>BPTQ01000007.1:37350905-37925847 GCA_019973895.1 Chrysanthemum seticuspe
GTAAAAGTCGCGTACCACTGCTAATGTACTTGTCACTGCTACTATGATTGTGAGGGATGAATATGTAATATTCTAGAATGTCTTCGGTAGGATGTTTTGTATTAGCTAAGAGAGGTGATACTCACACCTCACTTTTTGATTCATGCACCACTAGTTGTGCATTACAGTATTGTACTATACAATATTGTAATGCACAACTAGTGGTGCATGAATCAAAAAATGTGGTGTGAGTATCAATTCCCGATAGATAAGTATTGTAAGTATATTTATCTTGTACAGTACTTAGTGTATTTTGTAAAGGACTCCTTATCCTATTAAAGGAGGTCCTAGGTTTGAGATCTATATAAGTTTTGGTGATATCTAGAGTCGATACACTTCAAGGTTGTAAACGCCAATACTATTAACAACATATTGAGGTGTTTAGTGAGAATAACTGTTCGTTAATTATTCTTCTTCTTAAGGAGTACTTGGTTGTGTTCGTTTAGTCACCTTCTATAGTAGATCCTTCGCTAAACTAGGATTTAAAACAGATTTTTATGTTAATGGACGAAACAATTATAAAGACCATTACTCAATCTACAAACATGAACATCTTCACATGGATAATTTTTTGAAGAACATCTTCACAACGGAATCAGGTTATCGGATGTGTACAAGGACATTCGTTTGAGTGGATTATTTTGAGATTTATACGACGTTTGTAAACATAAAACAAATGCTACACTGCTTTTATGCTCGATTACTTAAATTAACTTACAACTGCTAGTTGTTTTTTACTACTGCTTTTGTTGGGCTGAACAGTCGTTTACCACTGCTTGTAATAAACTTACAACTGCTAGTTAATTTGTACTAGTGTTGAATGTTAAACCTCTATTTTTGGAAGTGTGCATTGTCTCAAGTTGGTAGTTATTAGTAGGTTGTAGAATACGAAATGTACTTCTAGAAGGAGTCGTGGGTTTATAAAAGTATTCCGTATGGAAAACAAGTTGCCCTAACAACAAAATTAGGTTTGCCAAAATTATTTTGGGTAACAACTGCTTGTTGGCCAGATATAAAAAAAATGGATAATGGGATAACAGAAGAGATGAAATAGTAAATACGTTGACATACAACGTTTGATACAGACAACCAACTACATATTACGATTACTACATGGTTGTAACTTTAATTATTACATATTATATAACCACTTGATTGATAACATTCATAGACTACGAAAAATATTAGCAGTCCAATGCTTCCTTCCCACAGAGACAGCGTACTAAAACCACAAACCTTCATTCCCATTTAGCCTGACCCGTAACTTCAGCCGAACTTACCTGTTGAAAATGGCATTGAAATATCATTAACCAAATCAATTGATAATGTTTAAAAGGAACAATAATAGAATGGTAAGTTATAAATAAAGCATACTATAGGCACCACAGTCTGTATGATTTAACAAAAGAATAGATTCTTTGTATGGGGTGATGTAGAAAGATCCCGTATCTCCTAAAATTCCCATGCTGACAAATAATTCAAGTTCTTTGTTGTACACGAATACCGAGTGACCCAAATGGTTGCCAGTGTACGCTTCCACTATTGGATCCTGATACTTTGTAAACCCAAGCAAACGAACAGATAATAGGGTGAGGATGGCAAAGAGGCTTCTAAATGATCTTATGGCAAAACCATTCACGTCCACTAACCATCCACAAAACAATGGCATATCGTCATCAATGATCATACCAGAAATCACTAGAGAGGTTCCAAGATCGAAAACATAGAATGGAACTGGGAGTTCATTTTTTAAAATCTGCGGAAGGTCTATAACTTTAAATTGGTTGGTTACCAAATCAAACGAAATCAACATATAAATCTTGTATGTAACACCGCCCTCATTAGTTAACTTTTCACTCCCAGTCCAATAGATAAAATGACCGACAACTGCCTGACTTTGACGTTTCAATTTGATAGTTTCACGAGGGGGTGGAAATTTTCAAGGCATGTCCACCTTAACGAGTTGAAAGAAAAGACAGAAACATACCAGAAACCACTTTGGAAAACAGGATAGGAGACCTTCACGATCGTCGGGTCAAGAGTGTCCGGACGGACGGCAAAACCAAAACAAATCTTTTTACATTCAATGTGATGCGTATAAAAGGGGACATGTACTGCAAGTGATTTTCGGATTGCCGGGTTCCAAATAAAAGACATTAGATTAGAGCCATAAACAAAACACGAAAGACCGTGAGAATTGCCAACTGCAATCATAGATGAAAGCATTAAATCTGTACGAAGTACCGTAGCGGTCAGCTGTTCATTAAAAGCTAACATAAAACCTTTGTGACCCTGATCAAATGTTAGCGTAAAAAAACACTCATCGTTAGGACGAACACCGTAATTAGAG
Organism: Chrysanthemum seticuspe; assembly: GCA_019973895.1. Taxonomy (NCBI): domain Eukaryota; kingdom Viridiplantae; phylum Streptophyta; class Magnoliopsida; order Asterales; family Asteraceae; genus Chrysanthemum; species Chrysanthemum seticuspe. The sequence goes on from BPTQ01000007.1 coordinate 37,353,295, forward strand.
ATGAAAAAACCACAATCTATACTAGCCTTCCATAACTTGCAAACACTACGTAGCTGGAGTATAGACTTAGGAGGTAGCCTGCGAATGATATCTAGTTGAACATCCAGTGGGATATAGTCGGACATTTTGTTAAACAAAAGCAGAAAGATTGGGATAAAGATATGAAGTGAATAGACCAAAAGAAGAAAGAAAGATGTTGTTAAACAAATTAAGAAAGATTTGTATTGAAGAAAGAGATTGGCAAAAGAAGACATTTAAGGACATGTACCGTAATGTACTATAGGGCAACCAAATATTAAATTCTGCTAGTATATACCAAATAAATTAATATAGTATACATAACCCATAATATATAGAAGTGGTTTGCAAAGCATAGGCTTTTTTGTATATGTGCACGGGTATTAACTAAAGAAATGCCGTTGAGTTAAAAAATTATTATAATAATCGACTAATATATAATACAAGTAGAAATACCTATAGTATACGTTGAAAGAAAAATACTTCACATGTCAACATTAGACAATAATTATGGGTCAAACGGACATTAAGAATAGTACCTTGAAAGACCGCTATCATATTATGTATTCAACCTTGTGCTTCCAGAAGTATTCAAGCATCCGTTCACGGTAAGCTAAAGTTGTTTGAAGAGAGTCGTCTACTTCCAGAGGCTGGTTACGGAGCAATCTGTACAAAATAATGCACACCCATACTCCGCAGTCACCATACAACTCCGATTGTTTTCGTACTTTTGGACACTTGTATGTGATTTTATAATCCCCCGGTGATATGCCCTTACTATGCAGTACCCCAGAGTTTGTTAGGTACGATTTAAGCTGTGTTTGTAAGTTTCTCTTGGAACCTCGCAACCACCGTTCACCTCCTGATGCTGACCCAAGAGAGTCATAAATGTAAACAACTCCAGTGCGGATATGGAGCTCACAGAGTATCCAGTGTTTTGCACTTTCATTCATGGGAAAATACACCTGATATATAAAACAAATGCAGGATATTATAAGCTGTTTATAACAGTAGTGGTATATGTACGGTAAGCGTGTGCCAAAATGACCTTTTCAACATCTCGCCAAGCTACAGGGTATGTTGTGCCATCTGAATAAGTGGTAGGCATGTTGCCACCTAGGATTTGATTGCAAAAAGTACACCCTGCCAAAGCCCAATCTGCATCAGCTGGTCTAAACAACCACATCAATTCAACCCATGCATCCAAGTGCTGCGGACAGATAAAGCAAATCAAAACTGTAAACATTGGTTTCATAAGTAAAAAAACAAAATAATAAACAAGTGCAGTAGACCAGCTAGGCATCAGCTTTACTCACTAACTCATTAAGCCACCCGCCGGTGCAGTCTTCAACACATGCCAAGGCTACCCAAAAATTCCTATAAGCAATAACCGCACTGGAGCCCCAAGGAAACCTATAAAGTAATGGTTCTTTAAGCTTCAAATACTTGCGAAGGTAATCAGGAACAGTAACCTTCTTCTTGTTGCATTTCGGGTGTCGTAAAAGTTCCTAAAAAATCAAATATATTCAATAACATACACACAATGATAATGATGTTATTGGATTAACAAACGGAACCTACCTCTACAAACGGTTCAATTGTGGGCGAATAGAATCGACTACGTGGACACGTTCTGGGGTTTCCAGATGTTTCCTGAAAACAAAGTTAAAAGATAAGCAGAAAAAAAAAAAAAAAAAAAAGATTCGTTTCAGTTACAATTTAATAAGGTGATGTACATCTGAAACGGCAGCCGGGATAATAGCCTCGTTAATGACACCCTGCGATCTTGTAACACGGCGGCAAGGAGTAGCTGATGTTTTTGATACCCCATATTCCGAATTGACCGACCCAAACAACGTCGCGTAAGTTTGTAAAGTGCGCCTTCTTTTACTGAGGTTGTCGTTCAATTTTACTGTCTTTCTTTTGTTCGTATTCATATCGGAGAAAAGATCTTCCAACAAAGGTTTGTCATTAGAACCTACCACATTTGCAAATGACACTTTCTTCGGTTTAACCTGAGATTCAGGGGCTTTAGCGTCTTTCTTTGTTGGTGTATCTTCTAGGCTAACCACAGCAACATCATTGTTACTGGATTCAAGGCCAACAAACGAATTTTTGTCAACCACATCCCCTTGTTGATCAACACAATCCATTAAATCAAAAGACGGAAGACACAATTTTGTATCGACGCTTTTGTGGACATTATGTTGGGAGGAAACAAGAGTGTCATTTTGGCCGACCACGTTTACATATGGCAGGTTGTTGTCTTTAAACTGGCATTTGAGAATATAGTATGTTACAAAACAGCACATTAAACTATTTTATTTATCGGCGATGTTTTACAGAGAATGTAGATACCTCATGAGCTTTGTTGGTGGGTGTTCCTACTTCTGTCTGCACACAATCAATATTGGTAACGGGTTCTGGTTGGCAAGCCAATTGTTTCTGAACCACATTTTGCTGTTCGTTATGACAATCTATTGCATCTAGAGAATTATCAACCGAATCTTTTTCATCGTTTATGTAAGACGACCAGTCATTACCACAATCCGGTTCCTCCTGAATTTTAAATATATATACATAAGTACGAACGTATGCTTTAGCTGATATTTAAACTGTAACTGAAATATAACGTATAATAATGGGGTCACCGGGTATTTTATTTTCCTCTTTAGGTGCAACTGGTGGAAGTTGAGTACTAATTTCACCTCCATATTCAATAACAGGACATTTTTGGGTCATGGCACAAGCTTCAACAAGCATACCAAGGTTACATGGTTGCGTTTCTTTAAGCCCATCATCATTGTCAATGTCCATTGCATGGTCCGCATGGACAACCTTATATCCGTTAGGGCCTACAAGATGAGACGACGTGGCCTGTATCAACCAATGTTTGATATAAGTGTGGACACGAATGATTACTTGAGTTTGGTATAAACATTGTAGGTAAATTGAAAAGTAAATACAAACCTTCGGATCATCGGGAGTAACGTCAGGGTCGTTTGTTGTGGCACAACTTTTAATATGTTGACGATCAACAACAGCATAATTATTAAGACCCAATAGTTCGTGTACTTTTGAAAGTCTGCTTTTCACAGACATAAACACATCAAGTACAAAAGGTGTGTTTCTGACCGAATGAATGCCGTTTTCTATCATCAAAACTTTTTTATTCAAATCCACTAACTCACAAAATAGACGCCCTGTCGAATGAGTAGTTCCCGTTTGTGCAAGATTTAAATTGAAATCGTTCATGCACAAGTTTAAATTGAAATCGTCCGCGAATTCATTTGAATGCTCTGCAGTCTTGTAACCATCGTCTGTCTCTGGAACAGACAAACCATCTATAAATTGGGCGTTGGCAATACACCACGGTTGCTTCATTTCAGCTTGTGTTGCAGAAAGTTCAGCAATGGGAGTTGAATCCTAACAACAACAAAAATAATTAAAAAAAAAATTGAAATTACTCAAATACTGTGAACTAATTCAGGTACAAGTTAGTGGGGTCAGCAATGTAAGACTGTGTGATGCATACCGGTCCAAAGAGGTTACAACAGTCCGGGTTCCGAAACTTTGAAAGTCCTGACCAAGCAAGACCACGTGGAATGATCTTATTGTCTTTCACCCACCAACGTGAGCTTTTAGGATAAGTCTCCAAAATCCAAATCTGTAATAGCCACAACTATCATCTTTAAAACGTGTACTTATGCAGCTATCGTTTTTGAAAATGTTTCAAGGTTTACAAAAGTAAAGGTCACCTGTTTAGGATGAAACAACACCTTTATGGTTACAATTTAAAAAATAAATCACAAACTAAAATGTGTTATAACATTTTTGTTATCTAAATTACGGGTAACTTTTATATTACGTGTATACAGAACAAAACACCATGATTTCATAACAATAACACAACAAACATTAATTATAGGTACTTTTGAAATGAATAAGTAATAGCACAACAAAATAGAATCAAAAGCAAACTACAGAGAATTCAAACCTTGATAGCCCAAGCGAACCCGTATAGATTGTATGTGGCACTGAACTTTGGGTTTTTTTTCAATTTTAACAGATGATCTTTTATGTGAATATGAACAATATTGACAGTCCTTTCATAAAATTTATGCCACATATATTCACCCCAAGGAAATACATTCCAGGCTTCAAAATCATCAACCAAGGACAATAAGTGATTATGGACGCAATTCATGTCTTCTTTTCCCATAAACACCAGCTCTGCAGCTACCAGCAGACACACCCTAACAGTATCCTCATCAGAAAGAGATAACCACCTTTTCCCATCCTTTTTTCCGTCATTAACAAGTTCCAAAAGATCAATTGCATGTACATTTGTTATACCATTACTTTTTTTTCCAGGAAATACACGGTCGAAAAATGCGCTAGATGGTTTAATAGGTTTTGAAACTTTGCCAAATCGAAACCCTGTTATCAGACAAAATTCTTTCCGGCCAAACCTTAACGAATGCTCCCCTATTTGGAATGTTAGTGGAGAGGAATCAGAGGAGATGTTAGAAACATATACCTGGTGTTGCAAAGCATAATGCATCAGAAGGCAGTCATTCTCGCACGACTTTATATCCAACCATGGACCAAATACTGTTTGCCTGAACAACCTTTCCCGGTTTTCGTTCTTTGACAAACAGAGTTTAATATCTGGCAGCAACTTCAATGTAGAACGAACTGCGATTTTACAATTGTACAACTTTAATTTTGTCATATGAAATTATAGAGTAAAATTAATTAGGGTTTAGAGGGTTTTGTGAATAAGCTATGGTTTGTGATGTAGAAGAAGACGTTTAATTGTAGAAGCTGTTAGAAATTGTACAAGAAGATGTTTGATTGTGTGAGTACGCGCGTGATGTTGTGTGCGTTATTATTATTAGTTTTATAATACAACCAGTGTAAAATGACCATATTATCCTCGTGTATAAATACTAGTTGCCCAATATTATATAGTTGCCCGAAGATACAATTTGGTTGCCCAAAAAACAATACCTTACAATACATGACATATAATCTCAAAATACGTACTTCGGTCATACCTTTGTCGGACACATGGCACCTCATGGTTGGATACCAGGAAATCGCTGGGCAACTGGTCCATTTTCATTTGGCAAAAGTGCGTGGTCCGAAAAGTGATAAGCCTCAGGGCGCGCGGTCTATTTGACCAATTTTCCCTTTAGAAAATTCAGAATAATAGTCAAAGAAAAAAGCCAAATAACTTGTTTGGTGGATGATAAGCTTACTCTGGAAGAGCTTATAGTATTTACCAGCTTGTCTATGACAAGCCGGAGCTTGTAGACTTATTTTATGCCCTGTTTTGAGCAAGGGTTATGTAAGTGATCATTCTAGCTTATTTTGAAAAGTGTTTATTATCTTATGGTTGCTTATTACTTGCTTATTGGTTCTAGTATGCTTTTAGATGCTTAATTATAGTTTTAATTAGATTATCTCAGTTTAATCTGCTTATTTGTGTCATTTTCTCATAGATCTATTGAAAAGTCATAAGGTTTTATAAAACATTTGGAGTTTGAGTCACACAAGTTTCATGGTTTATTCTGTCTAAAATTCCAAAACAGTCCCTTAAGGAGTGTTTGGAACAAGGGTTGCTTCAAGTATCAAAAGCAGTATTGTCATTTGTTCTTTACTTAATCAGTTTTAATTCAATATTATATGTAGAATTTGTGTCATTTCAATTAGTTTGTTTTAGTTTTGAGTCAAATTAATTAGTTTTATCATAATCTATTAAGCCAAAATAGTTTTGAGTCAATAGTTATAGCTTATTTTAATAAGCTATGCTTTAACCCTTGTTTTGTGTCTATGTCATTCTCTAAATCAGTTTTATAGCAGATTTGAGACATTTGTTTCAAAGGTTTTTGGTCAAATTGCCATTTACTAGTTTTTATAAAAGTCAAATTAGCTCATAACTAGTTTCTGTCATAGCTTTATATCAGATCAAATTTGAGCTTGTTAATAAGTCCTTAAAGCTCAACAATTGTTTTTATAGGTAGTTTGGATATCTATTTTCACCTGTTTTCAATTGGATTAGAATTTAGTGTTCATTAGATTGCTTATTTTGAGCTCAACTTTTTTTTGTCTTAGTCAAGGTTTTTACCTATGTTCATATGAAACTGCTGTTTCATTCAGTAGTTTTCATAAGCTTGCAAAGAGCTCTCAAAAGCTCCTTTAGAGCTGAAAATTGGTAAATAAGCTCTTTGGTGGCTAATCTTGATTTTTAAACTTGTTTGAGCTTCTAGCTTGTTTTTAATAAGCTTGTGGATAAGCTCAAAAATAGCTACTTAGGCTGTTTAGGTTTGAAGGTCTTTATAAGTGCTTATTAGTCTTAGCTTATTAGTGATGATTTACTGCTTATTCCTAGTTCTCTTCAGCTTATTAGTATTATTAAAGTGATGTTGTAGCTCATTTTAGCTTTAGGGTAGCTTAATAGAGCTCTTTGATCCATATCAGCTTGTTTTGTTTTGTTTCAGTTTAGTGTGAGTCTTTTTCAGCTTTTAACTGCTTTTCTTTAGCTTATTCCTAAAAGCTAATAGTCATTTTTAGTTACTTGAGCTTATTTAAGCTTGTTTTAAAAGTTTGTTCAAGAGAAATTTAAAAAAAATAATAAAAAGGTTGGTCATGGGTGAGGCAAGCCTCGAACCCAAGACCTCACCTTTAGCAAGCACACAACACCACACACCCAAACCATCTGCGCCCTAGGGACTTACAGTTCTTAAGTGCACCATTAATTTTATAAGGGTGCTTTGTGCTTTTACCCCATCAACCTTTATAGGGCTTATTCCAACTTATCTGGATAAGCTAGTGTTTAATTCTTATTTTTCTTTTATTAAGATTTTCAAATGTACTTTACTCGAATTTTTGGGATTTTTTCAGTAACATTTACTATTTTTAATAATTAGTTTCCTTAAATTTAGTTTTTAATTCATAAAAATTAAAATAAAAAAAAATATATATATATTCGGCTTTTTCTTAAAATTTTATTTTGTCATTTAGGACGTAGGAAAAATATTTTTGCATTTCTAGGGTTATTTTTCCACTATTTCACTTTTAAAGCTTGGGATTAGCCCGAGTTTTCGCGTTTTTAGGTTTTCTTTGCGTTTTAGCCCCCAATTGCTTCATATTATTGTTTTAAATGCTTATTAAGTTGTTTTTAGTTTATGTTTATCAAATTTAGTGTAAAATTCCAAATTACCCTCTTTTTCACTATTCAAATTCACGAAAACGCGACTCGAATTAATAATTCCATTCAACCTTCGTTGGTAAACGATCCGAGAATACAATCTTCATTTGTATTCCTTTGTAAAAACATATACTATAATTGAGGAATCAATATGATATGTTTTCGGGCTCGTGGTAGAATTTTGTAACCCTCACATCATTTTCTACACTTAATGTTATACCTTCGTTCAGTTATTTTCGTGGGCTATAATTATCATTTAGTATTCCTATTTTCTATTTGTAACTACCATGCTTGTTCTTCTGGTTGGTATTTTCCGATGCTTATGATTTTGGTTCAACGTAATAATTGATGTTTACCTGACGTGTTGATATGCAATGCTTACACTTCTGATCATGCTACCGTTTAATTGTGGATATGGATTCAACTTATGTTATCCGTTTAGTTGACTTGTTTAGTTGTCATGCTATATTCTTGTTCAGTTAATTCATTTAATTATGATGTTCGTTCTGTATTCCTACCTGATACATGTGACTACCATGTTTATAATGCTGTTAGTATTTTCGCCGGTTATGATACTTGTTCTGTTTATTAACTGTGGATTATCTGACTTGTGTGATTCCCATGCTTACATTCTATTCAGTTGCTTATGCCTGCTTAGAATTCAGCTTAGCTTATATATATTCTGATTATCTTATTTATTTATTTTGCCATAGTTATGTTTAGTTGATCCGCTGACTGATATGCTTGTACACTGTTTGGTTACTTGTTTTGTTTATGATACTGTTTATCAACCCCTATTTGTTTATGTCCGGTATCTGTATGTTTGGTTATTTATATGTTCTTATATCTATTCGCTGATGCACTGCTTTGCTTTGGTCTCATTTGATTTATGTTCTTCTTGTTATCTGTTAATATTGTATTATGCAGGTTCCTCATTTACTCATTTTGTTCATTGCTATGACCTTGATATCAGTTCCATTTGATTCCTTTCGTATCTTTATTTTGTTTAGTTTTTGTTTTGTCATATCTATTCACTGGGCTTTTTAAGCTTAGCCGCATTTTCTTTTCCATGCGTCAGGTACTAAGCGGGATGTTGGGCTTTGTGGGCTAAGAGTAAAAGCTTTAGTGGTCCAACCCTAGTTTCCTTTTCGTTTGGACTCATTTTGAAGAACACTTGTTTTGGCATTTTATTTATTTTGACATGGTGGTATGACTTAGCATTTATTTATAAGAGACTTCCATTTGTATTTTCATTAGTATGTTCTGATATGACTCAATACTGTAACATTCGGACCCTTATCGGGTTGAGATGTTACAATCTTGTCGCACTTGGGAACACATCATATCAATCAGATCTCTTTACACATTCAATCACTCAAGATCTTCTCATGTACCTTGCACTTGAGTCCGATATAACAACAATGTTTCCCCCAACAAATACATCATTTACGTGTATTCCTATACGATTTGCATTATGATAGTATCATGTTAGCCTTTCATATGCGTGAATTAGCTAGTACCTAATGGCAATATTAATTCTTACTAGATTGAATAATAATCCAAGTACATGTTTTTAAACTGGCCGCTAATTATAAAGGATATTTGGAGTGTAATATATGGAGTATAATAATCCAGGTTCAGGCAAACAAGTTTCTCAAGTTAAAGATGAATTTGCATTATCAAAAGTTGATTTGTTGTTTTGTTTGTTGTTTCGTGCCATTCAAAATGTCAACTAGTCCAAGTATTGTGTTCAACAACAATTGCAAGGTAGTTTTAAAGTTAGGCTTTTCAATTATGTCACTTGGAATGTAACCATTGGTCGTCACTCGCTACCTATGATGTATTTTCACTTGGGTCATCTGATCGATATCAATTTCAATTCAATGTACATTGCCAAAAAAAGTACTTGTATTTTTTAGTTGTTTCATTCTGTATCAACCTAGCCATTAGTGACATGTGATTCGAAGGGGAATTCAAGGCTTTTTATTTCTTATTCTTGGGAATTCAAGGCTTTTTATTTCATATTCTTTTCCTTATCGGCTGCCTTGCTTGAGGCATTCCTGGCACTCGGCGCATGTCTTGAAGCTTTGTTTCACCTAATTCGGAAAGAGAACAATAGACTGGCATGCATCCTGGTTCACGAGACTCTTTTAACATCTCTATCAATGCAAGAGGCGCCTTCAAAAGTCATGTGTCGAGCTTTTGTTTTGTTTAATATACTTAAACGTACTAAACGCTAGTGTGTTAAATATGCTAAACAAGATAAAATAGTAACATAAATTCTTAAAACAATATTAAATACTGATAGTGTATAGGACCTTCAGCCCACTTGGCTAAGGCCCATACACTCTAGAATCGCCCCAAACACAAGCCCAACGAGGCCCAAGTCCGGTAGAAGACCTACTTCCCAAGGTAACACTAAGGCAAAGTCTGCCTAACAAGTGTGTCTAGGCAGACAGTACGTCTAGCAAACTCGCCAGGACCGTTAGGACTAGCACTGTGTGCTCTCCGTACTTCATCTCTTGATAGCCACCACGTGGACCAAAGATGCCTTTACGGGTTCTCACAACCCTAAAAGGACTCCCAATAAATACTAGATCATTTCCTCGAAATGGTCCAAGCTAGTCACAAGCAACATTCCCAGGTTCGCTTTGGGAACTCCATACTCAAGTCGATTATCCTCTCGAATAATTGACACAATCTAACCAAGTCGATTCGTGAGCGTTACCCCAACTCGTGACTCCGATCACCTTCTGGAGTCCTTACCGAAGTGGGAAACAAAACGATTGACCACCCCAAACCCTCAATACCTACCTTACGTAAACAAATACTTATATTTTAACAAAGAAAAAACATGTATACATGGCTAAAAGAGAACGAGAAAATTTTGTAACACATTGTTTGAGATTGTTTTTGTGAGATGTTTATAGAGTGAAATAAATAATAGCAAGTTATTACTATAATATTAAAAAAATAAGCAATTTGATAAGCAATCTAAAACAACTCTTAAAAAAATATGCTAAACAAGATAAAATAGTAACATAAATTCTTAAAACAATATAAAATACTTATTTTTTAACAAAGAAAAAACATACATAATAAAAAGATGATATAAAGAGAATGAGAAAAAATTGCAGCACATATATGCATCAAAGGGTTGCATAAAAACATGCTTGTACAAAGCCGACAAGTTCATGTTGCAGCATCTTGATTTACATCTGTAGATTTTGAATCCAAAAACTCTTAGGCCCGTTTGGTATGCAGGTATAGGGGGTTTTAGATTCATAGAAATTACAAATCAATTGTTTGGTATATAATTAATTCCGTAACAAAGGGTATAGAATGATAGAATCTATACTATCCTAGTGGTGACTTTTCATGAAGACAACCAATAAGAAAATAGTCGATGGTAAGATTTCTTACATTAGCAATTGCACAACAACTTTTAACCACACATTTTATTTGCTTTTTGTCTTTTCTGTTATATTTTATTTAAAAGTGATATAAGTATTTCAAATCAAACAAATAAAATATAAATCAATTAAAATAATTTTATATATTCTTTCACATTTTTTTTTCAAACCTTTCCTCAATTCAAATCCAATTCCAATCTCGCTTACAAACCAAATGGGTTCTTAAGCATTTTGTAATAATGAGGGTTGTAAGGCCGTGAGACATCTATTTAGTTGTACATCGGTACTTGGACCCCCAAAATGTTAAAATATATGCTGTTGTGATGGGATGAAATACTAATTTTGAAAATGATAAAAGTATAAAGTTTAATGCGTGTAGAATACTTTATTTAGTTTAGAGTAAACTCCAAAATACATCCTTGTGGTTTACCCTGTTTCGCACCATACATCCCTCTCGCAAAAGTTTCAACAGATACATCACTCCGTTAGTAAAAGTTAACCTATATACATCCCTCAGTTAAAATAAGGACTAACGGTGCAAATTATTTCTCCGTTATCTCCTAACGAGATAGATAATGTTTACACTGTTAATCCTCGGGGTTAACGGTATTTGCACCGTTAGTCCTTTTTAATGTTTTCGTCCGTTTTTTTACGTTTTCTTCCGTTTTTTTACGTTTTCTTCCATTTTTTACGTTTTCGTCCGTTTTTTTACGTTTTCGTTCGTTTATTTACGTTTTGCCCCTTTTTTTTACGTTTTCGTCCGTTTTTTATGTTTTCGTCCATTTTTTTTACGTTTTCTTCTTTTTTTACATTTTCGTCTACTTTTTTTTTACGTTTTTGTCCCTTTTTTACGTTTTCATCTGTTTTTTTGTCCCTTTTTTTACGTTTTTTTCGTTTATTTACGTTTTTGCCTGTTTTTTTTACGTTTTCGTCCATTTTTTACGTTTTTCATTCGTTTTTTACGTTTTCGTCTGTTTTTTACGTTTTCGTCAGTTTTTTTCTGTTTTTTTACTTTTTCGTCCATTTTTTTAATATTTTCGTCTTTCTTTTTACGTTTTCGTCTGTTTTTTTATGCTTTCGTATGTTTTTTTTTACGTTTTTGTCTGTTTTTTCACCTTTTTATCTGTTTTCATACACTTTTATTCGTTTTCCTCGATTATTCCGCGTTTTCATCCATTTTTCTTACGTTTTTATCCAGTTCATACATATAATATGTATGAAAACGAATAAAAATGTATGAAATTAGATAAAAACGTATGAAAATGGATAAAAACGTCTCTTTGTTGATTTTAAACCACGATTTCGGTTTGAAAAGGGTTAAAAATTGTGATTTAAAATCGATAAAGAAACTTTTTTTTTCATTCTCATGCGTTTTGATCCGTTTTCATACGTTTTTATCCGTTTTCATACATATTATATGTATGAAATGGATAAAAACATAAGAATAATCGACGAAAACGAATAAAAGTGTATGAAAACAAATAAAAAAGTGAAAAAAATAAACGAAAACGTAAAAAAACAGACGAAAAAATAAAAATAAAAAAAGGACGAAAAACGTAAAAAGATAAACGAAAATGTAAAAAAAATGGACGGAAACGTAAAAAACGGACGAAAACGTAAAAAAACAGAAGAAAATGTAAAAAACAAACGAAAACGTAAAAAAAGGACGAAAACGTAAAAAAAATGGCAAAAACGTTAATAAACGGTCGAAAACGTAAAAAAACGGACGAAAAAGTAAAAAAAAAGTGGCAAAAACGTAAACAAACGGACGAAAACGTAAAAAAAACGGATGAAAACGTAAAAAAAATAAAAGAAAACGTAAAAAAAGGGACAAAAACAGAAGAAAACGTAAAAAAACGGACGAAAACGTAAAAAACGTTAATAAACGGTCGAAAACGTAAAAAAACGGACGAAAACATAAAAAAACAGGCGAAAACGTAAAAAAACGAACGAAAACGTAAAAAAACAGAAGAAAATGTAAAAAACGGACGAAAACGTAAAAAAAGGGGCAAAAACGTAAATAAACGGACGAAAACGTAAAAAAACGGATGAAAACGTAAAAAATGGAAGAAAACGTAAAAAAAAGGGACAAAAACAGAAGAAAACGTAAAAAAAAAACTAACAAAAACGTAAAAAAACGGACGAAAATATTAAAAAGGACTAACGGTGCGAATACCGTTAACCCAGAGGACTAACAGTGTAAATATATTATATCTCGTTAGGAGATAACGGATAAATAATTTGCACCGTTAGTCCTTATTTTAACTGAGGGATGTATATAGGTTAACTTTTACTAACGGAGTGATGTATCTGTTGAAACTTTTGCGAGAAGGATGTATGGTGCGAAACAGGGTAAACCACAGGGATGTATTTTGGAGTTTACTCTTTAGTTTATTATATTGCTAAAACTAAAATGTGTTGATATAGAAAAGTTGATAAGATTAAGAGACATTTGGTATTTTTATCAAAGTTGAGGGTTTATTTTCACATTTATCAAACATGATTTATTGTTCATGAACAATAAGTTTGATAAATGTTATTATTCAAATTTCCTAAGGTGATGCATGCATGGACGGAACCATGGTGGGTCTCTTGTAGTCTAGAGATACTCATAAAGTTTTACGACGTAGTGTTAATTTTTGTTAAAAGCTTCGATATTTTGTAAATGCCATCTGTCTATAAAAATTGTGTTTCTAGTTTTATATATATTTTTTGTAAATGCCATAGGATATATTACTATTGCATCGAAGTTCATAACTTGAATAAAACATGGCTTCCTTGTGAACCATAATAAAATGATCAACTAACAGAGAAACCTTATCAATCCAGTCTCTAAACACACACACAAAATGACACAAACAACACAAGAAGCATATGGTAATCCATTTTTTTTATCACACAAGCATCACATAGCATTATTAGCGATGAGAAGTATGACTTTCAGTGAGACACTTTGGTGCCATAACACCTACAATATGTCTCACTTTGCTGTAGAAAGTTATACCACTTAGTGGCCTTTACTTTCCTTCATTTCTCGAAACTTTGGCTATTAAAGTTTCTTGATCAGGCCAACTTTCCTTAATTGCAGGGATAGCAAGGAATCTTTCCCGCCACGCGCATAGATTTGGAAATGAATCTTCATCGAGCAGTTTCACATCATTGATCACTTCTAAGGGACGGGTATAATCAGCAATCCACCCAAAAGCAAGATCCAAGAATCCAATACTTTCCCCATTAAAGAAGTTCTTTTCGTTTAGTTGTTGTTCTAGAAGTTTTAGATTTGCTAATGTCTTTTCTCTGGCTTCCTCTTGTTCCTTCCCTTGCTTTTTATGAATATCACTGAACGCCGGTAAAACCTACATTTTAAAATCTTCTTATAAAGATTATAAAGAATTTGTTGATAGAAAAGACAATGTATTGAGAGAAAGCATCAAAGATGATTACAAAGAAATGAAACATTAGAGCTAGGAGGTTATATACCTGCTCATCACCGAATTTTGCCCAGAAACGAGCGTTGGCTTTTTCAAGAGTCTCGTGAGGTAAGAAAGGACTAGTGTCCTTCCATGTCTCGTCGATGTACTCTATTATCACAAGCGATTCGCAGATGGCTTCTCCGTTGTGCAATAGCACTGGCACCTTCTTGTGAACAGGGTTGTATTTTAAGAGTTCGGGACTCTTATTTGCAAGATCTTCATAAATGATCTCGTACTCTATGCCTTTTAGTTTCAATGCCCAAACAACTCTTTTAACAAATGGGCTAGTCCAATGCCCCAGAAGCTTCACCTTTTCCATTTTTAACTTACCTTTGTTATCCAAAGTGTGAAACTCCGGGTTCTTTCTTTTATAGCATGTCTTTTAGTAATATTAAAATCGGGTCTCTTGTCGCTAGTGTTTTATACCTAGTAATGGTTTTACATATACAATGTGTGATTTCCTTAATGATTATGGACAAACAGAAAATTTGGGATTGCAAGAAGCATGCTGACATATAAAAATACCATAGTGACTGTAGAACTTTTTGCATTTACCAAAAGACAAGTGAATTTTTATTTTTATTTTTTATTTTTTTTTACTTTGACTATATAACCATCTAGAAAAACTGCAGACCATAACAATGCAAGAATTGATTAGATTAAAAGCTGATGTACATCACAATGAAAGATGCTACGAGCCAAGTACCTTGTTGCATAGTAAATGCCGGCCATTACACAAGGTGTTGTCTGATGTGTAGGCGTGTAGCGCTGAGTTTTTATTTTACCATTGTAGGGTACTTCTGTCACCAAATTATGCTGTTGATGTCATTTTATTCTTTATTTTGATTAAAAGGTATGCGTAATGAAGTTTGTATATATCGTGGTGTTGGAAACATAAATATTTTGTATCTTTCGATGTGCAGTTTTGAACATTTCCATGACTGATCTTTTTGACCTCAATATGGTTGGGAATAAATGGGGCAATTTGTGCCATTTGGTTGGGCCAGTTAGAATACGGGTCAAGACGAGTCATGACACGGTTAAGTCTAGTCAGGTTGTGTCTGGCGACCCGATGAATTTTTTACCATGTTATAACGAATTAGTATGCTAATATCATTACGGAAACAATATGATTCCAACAATACTATAACTACTTGGATAAAACGATGAAAAAGATTATAATTTGTAAGCTCATATCAGAACTTACTTTTGAGAATATTGACCAATGTCGCATCGCTTTGTCTTATGTTGTGCAGCAGGTGTGTCTTTATATGCATGACCCTCGTGATCCACACTTTACTGCTTTGAAGCGTATTTTGTGCTATGTTCGTGGCACTATTGATCATGGTCTTCAACTTCAGGTCTCGAAACCTGCTCAACTTACTGCCTGTACGGATGCTGATTGGGTTGGTTGTCCTGTCACCCGGCGGTCTACTTCAGCGTACAAAACACATCGAGATTGATAATCAGTATTTCTTCGTGATTTTGTTGCTTCGGGACACGTTCATGCTCTTCATGTGCCTTCACGATTTCAGTATACGAATAACTTTACTAAGGGTCTTCCCGCTGCTTTGTTTCTTGATTTTCGCTGCAGCTTAAACGTACGACGACCCCCCTTTCCAACTACTGAGGAGTATTAGCGTGGCCTTATTTGGCCATATTTGGGCCATTGGTTTAGTATGTCTTAGGTCTAGCCCCGTAGAGTCCTAGCACAATTTGGTTTCTATCATTCGACTATGTATCTCTATATATACATTACGTTTTGTGATTAATTGATTCATGGGGATTTATTAAATCTAATACGTTCTACTCTATTTTCGCCAATGTATCACCCTAGCCTTTCGGTTACCCGTGCTCTAGCCATTCGTGAGGTGATGCATGTCCTAAGGCTAAAATTAGATACTGGAAAAATATACAGTAGCAAACATCAAAAGTTTCTCAATCTTTGAAGCCTTCTATAAACACCTTACTGTATGTTCTGATTTTAACTATTGTATCCAAGTTCATAACTTGAAATAAAACATGGCTTCCTTGTTAGCCATAATACAATGATCAAAATAGATAAACCTTATGAATCCAACCTTGAAAAAAAAAAAAAAAAAAAACACACTCAAACAAACAACACAAGAAATATATGGTATTCCATTTTTTATCACACAAGCATCACATAACATTATTAGGGATGAGTAGTATGACAATCAGTGAGACACTTTGGTGCCATAAAACCTACAATATGTCTCACTTTGCTGTAGAAAGTTATACCACTTCAGTGACCTTTACTTTCCTTCATTTCTCGAAATTTTGCTATTAAAGTTTCTTGATCAGGCCAACTTTCCTTAATTGCAGGGATAGCAAGGACTCTTTCCCGCCATGCACATAATTTTGGAAATGATTCTTCATCGAGCACTTTCACATCACTTATCACTTCTAAGGGATGGGTATAATCAGCAAGCCACCCAAAAGCAAGATCCAAAAATCCAATATTTTCCCCGTTAAAGAAGTTCTTTTCATTTAGTTGTTGTTCTACAAGCTTTAGATTCGCCAATGTTTTTTCTTTGGCTTCCTCTTGTTCCTTCCCTTGCTTCTTATAAATATCGTAGAACGTGGGTAAAACCTACATTTAAAATTTCATATAAAAATTTTAGAGGATTTATTGATGGAAAACACAGACTTTTGAGAGAAAGCATCAAATATGCATGTTAGAGATAGAAATTTTGGGCAGAGATAAATAAAAAAACGTAAGAAACTAAATTAGATGATTAAACTAGGAAGTATATACCTGCTCATCACCGAATTTGGCCCAGAAACGAGCGTTGGCTTTGTCAAGAGTCTCGTGAGGTAAGAAAGGACTAGTGTCCTTCCATGTCTCGTCGATGTACTCTATTATCACAAGCGATTCGCAGATGGGTACTCCAACGTGCAATAGCACTGGCACCTTCTTGTGAATAGGGTTGTATTTCAAAAGTTCAGGACTCTTATTGGCAAAATCTTCATAAACGATCTCGTACTCTATGCCTTTTAGTTTCAATGCCCAAACAACTCTTTTAACAAATGGACTAGACCAGGTCCCCAAAAGCTTCACCTTTTCCATTTTTAACTTACCTTTGTTATCCAAATTGTGAAACTCCGGGTTCTTTCTTTTATAGCATGTCTTTTAGTAATATTAAAATCGGGTCTCTTGTCGCTAGTGTTTTAGCATATACCTTGTCTGGTTTTACATATACGTAATGCTTATGGACAAACAGAAAAATTGGGATTGCAGGAAGCATGCTGACAAATAAAAATACCATAGTGTATCTTTCAAACTGTATATCTTTTTTTTATTACCAAAAGACAAGTGTATTTTTTTTTTACTTCGAAGATATAACCATCAAGAAAATTCTGCAGACCATAACAATGCACAAATCGATTAGATTAAAAGCTGATGTACATCACAATGTAAGATGCTAAGAGCCAAGATGCCGGTCATAACACAAGGTGTTGTCTGATGTGTAGCTTTGAGTTTTTTTTACAGCTGTAGGGTACTTTTGTCTCCAAATTATGCTGTTGATGTCATTTTATAGTTTATTTTGATTAAAAGGTATGAGTAATGAAGTTTGTATTGTGGTGTTGGAAACATAAATATTTTGTATCTTTCGATGTGCAGTTTTAAACATTTCCATGACTGATCTTTTTGACCCCAATATGGTTAGGAACAAACGGGGCATTTTGTGCCATTTGGTTGGGCCAGTTAGAATACGGGTCAAAACGAGTAATGACACGGGTTAAGACTAGTCAGGTTGTGTCTGGTGACCCAATGAAGTTTTTGCCATGTCATAACCAATTAGTATGCTAATCTCATTACAGAAACAATATATTCCAACAATACTATAACTACTTGGATAAAACAACGAAAAAGATTATAATTTGTAAGCTACAAGTGCTCATATCAGAACTTACTACTGAGAATATTGACCAATGTCACACTGCTTTGGAATCGAGCGAACATATGAAAATATTGACCAATTCAGTATAATATTTCTCGGTTTATGTTATTAACGCCAAACAATTTCTCTGTATAGTGCATACTGTTGCATCATGACCTCAAACTGTTCTCATGCACATTATAAACGTCAAATGATCTTCAAAGATTTAATTGTGGGCAATGCTGGATTAATCTTAATCATGTGGTGATTTCTAATAAGCTTTTACGACATGTCTCGTGCAACTAAAAATAACATACTATGATCCATTTTCTGGAGAAACTATTAATTATCGTTCAATTGCTATCCCCAAAAATGCTTATGTGTTTAGACATTTACCTTGTATTATGATGCCATTATTCTTGTTAGGATCTTTATTGAATCATGTATGCAACTGGAATTTCTATTACCATAAAATCTATCAACATAATTCTACATCAACATATGCATGAATGAAAAACAGTAACAAAAAATACAATCTATCTACGTGTCAAGATTATCTAGGTGCATTTAAGGGAATTTCGTCTGACTTGTTAGAATTCGTCCACGAATCCATCTCATGTATAACCTTGCTCCCATCACTTTCCACCACCACCACCTCCCCAAAGTGCACATGTCGTGAACCTACATTGGTCGGACCCAAACCAATTTCCTTTGGTGATTCATCCAAGGACCTAGACCGACTCATGGCCCTGGTTTGGTTTGAGACAGCACTACGACGAGGGGTTGCTGGATGAGAATGAACCCCTCTTCTTGAATTCGCATGATCATGTGCATAGGGCAATGAACTATTACAACAACCTTTGAAGCATGTGTACAAATAGGTCAACAACCAAAAGACCCAAGGTGAACCAATTAAGATTAACGCGATTACAGGAAACCATGGTGGGGAGGTGTTAGGTGCGCAAACATAAAAAGTTAGAAAAATACCGCCTGCAAATACCAAAATGAAGAAGAGGGAGGAGATTAAAGGTACCCTCAAATCTCCATCCCTTGCATCCTCCATTGTTTTAATTTCTTGTCTCCATCTCTGTGGTGTTTTATCAACATAATTCCATTCCCTTTTGTTCGATTGTTTTCTGATTTTTTACTTTTCTGTCTCAATCCTCACCTTGATCTCAGGATTTCTTCAATGTTCTTTAGATATGTCACTTTACCCACAAGTTTTTTTTTTTGAAAAAATATAGGATCTTTATAAGGGTAATCTCCTATAATTTTGACTCGCAACCTTACATTTTTCTAAAGATAACTAAGTATTTATTTAGTGATACATAAAACAAATCTAAATATACTCAAATAATATGCAGGATCATTAAACGCATGTTACATTAGTCCTATAAATATTATACCGTTTGGTTTGATAATTTAAATAAAATGTCTACAAATTATTAAACATATACAACTTAACATTCTTCAATGAAAATAAAGAGATGCAATTGTATATGATCAGACTTGAATTCAAAAGTAACAACTTTTTAAACATAAACATTCATTCATTCAACGCAGAGTTGCAGACTGTGAGAATAGCATTTGAAATGCACCATGTGGATATATACCGCAAGAAGAAATACTACAGATTTTTATTACATCCTATATTCTGTACTGTATTGAATACAATTGTTCCAAAATCTGATTATGTGCACATATTCACTGATACAACAACACCAACTTGTGGGAAACAAATAAGACTACAACAATATGCATCACTGAAGGCTTATAGATGCTATGGAAAAGTTATTAAGCTTCAGCTTCTGGTGCTCTATGGTAAAGAATGGTATCATCACTTACATGATTCGCATTATATTGCCCATAAAATGCATATACAAACACCGCAACAATGCTGAGGACAACAAATCTCACCCATGCTTCGTAGTGGAGCTGCACATAGAAATTAGAGTAAGTTTAAGCCGCATGATGTATCATGTGTGCTTTAGATAATCAAATGCATCAAGAATGACTTAAAAAATGATAATCAAAGCTTACACTCTGTTATAAATAACATTTAATACCCACTTGCTTTACAAGTAGTGCACACTTTCTAAATTTGGAAAAAAAATTGTTGGGATCATCAAACGTACATGATTCTTGAATTCTGATAGTATGATTTAATGAGAAAAGATGCAATCTATTTAACAATCCATGCTCAAACTCAGACACTTTTAGACATGTATATGATAGTAATTTTTTAGATTCTATTTTTATTTAGCGCTCCATCTTCAAATGCTTAGATAGGGATTCTCTTTTGGGTCCACATACAAACACTCAATAGCTCTAAAATTTTTGGCAGGTAATCAAGGAAAAAAGGACTAAAGGTAGCAAACCTGAGCGAAAAGGAATATGTTAAAGAAGATGCAAAAAGCAGGCACTATCGGAACCCATGGGCAAGAAAAACCGGGTGGATCTTTAAAGACCTGCAGGAAGGAACAAGAAAACTGTAAGTTAGAGAGCACAGAAAGCCAATCAAAATTTGTTGAAAATATGACTTAAAAAATCTATACATTTAGCCAATTTCATGTTTATTTCCTATTAAAGCCGCCTTGTGCATATGCTTCAGGCCTCTGTATAACACTAGGGAGCAACATATACACATATGCCATTATATACTAACAGCTTATAAGCTCCACCAGGAAAATCTTAAGTAGCTGAAATAAATATAATGCAAAACTCAGATGCGGTTTTAATTCCACTTGCCTGCCTAAATTGAAGACCTGCAGCTGCAAGGATTGCAATAGCTACGGGTAAAACAAGAAATGTATACGCAAGAGTTGAAACACCATAACGGTAAAGAATCCCAGCAGCAAAACCACAGCAAGCTATCACAGTGATGCACGTGATGCCTTCCGTCCTCTTTGACATCGAGGTGTTTGATATTTGAGTATCAACCTTATCATCCAAACGAAGAGTCATCACACATGCTGCCACAACAGAATAACCCGCCTGCAGCAAAGAAACTTTTTTCAATTAGGCGCAGTTCTTAAATAAAACACAAAAGAATATTACTTTAATGGTTCTTATACTTGTCATGAGCGACTTACCAGTGAACCAACTGAGAGAATATGAGATAGCACAGTCACGTTTAGCAGCCCAGCCAAAATACAGGCAACAATTCCAACCCATATTTGAGAGTGAATTGGAGTGTGGCGTGTTGGATGAACCTTTGCAAATATTGAAGGTATCAAACCGTCCCTTCCAAGCCCAAGATATAAGCGAGACTGTTCATCAAAATTACTTAAGTAATATAAAGGATTATGCAACAAAATAATATTAACTAGTGAGATCGGTACTTTCAAACATACGGACATGCTTACCTGAACATAAAGTCCAACAAGTAGAGTTGTTGTAAGCCCTGCAATCGCACCAATGCTGATCAAGACTGATACAAAGTTTAACCCTTTGGATTTGAATGCCTCAGCCAAGGGAGCATCTTCACCAAGCAATTGGTAAGGTACCATCCCCGTGATAACTAAGCAAACACCGATGTATAATACAATACAAACAAGAAGGCTCCCAATAATGCCTATTGGTAGGTCACGCTGAGATAATCGTTGATATTGAAAGATGAATATGTAATTAGTATCAGTATAAGAAAACTCAAAAATCAAAACAGATAGAACCACAAAGCAAGGTCCACTTTTACAATACCTGTGGTCGTTTAGATTCTTCGGCTGAATTAGCAACTGCATCAAATCCAACATATGCAAAAAAAGCTACTGTCGCTCCGGTTAGCATCGATTTGAAACCATTTGGAGCAAAAGGTGACCAGTTTGAAGCATCAACCTCAAAAACACCAACAATGATGACCACAAGAACAATGATTACCTGTCATGAGCCAACAAAAACATGAAAAATCTCAATAAGCAGATATTCCAAATGAACATAATATGATTTGAAAAACCAAGTTTATGAGGCACAAATGAAGTCGGTCACTACTATAAACACTTCAATAGCACTTCATCGATATCGCGTTATAGAGATACACAGACTATTTTAATATCTGACTATACTTGCTCAACGGAACTTTGCATCTCAAACTTAATGAGAACTATAACACAATAAAATACAAGAGAAAATTACTGAGATGAATCACCTTGGTAATGGTCATGACAGTATTTACTAGGGACGATTCTCCAACACCTCGACAAAGAATTATAGTCAAAAGCACTAGAAGGATCGGAGCCAATATGTTGAAAGATATAAAACCAAAGATATCATCACCGCCATGTCCAACCCAATTTGGAATATTATCCTTGACGGAAGGTATGAGCTCTAGTATATTAACAACGTAGCTTGCTAAGCTTCGGGCTATGCTGGCTGCACCAATATGATAGTCAAGCATCATTTGTGTAAACACAAGGAAAGCAGTGAGCTCGTTAAACGCTGTGTATGTATACAGGTATGCTCCCCCGACGACTGCAGGAAAACGAGAAGCTAGTTCGGCATAACATAGGGCATTCAGAACACATGATGCTCCAGCCAGTAGGAAGCTGATAGTTACTCCTGCCACAAAATCGTATTAGCAATACTCAGGATTACATCTTCATAGACATAATAATGGCTTCATACTAACAATAAACATTCTGAAATGAATGTGACATTTTATGATTAAGACACATCAGACAACTTATTTTAGGCATCTCCAAACTACAAGCTTAATTACAAATTCTAGTAAGGTTACAGTTACAAAAAGGACAATTGTCTATAACAAAGGGTGTATTCGTGAGGCTAAATTATCCAATGCAGAGCTCCCAAACACAGTACTATTAGCTAAGAAGTTTAATTTTACACATGTGCACAAACCAAAGAAAGCGCAGCAAAAAATTAAGCATGCACTTTTTGTTAGTGATTTTAGAGTCATCAAGTATTTTAGGTAATTTCGATTTACTAGAGACCAATGGGATTTCATATTTGCTCGGAGAGTTAGGGAAGTGTGGAGTACACTAGTTGGGCTAATATGTATCCGACCAGACAAAGATGCCGGGGTCAACGGGGCCGCGCCCCCGTGCCAGGTCAAGGGGCAACGCCCCATGTTGAACGATTTTCATGAATCGTTATTAAAGGACTTAACAAATTTTCCCGCCAAAACACAACCGATATGTCTGTTGGTGGAGGGTCGTGACTCTTGGTGTTTAACTGAATTTAACCGCCATAACTGTCAAATTGTCATACAGAGTACAGACACATCTGGTCTCATTCTAACACACGAAAAACATACAATTCCTTTCTGTTTTGCTTTGTTCTCTTGTGCCTAGAAACAAAGTGTTCTTGAATTATCGTGATACACAATAGGGTCAAAATACTTTATTCGGAAAGTGACCTTACACGATCCAAACAAGGTATCCAAGATTATCATCACACCCTAACCCCAATTTCTAACAACTTGTATGTTACTTCATTAAGCTCGTGACCTATATCCCGGATCCTAAATGTCGCAACCATTCTCATATTCAACCAAAAAGACATTCCAATAAGGCAATAACTCAACATAATCTGACATTCATCAACTACCAGTTCTAATCACTAGCATTGTCTATAAATCACTAAAACAATAATATCTAAATCTATATCTATATATACTATCTACTAGAAGGGTACCCGCGCAATGCGGCGGCGGGTACCCGATGACTATAATATGATTGGAATAAATGAAATAAAGGTTAAAGTCGTAAAAATTTGAATTAAAATAAAATAAACCCACTAAAAATATAAAAACTAAAAACTCATAAAAATCTATACTACTTTATAATGCATTTAGGCCTTCTAAAATTAGAAGGCTTAAAAATTCATAAAAATGGATGTTGAATTAAAGAGCATAAAATTTTAGAAAATATGGTGAAATTAGATTATAATATAAATAAGTAGATAAAAAGATATTTTAATTTAAAAATGAATTTTTAGTTGAGAAGTGACACATGTCATTTTATAATTGGAGCTCCTTATCTTAATTTTTGGTGGTTAGGAGTTAGACTTGGAGTTTGTTAGAAGTTAGACTTCGAGTTTGTTAAGAAGTGACACATGTCATCTCATGATTGGAGCTCCTTATCTTAATTTTACATGCATTATAATATATCTTTCCATAATAAGCAAGTAAAAAAATCTGAATTTTTAAGCCTTCTAAGAAGGCCTAAATGCATTATAAAGTAGTATAGATAATAGAAAAACCACTTTTTTCTTGAAAGTGAAAAGTGAAAACTGAATCTATTTAAGGAAACTTAATTATGTACTTATTAGCGGAAACTATTCAATCATTATAATCTCGAAAAGTATTCAATCATATAATGTACACGGCTGGAAACTTGTGCCGCTATAAAATTTCATTGCTGTGCACGAGTAAACATAAATTAAAACATAATTTGCATAAATAATAATGACAAGTTTTAAAAATAAGAAGTCTTACCAGGACCAGCATCACGAGCAACGGTACCGGTAACGACAAAGATACCGGCACCAATAGAAGCACCAATACCTAACAGAATCAAATCAAACGCTCCTAACCTGCGTTCTAAGCCTTCACCAGACTTTCTACCAACGACTACTTCATCTGTTAATGATGATTTTCCTAATGGTTTTGATCTTAAAGCTGACGAGCAAAACTCGGACCAGTATGATGATAATGAAGAATTCATTTTGAAAGACTAAAACAAGTTCACTTGAGAAGAAGATGAAGATGATATGATGGTATGATGATGATTCAGTTAGTTTTGAGTTTTGAATAACTAATTATTTGCAGGGGTGTTCATGGAGTTGTTAGGTTGGGTTAGTTGGAAGATTTCTATCTGTCGCGGGGCGGGTAATTCATTTCATTATTCGAAACCAAACCGTACTAGGCGGGTAACCGGACTTGCGGGCAACCGAAGTTAGCGGTTACCCGCGGTTCAGGTCACGGTTAACCATTTTAGATGGTTAATTGAGTTTGGCCGTATGAACAATTACATGATTTAAAACCAAAAATATACTTTTAGTAAAACTAAATAACATCAAATAGATTAACATGATATTAGAGTTTTCATCACAATACTTGCTTCCAAATAAACGTACGTGTCATATTAACATAAGTATTTATCCAACGTATATGTATGTTAAGATCGCATTAATCAATTTTCACACAAAAATATCTAGCAAATGTTTACATTGTGAGTAAAAAAGTCGTTATACAAAACCCGTAACCGAACCGTGATAAGCGGGTTTTTCCGGTTTTGGTTTTTTTCGGTTTCGGTTTTTTCGGTTTCGGGTTTTTTCTGGTTTCGGATTTTTTCGGTTTCGGGTTGAGCGGTTCGGCTCGGTTTGTCGGTTTCTCGGTTTTTTTGAACACCCCTAATTATTTGCATGGAATGACTCTTTTAGGTCCTTTGGGTTACAAATTTTGCAATTTTGCTCCTTCTTCAAAGTGTGCGTGTTTTTTTTTACATTTATTTTTTGAAGTATTGACAGCGTGGTTTTGTTATAAATCAGTTATAAATCATTAACTCAAAAGTCAAAAGATGGGCATTTATGTGTGCCACTTTTTTCCTTTTTAGATTAATAGTAGACTTGTGCACTGTATCAAATTTGATACGTCAGTCAATGAGGTGAAATTAGAGGTGCCAAAACGAGCGGGTCGGGCGGGCACGGGCTTAAACAGGCACGGGCCAAACTGGCACATGTTATACAAATCGTTTAATAAAAGACCTAAAACGACAAAATAAATTCCTTAAACGTAATATTTTATTTATTTTAAAAAACTTAAATATATTATATAAAAAAATATTTCTTTAAAGCGATCGTAATGTTTTACCATTGAGAAAAAAAATGTGTCCGTTAATGCCATTTAAGTTTTCAATAGGCTATATGTGCCCATTTAAAAAAAAATGGGGCTAAATGTGCCAAAATACTTTAAAAATGTGCCCATTTAGCCAATTTTTTTTGCTTTTGGGCACATTTTGCCACCTCTAGGTGAAATGCATACCCAAATTATCTACTATATATTATACTATATACTAAAAGAGGGGTAAATTCTCCTATGCTTGAAGGTTGTGTTGGCTTCATCTTTTTTTTATTATTTTTTATTTATTTTATTGTAGCACTGTTTTCAATTATGCACTGTTTTGTTTATCCTAATAATCACACACACTTCCACTCAACCATTAGAAAATTCCAAAGCCCATCGACAAAAAAATATGACCCCCACCCCCCATTTCAAGTTTCCACCCTGTAGAAAACTAGAAGGGGGGTTGAATAGTTTACCGATTAAAAACTTTGTTTTGAAACTTATTGAAAGATCAATTGATATTGATCTTAAGTATGTTGATGAAATATGCAAGCAATATGTAATAGGTAAGTAAGGAAAGAAATGATCAAACCACAACAAGTTGTTTATAGTGGTTCGGCCTACAAGGACTCTTTTTCCTTGCCCTACTCCACTCCCCGAGTCTCACACTCGAGAGTTTAACTTCACTAGTCAACAAGCTCCTTTCACCGGCGGAGAAAACCTTTACACGTCGCTTACACTATTTCCGACACTAAGCTAGATGTCGAGTTCTTTCCAAGGGTACAACTACTCCCACACACAATGTATTTTGAGGACTAAAATACTAACCACTCATACTCACAAGATTATGATGGTTTGATACAACAATGAAGTATGGATCAACACTAGATCATACAACACTAAACAAACAAGACTTCCAACTTCTCGTTGAAGCTTGAATATGACTTGATCTTCTTTGCTACAAAAGAGATCACTAATATGATATGAAACTGAGTTAGAAAGGTTAGAGAGAAGATATGTATGAGAGTATGTTAGAAAGGGATGAGAAACTACTTGGCTTGGCATTGCTATTTATAGCCAAAATGGACAGGAGCGTCCACGGACCGCGGACCCCTAAAAAGGGTTCCGCCCGTGTACCCAATTGGTACCGCCAGACTGACAGCAAAGATATCAAATCTTGCTTAAAGTCAACTCAATCTAAGAGAGATTGTGCAAGATATGGAGAGTATAAATCTTCACAAAATATCTAATGGAATCTACAAATGATTTCTATGATGTAATACAAGATGTCAAGTGTTGTATTACTATTAATAGAAATATGCAAATGCTTAAGTAGTGTTTGGTTTTAAGAACCTAACACATTCTATAAACTACTATCATACATATTGATTAGAGTCATATCAAGATGTTACTAATCATAAATGTAAATGCTTGAATGATGAATATATTGTTTGAGAAAGCTTGTTTTAATATCTAATAAACTTGACAAGCTTTAAGCTTTTATAAATTAAATTTACTTTTGTCGTTAACAAAACTTAGGCAAAGATCAAAAATATAAATAACGTTTAATGACGATATTTGTATTAACAATCTCCCCCTTTTTGTTGAGGACAAAATATAAATTTTATTTTTATAAAAGAAACAAAGTTTGTACAAGAGTTATAAAAATATTAGTTTTAGAACTTGAAAAGGAAATGATAATGTAAGTGTATGAAATTTGACTTTTTATGAAGGTCAAAGAATTCACTAGTTGATGCATGATGTTTGACTTTTTCAGAAAGTCAAAGTATGCAGTTTGACCTTTTTAAGAAAAGTCAAGTATTACCAATGAGGATTCCTGTTTGACTTTTAGAAAGTCAATTGTATGCAGTTTGACTTTTTCAGAAAAGTCAAATATAAATAATTTCCAAGTTCTATATTTTCTCCCCCTTTTTGTCTCAACAAAAAGAAGAGGTTATGCGGAATGTAATGAGCCCGAGCTTATTATCTCCCCCTTGTTCAAAGCTCCCCCTAAATTGGGTGCTTTAATGGGAAGATACATGGATTGTGAAAATAAAGCTACAAAAAAAAAATTGTTAGTAATAATGATCATTCACAAGCATTTCCAAGCACTATGTAATGACACCAACAACATAATAAACAACATTCATTTGTTAAAATTTTTCATGAGTAAAGATCATGAAAAGAGAACACAATGATGTGTTTCTAGTACAAGAAAAAAAAATTATCTAAAAACAAAAATAAATAAAAGACTATTCTAAAAACCATCCTAAAGAGATGATGGATGGGAAAGAGCGTTGAGACGCTCAAGAATGTGGTTGAGGATGAACCTCATTTCTTCGTGGAAGTCATGGACCATAATCCGGGTCCGTTCCACGGTTTGACCCGTTTGCTCACAAGTTGAGCAACCATGCCTTGGTGGGTAGAAAGTTTGCGGAGGTTGTGGTGGTGGAATGGTGGATGTGTTGGTGGTGTTGGGGATGTTTGGAGTGGTCATGATGGATGCAAGCAAAGCACTTTGCATTTGCATTGTCTCACTTAAGTGAGAATCCACCATGCCTTTGAATTGGTGGAGGTTGTGGAGTTCGGCTTGAATCTCCTCTCTAGTGGGATTGTCATTCCACATGCTCTCCGGGATGTCCTCAATATGAGGGGACATTGATGATGGAAGTGGATGATCCCCGTATAAAGGACCATGAATGTCCTTGTGAATGGGGTGGAAAAGGAGAGGTCTTGGCCCTAATGGGGCGTTTGGGTCAATGGATGACCGAGGTGATTCATGAGCGATTCGCTCAATGGTGCCAAAGGATGGCAATGGTGGTGGATGACTTGGCCTAGGAGGCAAGTCTTCCAAGTCCTCTAGGAAAGGATTTGGTGATGTTGGTGGAGTAGAAAATAACTCCATGGGAGTGAGAGTGGGAGACCTTGGTGAAGGTGGTGATGGTGTTTTGGATGTTTGGATGGGTGCCGGTGGAGGTGAAGTAGGTGCTTTTGATGGTGGTGGAGTGGTGATCACAATGTGTGATGAAGTGGGTGTAGCCAAGGTAAGGTGTGTATCATCTCTAATGGGAGATGAGATGGTGAGTGGTGAAGATTCGGATGATGAGCTAAAATTAACAAAGCAACAAGGCCTTACACTCATTCTAGCGGTTTTCTTGCAAGGTTTTGGTGATGATTTAGTCATTTTTATCTTGGGTTTTGATTTGCTAGATAGTAAGTGAGAATGAGGAAGGTGTGAGGATGATCATGGTAAAGCCTTTCAATTTATAGAGGTAAGAAATTGTTGAGAAAAGGTTTGATTTGATGTTGAACCATTGAAGAGATGAGGTTCCTAATGATTTGGAAGTGGGTTGAATGCTAGTCATATCACCCAAGTCAATCCATACAAAGAAGATGGAGTGAAGAAGAAAAGATATGCAATAAATGTGTTCTAGTGAGTGGAATTTCCTAACATTCAGATTACCCACGGATTTGAAGGTACCAAAAATTTGGTTCCTTCCTTTATGCCAAAGGGCTCCTTGGGTGGATTTTTCAAATTTTTGAATTTTGGTGGGAAATGGATTTCTTACATCCCTTAGTGAATAATACTAGTTCTAATAACAGTATAAACTAGTTAAGATTGATTTATAAGTGATGGAAGATAATTTGGAATTACGAAAGAGTCGAAATTCAGAAAATTACCTGGAGGATCCACGGCACCAAAATCATATACAGACGGAACCCAAAAAAGGGTGCCGTCTGGTCCGCCTGTACAGATACGGCGGTACCAAAATTCATAAAGGACGGTACCAAAATAATGGTGCCGTCTGATCCGTGGAGTGCTGAAATTTGGACAGAATGTTTCTGAAAAACTGAAATTTCCGAAATCTGAAAATTTATCTCAAAACCTGTTATACTAAACATTTCTAGTTAGGAAAAGTAAATAACACATATGTAAACACATTGGAGCATAGATTAAGAGCAAGACTTATTGATTTTCACAATATAGTGAAAA
Organism: Chrysanthemum seticuspe; assembly: GCA_019973895.1. Classification (NCBI taxonomy): domain Eukaryota; kingdom Viridiplantae; phylum Streptophyta; class Magnoliopsida; order Asterales; family Asteraceae; genus Chrysanthemum; species Chrysanthemum seticuspe. The sequence continues at coordinate 37,383,115 of BPTQ01000007.1, forward strand.
TGGGTAAAATTTGATAGCATACTTGTGCTATCCCCCTGCATGAGATTGTTAGCATACACCATTGTTTCAAGTTATATTATCATCCTACATAATAAAAACAACTAAATAGTATCAAACATCAACGATAATGCATTGTTCCAAACACTCCTTAAAGTACCCTTATTTGTCCAACTTCTTGTAAATCTTGTTCATCATCCTACCAAGGCACTTGAACATTCCCTTAGTTTGCTTGAATTCTGCTGATTCATTCTCAATTTCGGGAAGAGATGTGTAATACTCTTGAGGTGGAAGACGAGAGCTTGGAAGACCATCCTCGGAGCTATTTGATGATGATGATGAAGGAGTTGGAGGTTTAGCTCTCTTGCCTTTAGTCTTAGCAACTCGAGCATCACTCAAGGGCACAAAGATGTGAGAGATGAGATCATATTGAAGGTGCATCCCTTTTGGGGTTGGTGGAATTGGAGCGAAGTTTCTATAGAGACGGGTGAGAAGCATCCCGTATGGAAGAGCAACGGATCCTTGAGTTGGAATATCAATCATTCTCCTAGCTATGTAGTAGGCTAAGTTGAATGGTTGTCGGGTGGACAAGTTGTAAAGCATGTGGCAAAGACAAGCGTTTATGTGATCCCTATTCCCTATGGTGCTAATGACGTTTGCTCTAAGTAACTCCTCCCATTTCTTAAATTCGTGCTTAAGTTCATTGAGCTCCATTCCATATGGATCTCGGTCTACCTCTTTTCCCTTTCGGGTGACTCGGGTTGTATCCGTTTTTGGGTTAAAAAGGTGTTCACGGATGACATCCTTATCGGCTAAACGGGTTATGTAGGGGAGAGAGCGGTCATTGATTGCATCAAGTGCGGTGAGTGACCACTTATCCGTGTAGACACAAGTTCCTCGGTTGGGAATTCCTAGTACTCTAGCAAATTCACTTAAAGTGATGGTGAAATCATTTTGATTGATTCTAAAACTAAGACAAAACTCATCATCAGCTTCATCACTAAAACCGGTCACACTAGCATAGAATTCTAATACGAACCTAGGACAAATTGGTTCATCAATGTCAAGAAGACAATCGAATTGAATGGCGGCTAGTTCTTCACGAAGATTGGTATGCTCAAGGAAGGATGAGTGAATGGTTCTACCCTCGTGGAAATACCTAGATTCTAGACCCCTAAATATTTCTACTTGTTCCTTGGTGAGTCCTTTGGTTTTGTGGTGTTTGGGAATGTAGTTAAGAGTGTCTTTGTGATCATAGAATCTTGCGGCTACCATGGTTATTCCTAAATATAAGAATTAACATGTTAAAACTTTAGATAAATTTTAACGTTTTTGATTCTAGTGTGTGCCTATATGAAAACAATTTGGAGTTGCGGTTATCTCGACTCATTTTATGCATAAAATGGTTTTAGTGGAGTGTTTGGCAAATACCATGAGATAACCCAAATGCTCCTAATTCAATGTGGCTACATTTGAATATACCCGGGAGTGCATATTAGTTATGCAATACCTTTAGTATTCAAGAGCATGCAAGTGATGAAAATTCTAACGTTTCTATTTGTATTAGCAATAAAAAAATGTTTTCCTATAAGTGAGAAGCTTTTCAAAACTTTTGACATGGGGTGTTTGGTTGTTTGAATAAGGCCTTATATTTATTATCTATCAATTAGTGGGAAACATGATTTTGTTTATGCAATATGATAATGTAGTACCTAATTTGAATGACTAGTTATGCAATTTGCCAATTGAATTCATATTTGGTATAAAAGCATACATAAAACCCCATGTAATGATTTGTGATAGTTTTGTGCATAAATAAGAATCCTAGACTCAGAATTAAGAGATGAAATGTAGTTAGGATACTTACAATGATGTTATCTTCAGTGATTAGTGAGTGGGAAGATGACAACAATGAGCTTGGTTTAAGTTTTACACGTTTTGGTAAAGTGGGTTGTGAGGAAGAAGATGTTATGTATAAAGCTGTTTTGCTTCTGTAGACACCACGGACCAGACGGTACCAAATTTTTGGTTCCGTCCGTGTTGTCGTTTGGTGCCGTGGCTACAGTAGCAGAAACAAGACAAAATTGTTTTGGTTTGACTATTCTAATGTTTTAGGCTATGTTTATCCTACATGCTTGGTTCCATTAACCCTAAACCAAGTCTAAGAAGATTAAAAGGTTCTCGTTTAAGAGGTTTAGTAAGGATGTCGGCAATGTTGTCTTCGGAGGATACTTTCTCGATTGAAATGTTTCCTTTTTGAACATTGTCGCGAAGAAAGTGATGACGGATTTCAATGTGCTTTGTACGAGCATGTTGAACGGGATTTTTGCTGAGATCGATGGCTCCTTTATTGTCGCAAAGTATCACAATGTCGTTGAGATGAATTCCGTAGTCTACGAGGGCTTGCTTCATCCAAAGAGCTTGTTGACATGCTTTTCCGGCTGAGACGTATTCGGCTTCAGTAGTAGAGATGGCTAAAGCCGTTTGCTTCTTTGCAAACCATGAGGTGAGACAATGTCCAACAAAAGTGCAAATACCACTTGTACTTTTTCTATCGACATAATCACCTGCATGATCCGAGTCGGCATACACTATGGTTTCTATACCCGTTCCTTTGGGATACCATAATCCTAAACACGTTGTTCCCTTAATATATCTAAAAATCCTTTTTAATGCTTCTAAGTGTGATGCCTTTGGGTTTTCTTGAAAACGAGCACATAGACAAACACTAAACATAATGTCGGGTCTACTAGCCGTAAGATAGAGTAGGCTACCAATCATTCCTCTATATTTAGTATTATCTACGGATTCACCTTCTTCGTCCTTGGTGAGTTTAGTGTCCGAAGACATGGGTGTTTTAGTTGGTTTGGAATCTTCAAGACCAAATTTCTTAAGCATATCTTTTATATATTTAGATTGGTTAAAGAAAATACCATCCTCTAGTCGTTTAATTTGAAGTCCTAGAAAGAAGTTTAACTCACCCATCATACTCATTTCAAACTCGTCATGCATGATTTTAGAGAAATCATTACATAGTTCTTGACAAGTTGATCCGAATATAATGTCATCAACGTATATTTGAACAATAATAATTTGAGATTCCTTTTTCTTAGTAAAAAGAGTATTATCTACTAATCCCATAGTATATTTGTTATCAATAAGAAAAGTCTTAAGACGGTCGTACCAAGCTTTAGGTGCTTGTTTAAGGCCGTATAAAGCTTTCTTGAGTTTGAAGACATGATGTGGTTTCTCAAAGTCGGTAAAACCGGGAGGTTGAGCAACATACACTTCTTCGTTAATAAACCCATTAAGAAAAGCACTTTTGACATCCATTTGAAATAATTTAAAATCATAAGCACATGCATAAGCAAGTAATATTCTAATAGATTCAAGTCTAGCTACCGGTGCATAAGTTTCATCATAGTCAATTCCTTCCTGTTGATTATAGCCTTGTGCAACAAGCCTAGCTTTGTTTCTAGATACTATACCATTTTCATCCATTTTGTTTCGAAAGACCCATTTTGTTCCAATTATAGTTTGATCTTTGGGTTTTGGAACTAGTTTCCAAACATCATTTCTAACGAATTGGTTTAATTCTTCTTGCATGGCCATTACCCATGATTCATCTTTTATTGCTTCATTTATGGTTTTTGGTTCAATGGTGGATACAAAACAAAAATGATTACTTTGATTTTGAGCTTGTGATCTTAAGGTTCTTTGATTAAGTTTTCCTATGACCTTTTCTAATGGATGACTTTTAGATTCTTTTATGTTGACAATTTCCTTATTTAATGGTTCATCTTCCTTATTATTATTAATTTGACTTTCAATTATTTGACTTTCAACTAAGTCATCATCTACCAAAGGTGATGTCTTAGAGGGAGGTGGACTTTCGTCAAATGTTATGTTCAACGATTCCTCGACTATCATTGTTTCTTTATTTAGGACAATGTAAGCTTTACTAGTTTGAGAGTAACCAAGAAATACACCTTCATAAGACTTTGGGTCAAACTTGGTGAGATAATCCTTAGTGTTAAGAATAAAACATTTGCAACCAAAGACTTTAAAATATCCTAATGTTGGCTTTTTACCTTTATAAAGTTCATATGGTGTTTTGTTTAGGAAAGGACGTATTAGGACTCTATTTAAAATATATGTAGAAGTGTCAACGGCGTTACACCAAAACTTTTGAGGAATGTTTTGTTCATTAAGCATTGTTCTACTCATTTCTTGAATTGTTCTATTTTTACGTTCTACTACTCCATTTGATTGAGGTGTTCGTGGAGCGGAAAAGTTATGTGTTATACCATTTGTATCACAAAAATTTCCAAATTGAGTTTCGTTGTCAAATTCACGACCATGATCCGTTCGGATCGACACAATTTTAACACCTAGAAGATTTTGAATTTTCTTGCTAAGTATTTCAAATTTATCAAAAGCTTCATTTTTGGTTTTCAAAAATAACGTCCAAGTAAACCTTGAGTAATCATCTACTATGACCAAAGTGTATAAGTTGCCTCCATAGCTTCTTATAGCGGATGGTCCAAACAAATCCATATGTAATAATTCTAGACACTTAGATGTAGATACCATATTTTTAGATTTGTGACTACTATGTGTTTGTTTACCAATTTTGCAAGCGTCGCAAAAGTGTTGGTCATATTTTAGTTTTGGCAAATTCCTAACTAACTCTTTTGAAGATAGATTTTGTATAAGTCTCATATTAGCGTGACCTAAGCGTCTATGCCAAAGAGATGAGCTATCGTCTAATGTTGTTAGGCAAAGTTTGTCATTATATGTTTTATCTATTTTCATGACGTATATGTTATTTTTCCTAACTCCTTTAGCTATGGTGATACCATCTTTTAGTATTTTACTACCATTTTCATCAAATAGTACTTTATACTTTTTATCGCATAGTTGGCTAATACTAAGTAGATTAAATCCTAACCTATCCACATGAGCAACATTTTCAATAGTTAGAGAGTTATGAGCAATCGTACCTTTGCCAATGATTTTGCTTTTGAGATTGCTACCGAAAGTGACATTACCTCCGTCATACTCTTGGTATGATGAGAATAGACTTTTGTTGCCCGTCATGTGTCGTGAGCATCCACTATCTTTTATCCATTCATCAGGTTCCAATCCAACTTTCAAACATACCTAAGAAGCGAATAACTCAAACATTTGGTCCCCAATATCTCATGGGTCCGTTTGGGTTAAACATACCATTTATTTGATTCATGTATGGAAATGATGGATAAGGGTTCCATGGCATGTAATCTGGAGTTTGATATGGTCTAGGAATGTTTTGATTCCAACCGTTGTGTTGGTAGTTAGGTTGAACGTTGTGGTTGCTCTTAGGAAAGGGGCGTTTGGCAAAAGAGGTTTTATATCGTTGTTGAGTAGTTTTTGATCTAAATTCATTTTTAACAAGTCCTACTCCTGATATAATGGCTGGTTTTAGTTTAACATTATCATTGGTTTTCTTTGTTATTTTAACAAATTCAGTACGGTCCGTATTGTGAACATTCTGTTCTGCTGAAGTACCCGCGGTACCCTTTTGCACAACGGACGGAACCCTTATTTTGGTTCCGTCTGGTCCGTGCTGTACTGCAGCAGTTTTGACAGAATGTTCGTCTTTTTCGGCCGTTTTGTTTTGACTCTTTGGAATTAATACTTCATTGAAACCTAGCCCATTCATGTCTCCTGGTGTTTTATGGATTTTAACTATTTCATCGGCAAGAGCGATGTTTTTGTTAAACCTTTTAAACTTAGAGTTATTTTCTATTAAGACTTCTTGTGTGAGCTTTAGTTTTTCTATTTCAAGATTAAGCTCTTGACATGATTTACAATCACCGTCATTTGCTTTTCCTTTTTCAAGACGTTTTGCTTTTTCTTTTAACTCATATACCTCATTTTCCAGAAACTCCTTTTTAGTTTTTAAAAATTTATTTTTAGTTATGATTTTTAGACTTAGCTCACACAATTGATTATATTGTTTTTGCAAGGTGTCATCATCTATAGAAGAATAAGAAGAGTCGGAAAGTACCTCATTTGACTCATGTGCCATTAGAGCGATCTCTTCCTTGCTTGATTCTTCATCGTCTTCACTATCACTCCAAGCACCACTTACAAAAGCTCGTTGAGTTTTGCTTTTAGGTGGCTTGGGACATTCTCCTATAAGATGACTTGCATCACCACATCTAAAACACTTTCTTTCACCTTTAATCTTCTTATCATCCCGATCTTTTCGGAATGACTTCTTTTCTTCTCGAGGTTGTCTTACAAACTTTCCTCTTCTTCTAAAGAACTTCTTGAAATCTCTAACGGCCATGGCATACTCCTCATCTTCACTATCGGAACAAGATTCACCATCATCGCTTGATTCCGCCTTTGCTTTAAGAGCAACGGATTTGATCTTCTCCTTTCTTCCTTTGATGATCTCAGAATCTTTCTCCATTACCATTTCGTGAACTTTGAGGTTGCCAATTAGCTCGTCTAGTGACATTATTGAGAGATCTTTTGATTCTTCAATAGCGGTCACTTTAGCTCTCCATTTGGGATGGAGTGCTCTAAGAAATTTCCTGACAAAGTTCTTACTACGAAAAGATTCGTCAAGTGCTTTAAGTGATGTAATGATAGTGTTAAAACGAGCAAAGCCACAATCAATGGTTTCATCTTCAGGGATAACAAATTGTTCATATTGTTGAACAAGAAGATCAATTTTGTTATCCTTGACTTGTGAATTACCTTGATGTGTAACAATTAAAGATTCCCAAATATCTTTAGCGGTTTCACACATAAAAATTCTTTCATATTCTTTTCTAGGTAAAGCATTATAAAGCATCATTTTAGCTTCATTATTTTTAGCAACTAATTTCTTTTGTTCATCAACGGAAATATCCTTTGTTGTAGAACTAAAATCTCCTTTAACAATAATAAACCAAAGATCTATATCTTTTGATTTTACATATGTTTCAAAACGGTTTTTCCAATAGATAAATCCATTGGTTTCAAAGAGTGGTGGTCTTTGCATAGATTGCCCTTCTTTAAAGTTTTCAGAATCCATGGATCGTTTCAAGTTTATAAAATACAAGTTATTTTAGAAATTCTTGAGCAACGAGGCTCTGATACCAATTGTAGAAAACTAGAAGGGGGGTTGAATAGTTTACCGATTAAAAACTTTGTTTTGAAACTTATTGAAAGATCAATTGATATTGATCTTAAGTATGTTGATGAAATATGCAAGCAATATGTAATAGGTAAGTAAGGAAAGAAATGATCAAACCACAACAAGTTGTTTATAGTGGTTCGGCCTACAAGGACTCTTTTTCCTTGCCCTACTCCACTCCCCGAGTCTCACACTCGAGAGTTTAACTTCACTAGTCAACAAGCTCCTTTCACCGGCGGAGAAAACCTTTACACGTCGCTTACACTATTTCCGACACTAAGCTAGATGTCGAGTTCTTTCCAAGGGTACAACTACTCCCACACACAATGTATTTTGAGGACTAAAATACTAACCACTCATACTCACAAGATTATGATGGTTTGATACAACAATGAAGTATGGATCAACACTAGATCATACAACACTAAACAAACAAGACTTCCAACTTCTCGTTGAAGCTTGAATATGACTTGATCTTCTTTGCTACAAAAGAGATCACTAATATGATATGAAACTGAGTTAGAAAGGTTAGAGAGAAGATATGTATGAGAGTATGTTAGAAAGGGATGAGAAACTACTTGGCTTGGCATTGCTATTTATAGCCAAAATGGACAGGAGCGTCCACGGACCGCGGACCCCTAAAAAGGGTTCCGCCCGTGTACCCAATTGGTACCGCCAGACTGACAGCAAAGATATCAAATCTTGCTTAAAGTCAACTCAATCTAAGAGAGATTGTGCAAGATATGGAGAGTATAAATCTTCACAAAATATCTAATGGAATCTACAAATGATTTCTATGATGTAATACAAGATGTCAAGTGTTGTATTACTATTAATAGAAATATGCAAATGCTTAAGTAGTGTTTGGTTTTAAGAACCTAACACATTCTATAAACTACTATCATACATATTGATTAGAGTCATATCAAGATGTTACTAATCATAAATGTAAATGCTTGAATGATGAATATATTGTTTGAGAAAGCTTGTTTTAATATCTAATAAACTTGACAAGCTTTAAGCTTTTATAAATTAAATTTACTTTTGTCGTTAACAAAACTTAGGCAAAGATCAAAAATATAAATAACGTTTAATGACGATATTTGTATTAACACACCCTTTATTATTTTGACAGACCCTCCACTCCCGTCCGCCCGACCTAAACCAATCAAATGCACATATATTGAGTAAAGTTTATAAAGCCTAATTTCTTGATACACGCTAAGATCTGCTATGTGGGTTTTTTATTTGGTTGGTTTATTTGATGAATCTTACTTTTGTGAGCCATACTTAATTGGTATGGTGTTGCAGGAACTGTTGGTTTCTTTTATTCAAGAGTGTTCCCAGTTGGGTGTACATAATCAATGAGTACCGGATATTATTTGAAATCGTGTTATCACTTTCTAATAGAAACTATTCGACCCTATGCATGGGTTACACAAATATCTCTATGGGATAAGACCAAGTGGTGTTCTTCTTTTTGGCACAAATCAAGAACCTGTTTGCTTTCAAGTGTTTATGTTTTCGTGTGTCTTTCCATGAAGATGTCAATCCTATTTATAGGATAGTTTTACTCTTTAGTAAATTGAATTATGAGAATTAAACGACCAATTAATCTCCTCATAATGTTCCTCCATTATAGCCATAGTGGGTACAAGACCAGGTTAATGTTGTCTTAATTACAATATTGTAACTGCCCATCAGTACTAACTTATGCTCAGCAGTACTAACATAGGCCTAGTAGTACTAACTTAAGCCTAGCAGTACTAACTTATGCCCAACAGTACTAACTGTGCACCGGCAGTAGTAACTACTTAACCACTATAAGAGTCAGGGTAATCAGGGACTTAATGTGTGTACACTCCGTACCTCCAAACCCATTTCCAAGAATGATCATATCCCCCAATTGAACTAAATTTCCAACAATGCTCCCCAATTTAGTACAATTCATTTTGCATGAAAATAAACATAAAACAAAACATGTGCATAAATGAAAATATCTTGAAGATTGAATTCCCATCTTAGTACATTACACGTTAAAATACTCGAGAATCAGGGTGTTCTAAGAATTGAACCCTTCAACCCATTTGAATACCTGAAAATAAAATACACACAAGTTTTCAAACACTTAAACGCTCCTGACACTAAATATCCAATTCATAAATGCTGTAGAAGCCAAAATTCCAAAGCTCCCTGAAGCGGCAAAACTTCAACATTCACCTAACATAGGTGGTTCCTCTTTATTCATGCTTCTGCCAAGCACTTTTTCAAAAAAATTAACCATTAAGAAGTAAAGACTTCATCCTCCTTTTCAGCAGGTTCTGAGCACAACCTTGGAATGTAAAATAAACAGGTGCTCCAGTCCACTAAATGTTCAGCTTTCCACATTGAACTCAGCTCCCAAGTTTCCTCAGGAGGGAGTTAGGTGTCTTAGCATTCAGTGCCTAAGTTGTACTTTAAACCCATCCCTTTAGCATACTTTAAAACCAAGATTCTAGCCAAGGCCTTCGTCAAGTGATCAGCTAAATTTTGTTGAGATCTAACAAACTCTATAGATACCACCCCATCATGATAAGCTCACGAATCATGCTACGCCTGACACCTAAGTGTCTAGGCTTCCCATTGTACATCTGGCTATAATCCTTAGCCAATGTAGCAGCACTATCACAACTGATAGAAATAGGTGCTATAGGTTTAGGCTACAATGGAATCTCAACAAGTTTTTCAACCATTCAGCTTCTTTACCAGCAGCTACTAAAGCCACAAATTCATATTCCATTGTTAAACTGGTGATGCAAGTTTGCTTCTTTGATGCCCAAGAAATTGCACCTCCACCAAATAGGAATACCCAGCCACTGGTAGACGAATTGTCTTCAGTGTTACTGATCCAACTTGCGTTAGTGTATCCTTCTAATACTGAAGGATAACTAGTATATGAGAGACTATAATCCATAGTCTTCTTCAGATACTTCAGTAATCTCTGAACTGCTTGCTAGTGATGAGCACTAGGATTACTAGTATACCTGCTCAGTTTACCCACTACAAAAGCATTATCAGGTCTGGTACAAGTCATGGCATACATTAGGCAGCCAATCACCCTAGAATACTCAAGTTGATATACAACCTTACCTGTATTAGGCATTAGATTCTCATGTGTATCCATAGGAGTACTCATTGGAGTACAATCAAAGTAATTAAATTTCCTCAACACTTTCTCAATATAATAAGATTGTGAAATAGAAATTCCTACTTTCATGTTTAATCCTTATACCAAGGATAATATCAGCCTCCCCCATGTCCTTCATGGAGAATCTTGATGACAAAAATTCCTTTGTCATGTCAACCTGATTTTGGTCAGTACTAAAGATCAGCATGTCATCAACATATAAGCAAATGATGACTCCTTTACAAGATTCATCAAATTTGCTATATACACATTTGTCAGATTGGTTAAGTAAATAACCATTAGACAAAACCACTTCATCAAATTTTTGATGCCATTGCTTAGGTGACTGCTTTAGTCCATACAGAGACTTAATCAGTTTACTTGTTTTCATTGCCAGGCATGATGAAGCCCTGAGGTTGGTTCATATAAACCTCCTCTTCCAATTCACCATTCAAGAAAGCTGTCTTTACATCCATCTGATGAATAATCAGATTGTGAATAGATGCCAAAGCAATCAGCAGTCTTATGGTACTGATACGAGCCACAGGAGCATAAGTATCAAAATAGTCTATTCCTGACTTTTGTTTAAAGCCCTGAATGACTAGTCTAGCCTTGAACTTTTCAATAGTTCCATCTACCTTCATTTTATTTTTGAAATCCATTTGCAACCCAAAGGTTTGCAACCAGGTGGTAGATCAAACAACACCCAAGTGTTGTTGCCCATGAGGCCATGATGGAATCCATCTCATCATTGATTGCTTCTTTCCATAAAGCAATATCTTGGGACTTCATTGCTTCTTCAAATTTCTTGGGATCATCCTCAACAATGAAGCAATAAGAGTATTGGTCAGAGACCTCATCCCTTGTTCCTTCAATTAAGTATAATTGAAACTCAGGTCCAAATGACTTTGGATTCCTGACCCTTTTGCTCTTTCTAAGCTCAGGTTCAGGTTATTGAATCACGACCTCATCAAGGACCACTGATGGCTCTTCATCAGGGACCTCTAATACACCAGTGTCATGAGTTTCATTAGGAATCCTCTGACTTGGTCTAGGGACTGATGAGAATCTATTCTCATCAAAGATTGCATCCCTTAATTCAACTATGGAGTTAATTGAAACATATTTATTAGGTTCAACAACATAGAACCTAAATGCCTTGGAATGCTCAACATATCCAACAAAGATGCATTCAATGCCTCTTTCACTCAAAATTTTCAACTTTGGATCATGGAGTCTTACAACAGCCCTACAACCCCAAACCCTGAGATAGTTCAAGTTGGGTTTTCTTTTAGTCCAGAGTTTATAAGGGGTAACCTTGTTCCTTTTTCTGGGAACCCTATTTAATAAATAGCAAGTTGTTAACATAGCTTCACCCCAGAACCCTTGACTCAGTCCTGAATAGGACAACATGAAATTAACCATCTCCTTCAGTACCATGTTTTTCCTTTCATAAATACCATTTTGCTGAGGAGTATATGGAGCGGTCATTTCATGGATTATACCAACAGACTGAAAATACAAAGTATCCATGTGCTCACCTCCCCTATCAGTCCTTAACTTTTTGATTAGGGACCCTTGTTGCAATTCAACTTCAGTGTTAAACACTTTAAATTTATCTAATGCTTCATCCTTAGTATGTAACAAATAAACATAACAAAATCTAAAAGCATCATCAATGAATGTCACAAAGTATTTCTTATTCCCCAAAGAGGGAGAAGCATGTAAATCACATAGGTCACTATGAATCAACTCCAAAACTTTAGTTTCACGTTTTACATTTTGAAAAGGTTTCTTAGTAATTTTGAAGTTTTACACTTATCAGTGTCCATATCAAAGGCTGGGATTAACCCATCTTTAGACATATCTCGCATTCTTTTAAAGTGTACATGGCCAAATCTAGCATGCCATAGGGTTGAATCATTAAGTTTAGAGGTTGACATAAAGGCTGAATTAATAGTATCATTAACAATATTAAGCCTGAACATTTGATTACACAAATAGCCAAAACTAATAAACACACCATGTTTAGACAAAACAAACTTATCAGATTCAATAACTTGTTTGTAACCACAATTATTTAAAATACTACTAGAAACCAAATTCTTTATAATATTAGTAACATGTAAAACATTAAGCAAAGAAACAACTTTTCCAGAACTAAATCTTAAATCCACACATCATTTTTCATGCACCAAGGCTGTTGACTCATTTCCCATATGAAGAATAGAGTCATCATTCAGTGACTCATAGGTCTTGAACCAGCTTTCATCTTTACACACATGGATTATTGCTCCAGAGTCAACCCACCATGCAACATCATCATCCTGCATAAAGTATGCCTCAAATATATATGTAACATAATAAATCTGAAAAGACTTATTAAACACTATCTGACCTTTCAGATGGTTGGTTGAACCAGTCCCTGAACCACTTGTGCCTGATCCATTGGCTTTATTGCCAATTTTAACACCCTTACAATCCTTCCTGAAGTGTCCAGGTTTCCCACACTTCCAACAAGTTGCTTTTGGCTTCTTGTTAAGATCAGATTTGGTGTTATCCTGATGCTTACGTTTGCCCTTGTTGTCATTGTACCTGGTGGAGTTGTTATTCTCCACCATATTGACAACTGATGGACCAGTAGCATTGCTACTTTTTGGCTTGTCATTATCCTGTGCCCTGAGTGAATCCTCAATGCGCAAATGACTACCCAACTCAACAAGAGTTAACTCTTCTTTATTATGTTTCAAGGCATGCTTGAAATCTTTCCAAGAAGGATGAAGTTTATCAATGACACAAGAGACTGAAATAGCCTCATCCATGTGCATTTTGTGTTGTGTGAATCGACCAAGTATACTAAGAAGCTCATTGTATTGTTCCATGACAGGTCTAGAATCGACCATTTTGTAATTTGTAAAATTACTCACAAGGAACTTCTTGCTAGAGGCATCCTCATCCATATACTTGGCCTCCAAAGAATCCCATAGTTCCTTAGCAGATTCCTCATTTTGATAAATGCCAAACAAAGGATCAGACATACCATTGAGGATTAAGCCTCTGCAAATGTATTCGTCATTCTCCCACTTGCTCCTTTTCCTTATATCCTCCACATTTGCATCATCCCCATCAACAGGAATAGGTGTGCTCAAGACATACACCACACTCTTGCTTGACAACAAGAAGTGCATCTTCTTTTGCCATTTTCTGAAATCCACCCCTTCAAACTTATCCAGTTTGGAGAAGTTAGGAGCCATTTTCCTCATAGCAGCAGCCATTGATTATCACTAAATAGTTTCTATTGATTGTTGGTTTCTTTTATTCAAGAGTGTTCACACTTGGGTGTAGATAATCAATGAGTACCGGATATCACTTGTTATCACTTTTCAATAAAAACTATTCGACCCTCTGCCTGGGTTACACGAATATCTCTATGGGATAAGACCAAGTGATGTTCTTGTTTTTGGCACAAATCAAGAACCTGTTTGCTTTCAAATGTTTATGTTTTCGTGTGTCTTTCCATGCAGATGTCAATCCTATTTATAGGATAGTTTTACTCTTTAGTAAATGGAATTATGAGAATTAATCGGCCAATTAATCTCCTCATAATGTTCCTCTAGCTATTATAGTCATAGTGGTTACAAGACCAGGTTAATGTGGTCTTAATTACAATATTGTAACTGCCCAGCAGTACTAACTTATGTCCAGTAGTACTAACATAGGCCTAGAAGTACTAACTTAAGCTTAGCAGTACTAAATTATGCCCAGCAGTACTAACTGTGCACTGACAGTAGTAACATTACTACTAGCAATAGTAACTACTTAACCACTAAGAACTTAATGGGTGTACACTTGTACCTCTAAACCCATTTTCAAATATGATCATATCCCCCAATTTAACTAAATTTCCAACAGGAACGCTGTTGGTTCTTATTTATTTGAACAACGGTCGGAGGATACGCGTGCTTACGGGTCTTTGTATTTAATAGATATGTCCATCCAGGTATCTCTTTTTTTATGTTTCCGAAAATAAGTAGTTTCTAAATTAGTGTTTGGGGTTGTTGTCTATTTGATAAATTGATATTGAAGAGATAATTAATTCAACGAAGTCCGTCTAAAGATAATTTTTTTTTGATAGTCTGGTATTGGTTTGTTCATGTGTTATTCACTAAATTGGAATGTTAATTTTTACTTAGGTGGTGTTTGTTTTTTCACAAATGCCTTTTAACAGCCTCTGAATCTGAACCGTTCAGACGCGGTCAGACATTTTGGCCGTTCAGACCGTTTGTTTCCCCCCCCCCCCCCCCCCCCCCCCCCCCGTTCAGACGTGGTAAGAGGCAATAAGATCTTAATGGTCTAGACTTGAGAGAGGTGTCTTAATGCCTCTTGTTAAAAATAACCAAAAAATTTTTAGTACGAGCAAGCAAATATGCGGTTCAAACATGAGTTTTTTTCCCATTCAGATGCGGTCAGATTCAGACATTTACGTCTCAGATTCAGATTCAGATTCAGATGTGCGGTTCAGATTCAGATTCAGAGACTCTTAAAAAACAAACACCACTAAACCTTAGTGGGTGTTTGGACAACTTCATCAAAGGTATGAAGGTTATTTTACATTCCCTAAGTTTTTGTTTGTTTGTTTTTTTTTTAAGAAAAAACAATTGTCACACTTTCCTGTTTGCTTCTGACCATGAATCTTGAAATTTTATATAGCAGGTCTTTAAGAGAGATAGCAAAATCCATGTCACCAAGTCTAAATGTTAGCATGAGGAAGGAAGGATGAAGGAAGATATTGTGGCAACGGCAACATCAATTGTAGCATGAAACATGAGGTAACAAATGAACAAGTGTGTAGATGGGTGCTTTTGTATATGTGCCTAGGATTTCATAACATAGAGGTTCAGTTCCTTAATGCTAATGTGGTGATTCATAGGTTATTAAGTAGTTCAAAAACGCGTTGCAAACGAAAGTGTTACAATGTTCTTATGTTGTGTGTAGGTGCAATGATTAAAAGAAAAAACAGTTTAAGAAACTGATAGATGCCTGTTAAATCGCTTTGTTGGCGGTGATGTACAAAGTTTGGGTTCTGATAAAACTAATTCCAATCTATTCCTTCCTCTGTGTCGCTTCATGTATGTATCCTATTGCTCAAATACCGTTATAAACCCTACAAGTCGATTTCAATTTACTATAACTATATGTTTATATAACTAAATTGTGGCCTTAATTATCTATAAATATAATAGTTTTGAACGGACTTAAAAAGTTTTTGTATATCCTAATAGTAAAAGAATTTTGTATCTTGAGAATCTTTATAAGTATGTAATTTACATAATCTTTACAGTTTAAATGGTTTGGCCACGCAGGTACTCAGAATGGCCGATTTAACTGATTAAATCTTTATAAGTATGTAATCTTTATAAGTATGTAATTTGTGATTGTATTTAAATGATTAAATCAATATGTTGGAAAAGTAGTATCAACAGGTATCTTATATGATCCAAAAAAACTCAGTTGTTCAATCACAAATTTCGTAGTAGATATGTAATAGAACTTATTTGATTTAAAACCTGTGTGAAAGTTGGCATTGTAGATATTTAGGCAGAAGAGAGCCCAAAAAATCAGTAAGTGCCATGGATATAAGGCCAACCAGGGAGACGGGTATGTAAGCTGTGACACAAATTTCCTTTGAAAAATCTAGAACCAAGATCCAAACAACCACTCTTTATTAGCTTTTAGGCTTTTGTTGATTGTTTGAAATGATTAGCGGCTATTTTATCTGTTTTTTTGAAGCGAATGAAATAGGGTCTGTTAGGTATGAACGTTTATGTTAACCCCCCTTTTGGATGGCCAACTTTCTACATGTTGACATAAAGGCCATTTTCTGTATTTATCATTTTGATTCTTATGATAGTGAACCTTAGGGGTTAGTATCATCATTATTAAAAAAACATCCACATCATAAAAACACACCGCGAATCACATGTTGTGTTTGATCAAATACAAGTGCATGGCGGCTTTTATATACTGATGAAGAGAATGCCGCGATAGTTGTCGGTCCATGGGAGTAAGTCCTAAAATATATGGAGTGTTTGGGATTGCTTTTAACATTCTTATTATAAATAATGTATGATTATTATGTTGAGTGTTTGGATGGCAAATTGATTTGGTCATGCAATCATTAGATAATCAACTTTAATGTTGCGTATTAAGTATATAATTATTGACATTTACTATTTTATTATTGAGTTCATTAAATGATCATAAAAGGCAGGCATTCTTTTTATAAAATGGGTCAAAACTCAACCTGTATAAATGGTATGCGCCTGAAATTTTTAGTCTATTTAAGTTTGCAATACTCTTTTTTCGAATCTGCCGTGATTATAGCATGTTTGGTAAGTCACTTTTCAGAGGCTGTTAATTCGTTTAGGGATTTCGTAAGTAATTGTGGTTTTCCAATCATCATTGTCGTTATAGGGTATGCGTTATAAAGTTTAGGTTTATGTGGTCCTTTGTTTCACAAACTAGGATATGGTTTTTGCTGCTACACTTTTTAGGATCAAATTTTTTATACTCTGTGAAACCAACAGGCTCTATTCTTGCTACTAGCCTACTACAGTGATAAGTCATAACACATTTTTTTCACTTGGCAAATTTTTTACCCGTTTTGCCAGTTTTCAGTTTAGTTAAAATAATTTTTGCCTTCAGCCATTTAATCAGCAATGTTAACTTCAGATACCTGTGTTCTTAGAATTGTTATCTACATGATCTTAGAAGTTTCTACGTATAAAAATGGGTTAATAGTCCAAAAAATATACAAACTTGCCACTTTTTACTATTGTGACAATAAACTTTTAATTTTCCTATTAAAACAAAAAACTTTCTTAATGACTCTTATTGTAACCAAAAAACTTTCTTAATGACTCTTATTGTAACCAAAACTGACACGTGGCAACATTAATTAATTTTCCTATTACTATTGTGACAATAAACTTGCCACCTTTTACTATTGTGACAATAAACTTGCCACCTTTTACTATTGTGCTTTATTGTAACCAAAACTGACACGTGACAACATTAACTAACCCTTAACCCAAAAAAATCATTTATACAACATTAACTAAAGCACTCTCTTCTTTTCCACAGTCCAAATCTCGCACCACCAACACCCCTTATCGCCAACACCCTCAAACGCTGGACCCCTTTCACCGTCGGAACCGTACACGGCCGGAACCCCTCAACCGTCGGACCCTCCACCGCCCGACCTCACTTCCATAGATCCTCACTACCGAAACCAAACTATCACCGAAAATACCTCTCCACCATAGAGAGCCGTACCACCAACACCACCGAGATCTACAACTTCCTGAAACCCCTCGAATAAGACCACCACCACCGAAACGCCCGGCATCACAACATGTTTCCAATTTTATTTTTTTTAACTATTTATCTTTTTTGGTCATATCTGAATTTATATAATATTTTTTTCAGATCTTGCCCGAATCCACTGTTGTCGTCATTGCTGATGCTTCCGCCGCCGCTGCTTTTGCCGACCAGCTGTTGCCGCCGCTGCTATTGCCGCCGTTTTGAGTTATATAATATGAGGTTTTGGGTCTTTTTCCATATAAATATGAGTTTCTTTTTAAATCTTTAATCAGAAGATTTTTTTTAATATATGAAAAATCCGATTTTTAGTGTTATTTATTAGATCTGATATTTGATTTTTAACTTTTATAGATTCGATTTATGAGATTTGTTTCTAATAATTCCAAATTTTTTATAAATCTGATTCTATTTTATAGTTTTTATAACTCTGATTTTTAATTTGCTTTTTTACATCTAATTTTTCGAGTATAAATGTTTTTTTTGGGTTAAGGGTTAATTAATGGGTTAATGGTCCAAAAAATATACAAACTTGCCACCTTTTACTATTGTGACAATAAACTTTCTTAATGACTCTTATTGTAACCAAAACTTTCTTAAAGGTTAATTAATGTTGCCACGTGTCAGTTTTGGTTACAATAAGAGTCATTAAGAAAGTTTTTTGTTTTAATAGGAAAATTAAAAGTTTATTGTCACAATAGTAAAATGTGACAAGTTTGTATATTTTTTGGACTATTAACCCTATAAAGATACCAGATTCATTATTTGGTCTATATTTAATCTATGGTTAAATGTTTTTTACTTTGTAGCAATCAAGCAACGTATGGAGAAAGATGTAGACGAAGTTGGAAAAATTGTGCGGTTTATTAAAGAAAAGAAATGGCAACTTAACAAGGAGGTTAGAGCACGAACATCTTACCTTAAACAAGTGTCAAAAAAGCAATCTCTTGGCAATGTACCGGTTGGTCATAATCCTGCGGCTGACAAAACTGTAACAACTATTGGTGGAACCGAAGGTAACCAACATATCTTTGCTATGCTCATCTGGGTAATGTCTGGTGTTTAGGTATGCATTTGTAACTCCCAGTAGTCATTTCGGTGTTTGTTGGCCGTTTGTAAATTGTATGAGGCTTAGTATTGCTTCTTTGGTGGAAGTTTTCTAATCCCTACCCTAAACAACCACTAAGTGCAGGCATGGCTTGATCTCCATAGGGGATTAAAAAGGAGGCGGGGTAAAAATCAAGTAAGTGGAGATTAAGACGAGTCATGAACAATCTGTGGGCAAGGAACATGCTAGTTAGGTAATATATGCTATTTGAGTATGTGTGTAAATCCCAGTAATGATTTCAGTGATTGATTGTATAAAAATTCGTATGTGCTTGCAAAAGAGTTGCTATGAATTTAAGAAACGACAAGATGTTTTTTAATCATAAAGTTTGACTCAAAGCCTATTCAAAACACACTCAATCTAAATAAACATTACTGCAATGCTCCTGCAGTAACGCGCGGGTTAACCCATTCCTAAACAGGTCAAATAAATAAAATAAAACAAAAAAACTATTAGGTAAGAAGGGAAAGAGTTTTTTGGGCCAAAACTGATAGAAAATCACCCAAACTAATCTTTTTAGCTGATTAACCATTGTAATACCATTGTTTTCTTATCTATGCATTGGTTATTTATTAATTCTAATTTAAAAAATAGTATAAAAAAAATGTTTGCAGGTCAAACTGATCCATGTTGTGTTGTTACGCGTCCACACACCTGTGTTGGCACCTATGTAGGAAAAGGTGGTGGAATAGTCGATTCCACTCATTACCAGAATGAGTGACTGGGGGGAGTGTCATGAGTTCTAAAAATCTATCGTAAGTTATGTTTTAGCCATAGTGTCTTGGGCATGTTGAAGGACTAGAAAATGAAGATATATTTTTCTTTGCTTGACCCATTATAAGTAATAATAGCCAAATCGACCAATTGCTTCTAAAATTAGTAATGATAGATCAGTATTGAAAAAATATAGTAAGTTTTATTATATTAGACGTACTAACTATCTATAGAGAACTAATCATGTATGGACCAAAGGTTTAAGTTCAACCGACCCCATACCTAAAGGTACCCATATTGACCCGTTAATTGTTATTGATTTTTTTTTTTTCTGTTTTTCATGTGTATGCCTTTTCTTGATGAAAATGTTTTCTTAAGTTAAGCTTAGTTATGAAGGAACGCAGTTGCGTTTAATGTTTTTACTGCTTTTTCAGAAAGAACTACAGTCATTCAGCATTCCGGAAGGCTAAAAATGTCAAATCGATAGCAAGAAGTTAAGGGGCAATGGAGTGGGATAAAGAGAAGGCAAAAGAAAGAATATGAAGCAGTGAATCTGAAAGCAAGTGAGAGTTTAGAGCCTGTGAAAGAGGCAATGAGCAAGAAGTACGATGAGGGTTCACTTTTCTTGCATTCTTCATAATTTTACATCATTAAACTGCCGATAAAGTCACAGATCCACTTGCCTCTCAGGATTTGTACAACGAGGCAGCTTCAACGTACAAGCATAGTATTAGGTTGTGTGATGGGTTCTTGCACAATCTTCTGTTTGAACCTGAGTGTGAAGAGATTGCGCAAGATATTATTGATTGGATGGTGAGGAAGCTAAGTTACCATCATACCTGAAAGGTGAAATATTAGTTTAATGATTTTAGTAGGTTGCTATAAAAGAAAATATGTATGTATGGATTGGATTTAAACGTTTGGATTTTCAATATTTGGTAATAATCGTATATTAAGGCAGAGCCTTGAAGCTCATTTCTACATTTTTTTGGGGGTAAAAAACAGTGGATGGGTTACACAACAATGCCAACATGACCCAATGTGTTTTGAATCATTTTCCATCCAACCAGACTGATTTAACATTTCGATATGGCAAAGAAAGTTTTCTTTCAGTGATGGACACGGTATGTGTTAAGTCACCGATATAGTGACCCAAGAAATTAAGAGAATAATCCTTGCAATTTTCTAATGGTTTCAAAATTAGTCCATAAGGACTAACTTTGCAACAGTCCGAGAATTTTAGAGACTTTTTCCGTAAAAAGACATTATTTCCAGAACTAATTTTTGAAAATAGTCTTTAGGGTTATCGGGTTTTTTCACATTTAGTCCTTAATTACTAACTTTGAAAGAAAATTTAGCACGGCATTCTTGCATCAACGCGTGGGTTTTCACGCTCGTATATACTAAAAGTTGGGTAATACTATTTATAGCAGTGTAGCCACAATGCTTTGAATAGTAAAATTAAGGATGGCCAAGTTTGCAAAGATGTTAAACCTTAGGGAATAGTTTGTAACTATTCTCTAAGGTTTAAATGCGTTTGCAAATTTGGTTCTTCGGAGACTAACGATGTAATAGAATTGAACTTTTAAGGACCAATACATTTATATATATATAAATTTATGAAAAATATAACGGGATGACAGTACTCCCGTAGCAACGCGCAGAATCACCCGCTAGTTTAGTCTATTTGAGCATGATAATTGATCCGCAATTTTCTCCATTCAAGACTAAATGCTCTAACCCAAAACATAAGGTAGATGGCAACTAATTGGTCAAAGTCAAGTTCATTGTATAGACCAAACAACACGCAAAAAAGAATTCTAACCAAAAGTTGACTCATTTTATCAACCAAAGAGGCCGGCACTCATGCCTCAATCTTACATTTGTCACTATATAATATATTCATAACAAGGTTTCAGATTTACAAAACTAAAAACTACAAAAATGAAACTATGGAAGAGGGCTTCTGGAGCTCTAAAAGATCGGAAAAGTATTCTCAAAGCGAGTCTGACTTCTCGATCTGGGCTCCGAAATATAAATATAGAAACCACGGTCATAAAGGCCACCACCCATGACGAATCTCGAGTTGATTACCACAGTATACAACGCGTATTTGCATGGGTGAGAATATCTGATGACTCTTTACACCATGTGTTGTGGGTCCTCTTTCGCCGAATGAAGAATACCTGCAACTGGGTTGTGACCTTAAAGGGACTCATGCTTTTGCATGGAGTTTTTTGTTGTAAGGTTCCCGGGATTCAAGAGATTGGACGGTTACCGTTTAATCTAATTAATCTCAAAGATAAGCATACTAAGGACGGAAAAATGTTGGGTTTGAACAACTTTATCCGTGCTTATTATGCTTTTTTGGACGAGAAATCATCATTTATATTTCTTCATTCACGTGAACAAACAAAACGAATGGAGACTTTGTCCCATGATGAAACGAATGACGAACAGAAAGAGAAGTTTATGATACAAGATTTTTTTTGGTTACAAAAGCTCCAACGCTTGCTTGATACCTTGCTCGAGATACAGCTGAAGTCGAGTCAACCAGTTAACATGCTTGTTCTTGAAGCCATGGACTGCATTGTGATCGAGGTTTATGATATCTATGGTCGAATTAGCAATGGAATTGAAACGGTTATTGGAAGGATAAACTCTGCAGGGATTGGTGAGGCTAGAATAGCATTGTTGATTCTGCATAAAGCAAAAGTTCAGAATGAAGAACTATCGGTTTTTTTGGACTTTTGTAAGGATATCGGAGTTGGTAATGCCTATCACGGTCCCAAGATGGAACAAGTGCCAGAAGAAAGCATAAGAGAACTCGAGGATATTATTAGTGAAGTTTCGGAAATCCAGCAATTTCCAAAAGAAGAGGAGAAACGGATTGTAGTTGTAGAGAAACACACATTGAAGAAAACACATGATGACAACAATAGTTTAAAGACTGTGATAAGCAATGAATGGGAAGCTTTTGAAGTACTCAAGAAACCGGATCTTATCGACCTGTCTTCCCCTCCTGTGAATAACAATGCCAGATTCGACCCTTTCGTTCAACAAAACATCCTTCAAGTGCCTGATCTGATTAATCTATGACTAGTTGAAATATAGTGGTATAAATACCTTTTGATGTCTATGACACAAAGTATATCAAAGTGTACTAAAGTTCATCTATTGATAATAAGTAACTTACATTCTATCTTTCTAATACCCGTTATTAGTAGATCATTCATGATTATTATAATCAAGTAAGTTTTAAAAAAATTTATATCTAAACATTTCCTAAAGTTAGGATGTCAACAATTCGTTACACAAGTTATAACATGTGTACACTTTTATTAAATCTTAAAAGATTAGTGACAACTATTATAATTTACAACATAAAATTTTATTTCTAACATGTTGCACGATTTCTTAATGAAGATCTTGAGACTGACTAATAATAACTTTTATCTTATTCTTATACTAAATGATATTGTTATCTTATTACCTTTTATTAATGTAACTAATTTTCATTTATGTCTTAATTATTATTTATTTACGTACACTAATTTTTGTCATCGTATATATTAATCATTTTATTATGTATCTAATATAATGTGTTAATTGAGTTTATTTCTTATTTATTCTTCTCATCGATTTTTATTTTTTTATTATTATTTTACGTTTATAGAATTTATATACACAACGACTGTGTAACGGTTGCAAACGGAAATAAACAGCTTTACAATGTCTATATATTTTCGCAATAAAACCAGAGCCACCAATCCACAATCTTTCACAAAACAAATCTTCCACTTTCTTAAAATAAGTTTTTGTTCATAGAGTTTCTGTGTGACGGTGGGTTCAAACCATGTGGATTAGTCGGCCAAAAGGTCGGAAACCATGGTTACCAAAAAAAAGATGGTTAGCCCGTTTCTAGTTACTATCATCATCATTCTCATACTACTTATTTACCCTTCGGTTAATCTCTCACCTGGAGAATTGTACTTTTTTCTTGAGCTTGTTTGTATTGATTTTTCGATTACTCTGTATTGCATTATGCATTGATATTAATGGATTCTAATAATATGTTATTTGTTGAAATTTTGTTATTTTGAGAAATGTCAATCATATCAAAGCTTGAATTTACTGCTCTTAATCTTGACGTTAAAATGCATATTAAATCTATGGGAATTGCAAAAACTATTATTAAAAACAACGATAGGCCATCACAAGATAAAGCAAAGACCACCATTTTTCTTCGTAAACATATTGATGATTATTTGGAAAGATCTAAAGGATCACTTTGATAATCAAAAGGAAGTTTTACTTCGTGTTGTTCGAGAAGAATTGAGATCTTTACGATTCCAAGACTTTAAAAAAGTCAATGAGTACAGCTCTATTTTGTTCAGAAAATGTTCACAACTTAAATTTTGTGGACAAAGCAAATAACGAGGAAATTCAAATAAAAAAAGGATACATTTTTTTATTTTTGAATATTAATATTGAATATTATAAGGCCCCATAGCTAGTTAGGGCCGCAACGCAATAAGGCTTTTCGTTCTAGTTGGGCAATGCAAGGAGGCCTCTTTCGCCATTAGCCTTCCCTGACCAGGATCGCTCCCACACCTATAGCGTTCGTGATCGGCCTCCTCAACTTTGTATCGATCAAATGGCGGGGCGGCACAGCCCCCAACCAAGGGAGTGGTTACGTCTAGTATGTCCCCCTTATTCCCGACATGCTATGGTGCCCCGGGGTGGGTATTGATGCAGATATGTTGGAGAAAACGTACTCCACATTTCATGCATCAAACATGACTTTGCATCAACAATACCGTCTGCAAAAATTCAAAAGGTATTCTGAGCTAAATACTTATCTCTTTGTTGCTGAGCAGTTTAATGAGATTTTGATGAGAAATCATTAGTCTTGTCCCACCGGATCATTAGAATATCTTGAAGTGAATGCTACTAAAAATTATCCCAAAAGCTTTATACGTTGGCAAGGCCATATTCATGGAAAAGAACGTGGTCAGTTTGGTAAAAAAAACATTTCTCATGGCCATAACCATTCTTTTGATCGGAATAAGAAAAATGGCCGAGTTTACACTCATGGTCGTTGATTCACCTGTGGTCGTGGTCAAAGAACCAACAATTATGCTCCATGAAATAATAAGGCCGAAAATGTGGGCATACCTAAATATAATGGTGAATCTGGTACATCGCATAACACTGATGGTTCTTGCTTTAGATTTGGTAGCTCAAACCATTGGAAAAGTCTTGCCAAACAGCCCCTCACCTCTGTGAGTTATTGATCGGTGCAAAACCGTCAAGTTTTCTCACGCGAGCTGATCACTTGTGAATGATCAGCCGTAAGGAACTCAAAACAGATCACACACCAATGCAATTTAAGATCAGGAGAATACAGTAGATTCCCGGGTCGTTATGTCCCACGGAGGATGACTGGTGTTAAACACAATCAGATGTCGAGTAATCACTAAGGATAGTGATCAGTAAGGATATCGATGGAAAATTACCTAAAGAAAAGATTTGCAAATTATAGCGACTTAAATGCAAATTAAGAAAATTAAAAAATTAAAATCTATTAAATAAACGCTATCACTAATTTTAAACTAATGTTTTTGTGTTTTTATAAAACTAAATAACTTAAATAAACTATCTTAACTAAAACGTAACCTTAAATTATCTAAAAATGTTACTTAAAATGGAAACGTACGTTATTTGCAAAAATTACGCTGGAGCGCAAGCAAAAACGTAAAATTTATGAAATAAAAAGCCTACGAGTGTAAAACTAATTTTATTACGTACTATATGACAAAAGAAAATTTTAGAAAAAAGATTTATATTTTTTTTACTTTTATATTTTTTATTATGAATTAATTAAGTTTTTACACTAATTAAATTATTAAAAATACTAAAACTATAGAGAAAAATCTCAACTTTTTACAGAAAATACTTAATACTAATACAGATTTAATAAAAATACTAAATTGGAAAAAGCTACTTTGGATAAGCTAGAAATAAGCTAAAAATCTCGTTTAAGCTAAAAGGGACAAAACGTATATAATAGATATGTTGTGTAAGCTTTTAACGAGAAAGACCCAAGGGCGCGTTGGTAAGGAGTGTGTGTGGTGAGCTGGGTGGCCAGAGATCAAATCCCAGCAGTGGCACTTTTTGTAAACTATTTTTTTTTCGATTTTTCTTTTTACAAACTTATTAACACCATTGAGATAAGCACTTTTCACAACTGTGACTTTTTCTAAAAACCACTGATAAGCACAGAATAAGCACAAGAATTACAGCAGTTGGCTTTTTAATGGAAATAAGCACAAGATCAAAGCTAAATGACTAATAAGCTATGAAATAAGCAAAAGGTTAACTGAGATAAGCTAGGTGACTTTAAATAAGCTATATTAACAACTGAACATGCAAGTTAACTAGGAAATAAGCCTTGATTAAGCACTAAATAAGCAAAATTCACCACTGTTACACAGTGAACTAATGGTTTACAGGGCACTGTATAGCTGATTTTTAAGCACTTGAATAAGCTACAAATTGGAAACCAACTTTTGAATTGACAAGATTACCAGTTAGGCTCTCCAAAAAACTAAAGTGCAAAGATTAGCTTATACTAATGAGCTTTTAAGAAGCTCTTGAAAAACTGATCAACTCTGACTTATTGATACATTTTAAACAAAAATGGACAATTCTAAAAAGTTATTGCAGCTTTACTAAATAAGTTGCAAACTCAGAATTAAAAATTGAGACCTTGAGATGGCTAGTTAAGCTTCTCAAAAAGCTAAAATTTGCAAGCTTAAGTTGAATGGTGAGCTCTTGAAGAGCTTATGAAGATGTGACCAGTTCACTGCTTAGCATGCTTACACAGAAATGACAAAAACAAAAAAAACAACTAGCAGCCTTACCTAATAAGCTACAAAGTGAAAAGTTAAAATTGAAACTTCAAGAGGTGCAGGTCAACTACACAAAAAGCCAAGACTCACAAGATTTTATCAACTAATAAGCTCTGTGTAAGCTGATGAAGATGGACTTCTCAACTGTGCACAGGACTAGTTTTTGACTTTTTGATAGTTGAGAAGCTTTGACTTTTATGATCTTTGGATCAAATTTTAGGACTGATGGTGATGTGATAAGATGTAATAAGCATAATGAAAGCCATGGTTAACACTTTTAAACACAAATTCAGGTTTTGCAATTCCAAAACTCACAACAGTTAAGGATTTAGACAGATTAAGAGATGATTTGACTTTTGAAGCTACAAGTGCAGTTTTTTAAGACAGGTAAGAGTCAAAAGAAGCTAAACAAGCATGAACCAATAGACTTTATCCACTGAGCTAACCTTAATTGCAGTTTAAGCATTCAATCCAAACACACCTTTATGTAACTGATTTGAGCTTAAAACAGATTTTAACAATGAAACAACTTATTTAATGATCAAGCTAACTTCAACCAATCTAGTTACTACTATTTGAACACTTTTTAACAGATTAAGATTGCAATTACAGATTATGCTAAAAAAAATTGAGAATCACTTACAACTGCCCATAGCCACAGTGGCTTGCAAACTATGAAACAGTAACCACTATCCTATCAATTCAAACCCAAATGACTAAAATCCAACCCAACTCCATGTCTGAATCAACCCATTACCAATTCCATAACTATTTGAACCACCAGTTGACTTTTGTTGACTTTCCATTGAACTTGATTAAACTGATTCTTCAAGCTTACAAAAAGCTATATAGAGCTTAAGTAAGATGATTTGAGCTTAAATAAAGCTTATTGAAGCTTTGAATTCCAAAGTTTGAGTTTGAAATTTAGAACAGTGTACATAAGATATGCAAATGAAATGAAACTTTGATTTAGAGATCCAAACTGAATTATATCAACTAGATAACTTGTTTTCAGTATCATAAAGCTTAAAAATACAAAGTTGAAGGCTAATTAAGATATTTAAGAAAAATGCGACATACAAGTGAAATTAAAAATTAACTACTGAATTTCTTCTCTGTCTTCTGCTTCTTTTATGCATCAGAAATGTTCCACGTGGCTTGTTGATGCAATCCCACCTCATTTGAGAACCAATGGGATTGTTTAGAGTGGATTTCATGTTTCACCATTTTTGGCGGGAAGTGCTAAATTCAACCTTTGGCTCTGAAAACAGGGAAGTAGTGGGGGGTTTGATGATGAAGTGGGTTGAAAATAGTAATGGGATGGAGAGGGTTGAGTGTTGCAGTGTTTGGTCGGGGAAGAAGATAAGCAGGAGGTGGGAGAAGGAGAAGAAGGCGCGTGTTTCTGGTATTTGACTTTGGTTTTGACCAAAGGTTCAAAACAGGATTGTGACAGGGGGCAAAAGGATAAGTGACAGGGCTCAAAATAGAATAATGGCAGGGGGTCAAGGGCTTTTTGACAAGGCTTGGTATAGTTTAAGACAAGGACTAATCTTGCAATTCTGAAAACTTGAAGGACCATTCCTGTCATTTTTCCAAAGTTACCATAAGGACTAAAATTGACAACCCTCAATAGTGCAAGGACTAAACTTGCCATTTTCCTATTTTCAAAGGACTAATTTTGCCAATTTCCAAAGTTCAGGGACTAAAGTTGTAATTTTTTGTAAATTTGAATCTCAAGGACCAATTTTGACAACTTTTGAATCCCTAAGGACTTAAAATGATATTTTTCTTTATTTGGTTTTACCAGGGACTGTTTTTGACAACTTTTCAAACTTGGGGGACTAAAACTGCCAATTATGCAAACTTTATACGTTTTTCACCAGATTTTGACATTTTTGCATTTAAAACACATAAAACACTTATTTGTGATATTTTTATCATTTTGATGCATTTCTGAGTGTTTTCAGATGTTTTTGCAGTTTAATTGGTACAAAAATGATGAGTATTTAGACACTCATCAATCCCCCACACTAAGATATTGCTAGTCCCTAGCAATGTTTTAAGAAAAATTAATGGATTTTATCTCTTTACCAAAAGCCATTACTTCTGGAGTAGCCAAATGTTTCAGTTCAAGTAAGAACTTTGGTACACCGATAACCAAATGATTTTGAGCAAATCATCAGCTTTCAACGGATTTGATTTGTCTTTACCAGAAGCCGTACCCTTCTGGACTAGCCAACTCTTAGATAAATTATCAGTATTATCTTTGGTGAGTCGATTACCAATTATGGTTTTCCAACTGCCTTTACCACAAGCCATAAACTTGCGGGCTAGCCAACTCTTCACTAATTAAAGATATGGTGAGCTGAACACTATACAATTTTGGGCAAATTGCAAGCCGTCAACGGATTTGAGATATCTTTACCAAGAGCCGTTTGCTCCTGGATTAGCCAATCCTTTAGTTTATTAGACAAGGCGGACTGATAACCAAATGAGTAAGTGTAGAACACTTACTCCAAAAAAAAAAAAAATTTTGGCCAAAAACGGGGGAATTAGGTGGTATAATTACATGATAAAATTCGTGAGAATTCCCCCCCACACTTAGAAATGAATATTGCCCTCAATATTCAAAGTACCGGCGGTTATGCCGAAACATAGAACGTAAAAGGGAAATACTTAGGCCATTATTCAGCAAGGATTTTTTTTTTTTTTTTTTTTTTTTTTTTTTTTTTTTTTTTTTTTTTTTGAACTTTCTTATATACACAACATGTGGGGCAACTCCCCCACACTAGGGTGGTACACACGGGTGAAAACCCATGTTAAGCTACTGTTTTTGATTACCGAGTCGCTAGCTTGACTCGATCCCCGCATTCATTGGTTCATGGGGAAGGTTTGTAGATCTGGGACAACCACAGGAGGAATGTCCTCTCCAAAGTAATGCTTCAACCGATGACCATTTACTTTAAAGTTAGGACCATCGGGTTGAGATAACTCAATGGTACCATAAGGATAAACCTTAGTGATAGTAAATGGTCCAGACCAGCGGGATTTAAGCTTTCCCGAGAAAATCTTCAATCTTGAATTAAAAAGAAGGACTCGATCACCAACGTTGAAAACGCGGTTTTTGATCTTTGAGTCATGAATCTTCTTTGTCTTTTCTTTATAGATCAAAGAGTTCTCGTATGCTTGATCACGGAGTTCATTTAATTCATTCATTTGAACTTTCCGGTGATCACCAGCAGTCTGAATATCAAAGTTGGCATGCTTCAAGGCCCAGTATGCCTTGTGCTCTAACTCAACAGGTAGATGACACGCCTTCCCGTATACAAGCTTGTATGGAGTGCACCCAATGGGTGTTTTGTAAGCTGTACGGAAGGCCCAGAGTGCATCATCTAGCTTATCCGACCATGAGGCACGGTTTTCGCCAACCGTCCTCTCCAGAATTCTTTTGATCCCTCGGTTTGAAACTTCCACTTGCCCACTTGTTTGTGGGTGGTACGCAGTAGAGAGACGGTGAGTTACACCATACTTCTGCATGACTCTTTCAAACTGGTCATTGCAGAAATGCGTACCACGATCACTGATTATGGCTCGTGGAGTTCCAAACCTAGCAAATAAGGATTTTAAGAATTTCACTACAACTCGGGCATCGTTGGTATGCAAAGCCTTAGCTTCAACCCATTTTGACAAGTAGTCAACGGCCACGAGTATGTACTTATTACCGCGAGAAGAAGGGAATGGCCCCATAAAGTCAATGCCCCAGATGTCAAAGATCTCACACACTTGAATGGCGTTTTGTGGCATTTCATTCCTTTGTGAGATATTCCCGTGACGTTGACAAGCGTCACAGGCTTTGACGAATTCATGGGCATCCTTATAGATTGTGGGCCAATAGAATCCGGAATCAAACACCTTCTTGGCTGTGTAGTTGGGGCTATGATGTCCCCCAGTAGGTCCAGCATGGCAAGCCTTGAGGATGTCAATAGCTTCCTGACCATATACACATCGCCTGATGACTTGATCCGCGCAGATTTTAAACAAGAAAGGGTCGTCCCAGAAGTAATGTTTAACATCCTTGAAGAACTTGTTCTTCTGTTGGGACGACATCCCTTTCACTATGAAGTTACCCGCATGGTAATTTGCGAAGTCAGCAAACCATGGGGTAGTAGAGTCTCCACGAAAAGAAACCGCATTGAGTGTTTCGAGAGGAAATGTTTCATTTATTTCCTTTTTCTCGAACACATCCTGGTGAGGGTTCTCTAATCGGGACAGATGATCAGCAGCTAGGTTCTCAGCTCCTTTTTTATCACGTATAATGATATCAAATTCCTGGAGGAGGAGAACCCAACGGAGCAATCTCGGCTTTGCATCTTGTTTTGCAAAGAGATATTTGAGAGCCGAGTGGTCCGTATACACTACGCATTTGGTCAAGATGAGGTATGGCCGAAATTTCTCAAACGCATACACCACAGCTAATAGTTCTTTTTCTGTAGTGGTGTAGTGGGTTTGAGCTTCAGTCATAGTCTTACTTGCGTAGTGTATAGGCTGAAAATGTTTTGTTTTGCGTTGCCCCAAGACTGCACCGATAGCAAAATCACTTGCATCGCACATGAGCTCGAAGGGTAAATCCCAGTCGGGGGCAACTAGAATGGGTGCTTCCGTAAGCCTTTTCTTCAGTGTTTCAAAAGCTTCGATGCACTCAGGAGAGAAGATAAAAGGAGCTTCTTTTTCAAGAAGATGGGTCATAGGCCGAGCGATTTTAGAAAAATCCTGTATGAATCTACGATAAAACCCGGCATGACCCAGAAAACTCCTAATACCTTTGACGGTAGTAGGATGAGGTAGTTTAGCAATAACATCAACTTTTGCTCTATCTACCTCCATCCCATTTTTGGAAATCTTATGGCCAAGGACTATGCCTTCTTTGACCATAAAGTGACTCTTCTCCCAGTTTAGACATAGATTGGTGTCTTCACACCTTTTAAGCATTTTGTCTAAATGGGAGAGACATGTCTGAAACGAATCCCCGATGACTGAGAAGTCATCCATAAACACCTCCATTGTTTCCCCGATCATGTCGTGGAATATGGCCATCATACAGCGTTGGAACGTGCCAGGAGCGTTACATAAGCCAAAGGGCATACGTTTGTAGGCAAAGGTTCCGTATGGGCAGGTGAATGTGGTCTTCTCTTGATCCTGTGGATCAATGGGGATCTGAAAGTAACCTGAGAAACCATCAAGGAAACAATAGTACTCATTCCCTGCTAATCTCTCAAGCATCTGGTCCATGAAGGGTAGAGGAAAATGGTCTTTACGGGTGGCGTCATTCAACTTACGATAGTCAATACAGACACGCCATCCCGTAACCAATCGAGTTGGAATTAACTCGTTTTCTTCGTTCGTGACAACAGTTATGCCACCCTTTTTTGGAACACAGTGAATCGGGCTAACCCAAGGACTATCTGAGATTGGGTAAATCAATCCTGCATCAAGAAGTTTAATAACCTCTTGTTTGATAACATCATGGATTTTTGGATTCACCCTTCTCTGATGTTGAACTGCTGGTTTGAAGTCGTCCTCCATCAAGATTTTGTGAGTACAAAATTCAGGGTTGATACCCTTAATGTCGGAGAGTTTCCAAGCAATTGCTTGCTTGTGTGACTTCAAGACCTTTATGAGAGCAGTCTTTTCATCTTTACTCAAATCTCGAGCAATAATGACGGGCAATTTATCATTGCCTTCAAGAAATGCATACTCAAGATGAGGTGGTAAGTCCTTAAGTTCGACTTCAGGAAATTCTTCAGTTTTCTCAACTGATTTAACTTCCTTGTTATGAAGTTTGACGGGAGGGAGAGGAGGAGAAGTGTCCTGATTTAACAATTTCTCAAGAATAAGAATATCTCCCTCCTGATTAATCTCATGGTGATTAATCTCTTCAGGAATTGCATCACTAATGTGAGGGGTTGATGAATGATCATCTTTAAGCATTTTCTCAATGAGAAGTATGTCCCCCTCGATGTCAATTGGAGCGTGATCAATTTCCCATGGAACAGAATCACTAGCCAAGTATGCTTCAATCTCTTCCAAGATGAAGTCGCTTCCCTCAAACGGAGTGAGAGAAGGAGTAGAATTGGCTATGATAGGTTGAGAAGATGTGGTGGAATCCCCACTCACAGAATTATGAGAATAACCAAGAACTTCTTGAGAGTACTCTTCAGAAGCAACATCAATGATATCGATTCGGTTAACCGACTCAGAATCATAGTTTGCGGAGTACCTCGAAGTTTGATCAAGGTTAAAAGTGACAGCTTCATTACCAACACGTAATGTGATTTCTTGCTCAAATACATCAATGAGAGCACGGCCCGTTCTCAGGAATCCTCTTCCAACAATGAGAGGAACCCGTGGATCAGCATCGAAATCAACAACTACAAAGTCAGCTGGAAAATGGAACTTTCCTACTTTCACAAATACGTCCTCGGCAATTCCAAGAGGACGGGATATTGTACGATCTGCAAGCTCGAGAGTCATGCATGTAGGAATAAGGTCCGGAAGAGAAAGTTTCTTCCATACTGAATGAGGCATCAGGTTTATGCTTGCACCAAGATCTGCTAAGGCAAAGCATTCAACCATTCCTGGAAATACACAAGGTAGGAGAAATTTTCCAGGATCTCCAAGCTTCTCGGGAAGCTTCTTTAGAATAACTGCAGAGCAGTTCTCGTTCAGAGGAGTTTTAGCCATTTCAAACAGCTTTTCCTTGTTGCTTAACATGTGTTTGAGAGTTGATGCAAACTTGGGCATCAACATGATAGCATCCGCGAAGCTTATGTCAAAATGAAGTTCTTGGAAAATTTGAAAGAATTTTTCCATTTGATGACCGGCTTTTTCGCGGAGCTTTTGCTCATGTAAACGTGATGGGTAAGGAATAGAAGATTTGGATTTTTCAATGGGAGCTACAGGAGGTTCAAAAACAACTCCTGGATTTGATTTTGGTTTCTGGACAACCTGAGGATGGACAGTGCTGGTACTTCCGTTATTAGTAGGAAGTTCCTTGTCCTTTGTCGCCTCAGGTTCACTTTCCACTACCTTTGGGAGAGAAGAAGAAGAGGTAGTAGGAATAGCAGGTCCATCATATGAAGTACCACTTCTGGTCGTGATCGCCTTTGCATCGCCCCTCGGATTAGCGATCGTGTTGCTAGGTAAAGTACCTGAGCCCGAGGGTCGATCATTTAAAGACTTCTTTAGTTCAGCGATCTGACTGACCAACAACCTGTTTGTCTCCTCTTGAGTCTTCATGAATTGCTTTAAAAGCTCATCAGATGTTGACACAGGAGGTGGTGGAGGGATAATTTGAGGCCTTATGTTCTGGTTATACCCAGAATTCCCTTGATTAGGGTTCATATTCCCCTGAAATTGATTCCCTCGGTTGTAAGTGTTTTGATTAAGATTTCCTTGTTGTTGGAAACCTTGGTTGGGTCCGGAATAGAAATTACCTTGGTTTTGATAACCTTGGTTCATTCTTTGTTGGTTCTGATTCCGGTTAGGATTCTGGTTGAAACCGGGTGGTGCCTGATAAGTGTTAGCACGGTAGTTTGGTTCATTCTGAGGACGGTATTGATTACCTCCTTGATTTGAAGTACCGGCTATAGCATTAGCTTCAAACGGACTACCATCGGTGGCAGTACAGTTGTAGTATGCATGAGGACCACCACAAGTGACACAACTCTCAACTTTCTTCACTTCAGCATGTGTTGGTGATTGAGTGAATGTGACTTTCTTTTGGTTAGCAAGAACCAGAGCCTGAACAATGTCTGTGAGTTTATCAATCTTAGCATCGGTGCTAGATGTACTCACTGGGGATGAAGAAGAAGAAGGTCCAGCATTAGACTGATATGTCTTTGCTCTGAAAGGACGGACCTGAGATTTGTTCTCAATGATCTGCAAGGCCTCTTTGGTGGTCTTGCTCAGGAAATTACCTCCCGCGGAGGCATTCAAAGAGTCTTGATTAGCCTGATTGAGACCATTGTAGAAAGTATCCATTTGCATTAATTCGGTAAAACCGTGATGCGGACACTTGCGAAGCAACTCTTTGTAACGATCCCATGCCTCCCCGAATGATTCATCAAATCTCTGAGAAAATTTCATTATCTCATTCTTAAGACTTGTGGTTCGGGATGGAGGATAGAATTCGTTCACAAACTTTGTGACAAGATCTTCCCATGTCTCAATGGAACGAGGGGGTTGTTTCTCAAGCCAATTCCGGGCTTGTCCCTCTAGAGAAAATGGGAAC
This sequence comes from Chrysanthemum seticuspe, assembly GCA_019973895.1. Lineage (NCBI taxonomy): Eukaryota > Viridiplantae > Streptophyta > Magnoliopsida > Asterales > Asteraceae > Chrysanthemum > Chrysanthemum seticuspe. Next base: position 37,417,858 of record BPTQ01000007.1, read on the forward strand.
AGAAGAAGCTTGATAGCTTCATGTGGGACATTCTTATACTTGATGGTAGATGCAATCTTGTTAAACCATCGAATGTGTGCATGAGGATCATCCCGCTCAAAACCATAGAATTGGCTTTGGGTTACCAGATTAAGTAACCCGGTTTTGAGCTCAAAAGTGTCAGCCACGATGGCTGGGACAACAATGGCATCTCCGTAACCCTCGATGGGTGCTTGGAGAAGCTCATTCATGGGTTTGTCTTCTGCCATTTCGACAGGAGGTGGTGGTGGTAGACGTTCCTCAGTCACAGCTGAAGGAGCAGAACGTCCTCTACGTCTTCGAGGAATCTTTCCAAGTTCTGACAAAGGACTTGTAGAACTGGAAGAACGAGTGCGCATGCACTAAGTATAAAAATCAGTTTTCAAAACAAATGAGGCAAAACACAAGTGAACTTAACCAATAATCCCAAATGAAATGGCTTCTTTGAAAAAGGTACACCAAATCACAAGTGACACAAAGGCAAGTTTTAAATCTGATGTTCGGGAACTTATTATGGTCGCACCCCCAGTTAGGTAGTGCACTGCCTTGATTTGCGGTGGTTGATTTTTATGTATATTAAGTATCACTGAAAAGACGTAGGTACAGATCTGTGCTGATGGGTTTAAAAAACTTTTGGACAATATTTTTGGTATCGTCTCGTTTAACCAAATCGTATTTCTTTAAGAATCACCTTAGAAGAAACACAAGTCAGAAAACGTTACGATTGTTTTGTTGTTTTATATTGTTTTTGGTGTTTTTAACACTTTAGGAAAAGTGTTAATGAACTTTTTTGATTTTGTTATAACTTTACAGAAAACTTTTTACAAACTGTGGTATATGTGCAAGTACGGGTCTGAAAATGCTAGAAACACGCTTACAGCCTCCCCGGCAGCGGCGCCAAAATTTGATCGGTGCAAAACCGTCAAGTTTTCTCACGCGAGCTGATCACTTGTGAATGATCAGCCGTAAGGAACTCAAAACAGATCACACACCAATGCAATTTAAGATCAGGAGAATACAGTAGATTCCCGGGTCGTTATGTCCCACGGAGGATGACTGGTGTTAAACACAATCAGATGTCGAGTAATCACTAAGGATAGTGATCAGTAAGGATATCGATGGAAAATTACCTAAAGAAAAGATTTGCAAATTATAGCGACTTAAATGCAAATTAAGAAAATTAAAAAATTAAAATATATTAAATAAACGCTATCACTAATTTTAAACTAATGTTTTTGTGTTTTTATAAAACTAAATAACTTAAATAAACTATCTTAACTAAAACGTAACCTTAAATTATCTAAAAATGTTACTTAAAATGGAAACGTACGTTATTTGCAAAAATTACGCTGGAGCGCAAGCAAAAACGTAAAATTTATGAAATAAAAAGCCTACGAGTGTAAAACTAATTTTATTACGTACTATATGACAAAAGAAAATTTTAGAAAAAAGATTTATATTTTTTTTACTTTTATATTTTTTATTATGAATTAATTAAGTTTTTACACTAATTAAATTATTAAAAATACTAAAACTATAGAGAAAAATCTCAACTTTTTACAGAAAATACTTAATACTAATACAGATTTAATAAAAATACTAAATTGGAAAAAGCTACTTTGGATAAGCTAGAAATAAGCTAAAAATCTCGTTTAAGCTAAAAGGGACAAAACGTATATAATAGATATGTTGTGTAAGCTTTTAACGAGAAAGACCCAAGGGCGCGTTGGTAAGGAGTGTGTGTGGTGAGCTGGGTGGCCAGAGATCAAATCCCAGCAGTGGCACTTTTTGTAAACTATTTTTTTTTCGATTTTTCTTTTTACAAACTTATTAACACCATTGAGATAAGCACTTTTCACAACTGTGACTTTTTCTAAAAACCACTGATAAGCACAGAATAAGCACAAGAATTACAGCAGTTGGCTTTTTAATGGAAATAAGCACAAGATCAAAGCTAAATGACTAATAAGCTATGAAATAAGCAAAAGGTTAACTGAGATAAGCTAGGTGACTTTAAATAAGCTATATTAACAACTGAACATGCAAGTTAACTAGGAAATAAGCCTTGATTAAGCACTAAATAAGCAAAATTCACCACTGTTACACAGTGAACTAATGGTTTACAGGGCACTGTATAGCTGATTTTTAAGCACTTGAATAAGCTACAAATTGGAAACCAACTTTTGAATTGACAAGATTACCAGTTAGGCTCTCCAAAAAACTAAAGTGCAAAGATTAGCTTATACTAATGAGCTTTTAAGAAGCTCTTGAAAAACTGATCAACTCTGACTTATTGATACATTTTAAACAAAAATGGACAATTCTAAAAAGTTATTGCAGCTTTACTAAATAAGTTGCAAACTCAGAATTAAAAATTGAGACCTTGAGATGGCTAGTTAAGCTTCTCAAAAAGCTAAAATTTGCAAGCTTAAGTTGAATGGTGAGCTCTTGAAGAGCTTATGAAGATGTGACCAGTTCACTGCTTAGCATGCTTACACAGAAATGACAAAAACAAAAAAAACAACTAGCAGCCTTACCTAATAAGCTACAAAGTGAAAAGTTAAAATTGAAACTTCAAGAGGTGCAGGTCAACTACACAAAAAGCCAAGACTCACAAGATTTTATCAACTAATAAGCTCTGTGTAAGCTGATGAAGATGGACTTCTCAACTGTGCACAGGACTAGTTTTTGACTTTTTGATAGTTGAGAAGCTTTGACTTTTATGATCTTTGGATCAAATTTTAGGACTGATGGTGATGTGATAAGATGTAATAAGCATAATGAAAGCCATGGTTAACACTTTTAAACACAAATTCAGGTTTTGCAATTCCAAAACTCACAACAGTTAAGGATTTAGACAGATTAAGAGATGATTTGACTTTTGAAGCTACAAGTGCAGTTTTTTAAGACAGGTAAGAGTCAAAAGAAGCTAAACAAGCATGAACCAATAGACTTTATCCACTGAGCTAACCTTAATTGCAGTTTAAGCATTCAATCCAAACACACCTTTATGTAACTGATTTGAGCTTAAAACAGATTTTAACAATGAAACAACTTATTTAATGATCAAGCTAACTTCAACCAATCTAGTTACTACTATTTGAACACTTTTTAACAGATTAAGATTGCAATTACAGATTATGCTAAAAAAAATTGAGAATCACTTACAACTGCCCATAGCCACAGTGGCTTGCAAACTATGAAACAGTAACCACTATCCTATCAATTCAAACCCAAATGACTAAAATCCAACCCAACTCCATGTCTGAATCAACCCATTACCAATTCCATAACTATTTGAACCACCAGTTGACTTTTGTTGACTTTCCATTGAACTTGATTAAACTGATTCTTCAAGCTTACAAAAAGCTATATAGAGCTTAAGTAAGATGATTTGAGCTTAAATAAAGCTTATTGAAGCTTTGAATTCCAAAGTTTGAGTTTGAAATTTAGAACAGTGTACATAAGATATGCAAATGAAATGAAACTTTGATTTAGAGATCCAAACTGAATTATATCAACTAGATAACTTGTTTTCAGTATCATAAAGCTTAAAAATACAAAGTTGAAGGCTAATTAAGATATTTAAGAAAAATGCGACATACAAGTGAAATTAAAAATTAACTACTGAATTTCTTCTCTGTCTTCTGCTTCTTTTATGCATCAGAAATGTTCCACGTGGCTTGTTGATGCAATCCCACCTCATTTGAGAACCAATGGGATTGTTTAGAGTGGATTTCATGTTTCACCATTTTTGGCGGGAAGTGCTAAATTCAACCTTTGGCTCTGAAAACAGGGAAGTAGTGGGGGGTTTGATGATGAAGTGGGTTGAAAATAGTAATGGGATGGAGAGGGTTGAGTGTTGCAGTGTTTGGTCGGGGAAGAAGATAAGCAGGAGGTGGGAGAAGGAGAAGAAGGCGCGTGTTTCTGGTATTTGACTTTGGTTTTGACCAAAGGTTCAAAACAGGATTGTGACAGGGGGCAAAAGGATAAGTGACAGGGCTCAAAATAGAATAATGGCAGGGGGTCAAGGGCTTTTTGACAAGGCTTGGTATAGTTTAAGACAAGGACTAATCTTGCAATTCTGAAAACTTGAAGGACCATTCCTGTCATTTTTCCAAAGTTACCATAAGGACTAAAATTGACAACCCTCAATAGTGCAAGGACTAAACTTGCCATTTTCCTATTTTCAAAGGACTAATTTTGCCAATTTCCAAAGTTCAGGGACTAAAGTTGTAATTTTTTGTAAATTTGAATCTCAAGGACCAATTTTGACAACTTTTGAATCCCTAAGGACTTAAAATGATATTTTTCTTTATTTGGTTTTACCAGGGACTGTTTTTGACAACTTTTCAAACTTGGGGGACTAAAACTGCCAATTATGCAAACTTTATACGTTTTTCACCAGATTTTGACATTTTTGCATTTAAAACACATAAAACACTTATTTGTGATATTTTTATCATTTTGATGCATTTCTGAGTGTTTTCAGATGTTTTTGCAGTTTAATTGGTACAAAAATGATGAGTATTTAGACACTCATCAGTTATATCAAGTATCTCTCAAAGAAAATAGAGAGAGAGGGGTTAATCTTGTGGACCAAGTTGATTTTGGAAACAATGACTTGAATACCTCAGACTTCTTCAGTAGAGACACTGAATTGAACACCCAATATTTTTTCAGTGATATGGATATTTGAGATGAACTATGCTTACTTATCATAACTACGTCTTTTGCTTTGATGTATTTCCCTTTTCATGCGTGTTTTTCATTCAATAACTAGGATTTCATTTTCATGTAAAATATCTTTTAAATAATATGACCTTCTAGTTATATTTCTAATACCTACGATCTAAATTTTTGTTTGAAGTCTAAAAAGAACACCACTGGAGTACGAGATTCACATTAAGAATCTTCAACCATCTCTTGACCGTAAGATATGGTAATCAGATTCATACGTAATACTTAATGAAACAAACAACACCTTATTCTTTTGTGAGACTTTGAAAACATCGTACCACTAGTCTACTTTGAAGATGGTTGATCCTTGTGATTATCGGTGTTTCCGTGAGAGATATAGGGATGGTATATATTGGTTAGGTTTAATGTCGATGTACTTACAAAAACCTTGATCCTTTTGGTGTTGGCTAGGAGTCGCTTATGATCATATAAACCATCACTTGTTATCGTCACTTTTATGCTTATTTATTGGTTTTTTATATGAACGTTTTGTACTTAATAGATTATATTTGTGATTTTAGGTTCTATGGATGCATTTGAGGAAATTATGGAAGAAGAGTTGAGGAAATGTTGTGAAACAAAGAAAAATATATCAACTAATGATCAAGGCGAAATGGATCGAGGAAATCAAGTCCATTGTATGTTATATACGAATGAATACTTATGAAGTGGTGAATTAACAATTATAAGTTGATAAAGGATGGCTCGCGAAAGAATCAAATGAAGCACGAATAACGAATTTATGTTAATGTGTCGTGTGATAGAGTCGTGGTATATTTTCTTGTTAACGAAGAATGTTTGTAAAATTAGTTATTTTTGTTATTTGCCTTTTTTAGTCATGTATGTTAATCACTTTACAAATTTAATTTTTTTGAATCATGTGCACTAATCGCTTTTTAGATTCAATACCATATATTTATCAATTTTGATCAATGTTCTAAAAGGCGTAAGGCGTGGCATGGCGGCATAGCCACGCCTCAAGCCTTACGAGCCTTTGCGAGGCCTTTGCATTTCTTAAGGCGTGCATAAGGCGGCAAAAAAATATTTATAGATTTATGTATTTATAATTTTATATCATTTTGTAAGAGCAATTTCAAATACTAAAGCGCAAATCCCAGATAGCCAGGCCTAAATACGAGGCCCAGGTAGGAATTAAGTTTTGAAATTACGAGGCCCAAGAAGGAAATAGCCTAAATACTAGAAATTCAAGTCCAAATCCGTAAATCCACTAAATGATTCTAAACATGGCGCCACACCTTACCAAAAGGCGCGCCTTTTCACGCCTTGTCGCGCCTTATCCCACGCCTTTTCACACGACGCCTTGACCTCGCGCCTTGGTCCATTTCTTGGCGTCGAGGCCACGCCTCGCGCCTTGGCGCGCCTTTTAGAACACTGATTTTGATATACATATGAGTAATATTGAAATAATTCAAAAATTCACAAAAAAATATAGAATTAAATCACACAAAACTTATAGCTTTCTTTGTTACATCTTATATTAGGCTACAGTAACAATATATTAATTCAAATTAGTTGTTTTTTGGTGGGGATAATCATTAATAGAATTATCGATAATACCTCGGTAAACCTTTATAGATATCAAATAAACAAGCCAAATGTTTACGAGAATGAGGTTCGATATATAATAGCGTATCAATATCAGTGGCCCAAGCCCACTAAATATGTGCACAAATCAAGCCCATTATTAGGGCCCATCAATAAACACTTAATAGTGGTCTGCCTATAATCTCACGCCACACATGGCCTAACGGAACTCATCATGTTGGGTTCTGCCATTCTGCTGCTCAGGAATGATACAACTGCTCAAGTGTTCAATATGAAATACTCAAAGTCATTACTACTGCTAGTGTAATGGTTACTACTGCTAGTGATACATTACTGCTGCTGGAGGATTACTACTGCTAGAGTATATTACAACTGCTACTTAGTTTTGTTTCTACTGCTTATGTGATAATGATGTATAGTCGGTTAGATAATTATAGAATAGATTCTAAAAGATTTATCTTGTATAGAAAGCCATTGTAAACCGACTAGGACTCCTTAGACTATAAAAGGAGGTCCTAGGGTTAGAGATAAAAAACGTATCAATTATAAAGTCTATCACTTCAAGGTTGTAAACCCTAATACTTTAAGAATATTCGTATATTAATATATTGAAGTGTTTTGTAAGAAACAATTGTGTCATTCATTGTTCTTCCTAAGATTAAATACAATATTCCGCATTGTGTTTGGTAAGTGTTTCAAGTCAGGTTCTATACGTAATTGCTTTAGGTTCATCTAAAACAACTAAATCTTTACAAGCTAGAGAATTCGATCAAGTGTTTAACTGAGATCAAAAAGTGGTATCAGATCTTGTGATACAGAAGCTGTGATCAAGAAGAACCTGTTTTTAAAACTCAAGGTTGTTTTACATCTACTGAAGACATGGAGTCAGAATCAATCAACATGGTTCCTACTTTAAAGGTACCTATGCTCAAGTCTGGTGAGTATGAGCAATGGAGGATGAGAATTGAGCAATACATTAAGATGCTTGACTACTTTATGTGGGAAGTCATTCAGTTTGGTGATACTTTACCAGAGAAGACTGTTGATGATAAAGGTGTGGAGACGATAGTACCCATTAAATCTGCTGCAGACAAGGCTCAAAGAAGATTGGAGATAAATACTCATAGTATTCTCATGATGGGGATACCTAATGAGTATCAGTTGAGCTTTAATCATATCCAGGGTGCTAAGTCTCTAATGAAAGCTATTGATCAAAGATTTGGTGGGAATGAAGCTACCAAAAAGTCAAGAAAAAATCTTCTGAAGCGTCAATTTGAGAATTTTGCTGCCTCAAGTTTTGAAAATTTTGATGCTACTTATGACAGACTTCAGAAGCTTATAAGTCAACTAGCACTTATGAAGGTTTCAGTTCCTCAAGAAGATATCAATCTTAAGTTTCTAAGGAGCCTGTCATCAGAATGGAGCATGCACACTATGGTTTGGAGAAACAAAGTTTTGGAAAAGATAAGTTTAGATGATCTATACAACAACCTGAAAGTGTATGAATCTGAAGTCAAAGGGTCATCTGGTTCATCTTCAAGTGCACAAAACCTAGCTTTTGTGTCCTCTAATAACAAAAGTTCTAGCAGTACTCAGGAAACATTTTCTACTGCTCATGGAGTTTCTGCTGCTAGCACTCAAGTTTCTGCTGCTGGTTCATCAAACCCTGACAACATTAGTGATGCTATTATTTGTGCCTTCTTGGTTGATCTTTCTACTAGTTCTCAAGTTATGCATCATGACTTGGAGAAAATTGATCCTGATGATCTTGAAGAAATTAATTTAAAGTGGCATATGGCTATGTTGTCAATGAGGGCAAGAAGATTCTTGAAGAAAACTGGAAGGCAACTCAAGATGAATGGACAAAATAATATAGGGTTTGATAAGTCCAAGATTGAATGCTAAAATTGTCACAGGAAGGGCCACTTTGCAAGAGAATGCAGAGCACCAAGGACTCAAGAATACAAGAGTGGAGGTAGCTTAAAGAAAGCTTGTGAGGATTCTAATACCTCTACATCTATGGTGTCTTGTGATGGTTTGGGTGATTATGTTGGAGTGATCAAGCAGTAGAAGGACCAAACTTTGCTCTCACGGCTTATTCTTCTTCATCATCCAGTTCTGATTCTGAGGTATCTAATGATTTTGGTTGTTCATATAAATCTTCGTTTATATACATTAGAGGAACTTAAATCTAGGAATGAAAGTTTAGGAGAAGAAGTTAAAAAGTTAAAGTTAGACAAATTAGGTTATAAAGTTTGTTACTACAAATAAGCCCTAAAAGCGTTTATTTATATTTTACGATCTTCTATTGCTTTGTTAATAACAAACGTAAAATCATTTTAACAAAACAAATAAAATACATAAATGGGTTGAGCCAATAGTTTACTAACATACTTACGTTTTCATATAAAACACTAAACAAGTAATAGTGTTTTCATGTTATAGTAATGCATATGTATAACAACTAGTGTTTACATAATGGGTATATATATACATACTTAGTATGTATTGTAATGGGTAAGAATCTAAGTACATGACCCATTAACTAAACACATTGAATGTAGTTGGGTAAAACCCAAAGTACATGACCCATACCCATGGAGCATAATCCATAACCCATGACCCATTGTATGACATCATGCATGAAATCATAATGGGTATTATCCATAACCCATGACCCATTGACTAGATGCATTGCATCTTCTAGATACATTGTATCTATGTGGATACCCATGATCCAAAGTCCATAACCCATGACCCATGATCCATGACCCACAACCCATTTAGGAGGAGCGTCCTACGGATCCCCAGGAATACACTTGACGGATCCCTCAAGCAAGGGATCCGTGGGATCCGTGGAACAGTAGTGATTTTTTGTCTATAAATAGTGAGTCATTTCTTCATTGTAACTCACCCCTTTATTCTCTCTTAGTGTTGTAAACTCTCTAACCTCAGATCCAAAGGATCTTTCTATGTAGTTTTGTGTTTGTGTGATTCTCTAGGTTCCTCTTAAAGGAAAGATTACCACCTCTTGAAGTTGAGAAAGCTCAAGTCCATGGGTTGCCAAGTTTCGTCATCATCAAGACTACTGATGTTATCTTGTTGATAGTTCTTTCCTCTCTCATTAGAAGTGTTGTGTTGAAGACATAGGTGAAAGATGTCTAAAGGGTCAAGTTGAGGCATTAGTGAAAGGTGCCAAAGTGTTGGGTCACTAAGTTTACAACACAAGCACAATAGAAAGAGATAGAGAAGAGATCGGATGAACAACTACACAAACATTACGCGTAGGAATCTAAAAAGAGTTATGCGTGAGTAATGAAAGAGTAAATTGAACAACCAACCCTCAAGTGAGGGTTATTACATAGTATTTATAGGAGAGGGAGCTAGGGCAACACTCCTAGTCCCTTCCTTTCCTTAGTGGACTTGGGCATAGGCTTATGGGCATTCTACATAAGCCTAAGCTAATAACAAACATAAAGGCCATAATTAAGCTAACTATTACATATTAATTACTAACACTTGAATTATGGTTTAGGAGTGATTCCAACAATCTCCCCCTCAAGTGCTAGTGATGAATGATAGAGTGATAAACGTTGTAGGTGCTGATGTAATAGTAGCTTTGACGTCTTCTGACATTCTTCTTTCTTGTGAGAAGAAGTGCTTTGATTCGAACAATCTCCCCAGTGTAGAGAAATTGTTTCCTTTGAAAGATTCTGCTTTGACGTCTTTTGATTTTCTTTGTTCTTTAGTTCTTTGTTCTTTGTGGTGAAAGTGATAGTATGGTGTGGTAGTCTGCATCAGGTCTGCTTCGCTGCTCCAGTATCTCCACGTCTTTCTCCAACATGCTCACACGCTCTTTAACGTTGGATTATAGTTGATGAAGTTCTTAAGTCTTTAAACTTTGTAGATTCTTTGTTGATGAAGAATCATTCTGACTTTGTGTTGCCTTTGATTATGAGAGAACTTCCATAATTGATGTTGTTGGTATGAGCATGTGGAGAATCTGCACGATCAGTCCGCTCCAGAGCTTCCATAAGAAGTAAACATAAGAAAGGTTAGTAATAAGCGGATTCCGGCACTTACAAGTTTGAACTTCGAGAGTGTTAACAGCATAGTGTGAAAACACAACTCTAATTCTCACTAAGGCCGTTCCTGAACCGGAATCCCACAAGTGAGATAACACGATGTACCGAAGTACACCTACGATTCAGATGAGTCGCTGAGGTATACCGAAGCATCACCTCACGACTGTAGACCGTTTGAGACCACTAAGCGTAATCCATGGGGAGTTACCGAAGCGACATGCTGTCAGGGCTGTTTGATGTTGACCCTGGCAGGAGTTTTCATTCAATCACCGTGGATCACAGATGTGAACCCTTCATAAATGTTCTCGACAGATTGCTAAGATCTGTGTAGGACTCGATAACTTACCACTGATGTTCTTATTTTTTGAACAACAAGTGATGAAATGTCAAGTGTACCTAAGAGATCTTTTGATGAATCTCATGGCTCTAGACTCAATAGTGCATTTTGGTTTTCCTGAGCGGAGACTAGGGAGAGGGTCTCCTTCTTTAATATCCGCAATCTCTAAGAGAAAGTCGATAGATTATGTAGGGTTCCCTGTGAGAATGAAACAAGCTTCTGTTGAGAGAAACTTGAGTGGCTAATAAGGTTTAGTGCATGCGTCACTGGGTCCATGACGACTTTTAATCTTCAATACCGGCGTCATCAAGTGACAACCAATAGCATATGAATTGAACCCGGTGTCTGCCCTAAGTTGAATAATCTGGAGGGCTATTTCTTTTCACCCTTTTCTTTGCTTTTCTTTTTAATTCTTCAACTCCTTCTTTCTCCGATTCTCATTTTCTCCTTTTTATAATCATACCTAAGGACTTCTAATTCTAACTATTGGTAGTGTCCTTGGGTAGATCCCTCCGGCTCTGGCGGATCATAGGACGATTATTCCTAACCTTAATCACCTTATAACTCCATTGCCATAAAACCATTTTTCATGAAAATCTCTCGAAGTGTTTGTGAATGAAAAACATGTTTGAACACTTCAAGAGTTTTAGATTTTCAGAAATACTCCCCCTCAACATGTTCTTAAGAGTTTTAACGGAAATCTGCACAGTGAGGAAAGAGTGCGCACTTTTGAATTGATCGACTCAAGATAGACAATTCCTTGCGAGACACGATTACGTTGCATAGTTAAAGAGATACATTGTCAGCTTTTTGGTGACAACTAGCTCTAATAACTACCTTGAAGATGTGGACAACCCCGAAAGGTTGTCAAACCCGTCAAAGTTCATGTCTATCAAGAGCTTCTCGAATGGGTACAATTTACTTGGATATGTTTTGGAAGACAAGTCTTTTCAATGTATGACTGTTCAGATCCCGTCAATTCATGGGTTGAAGTCTTTTTCATACGAGAATTCATATAGCAAAACACAACATATTTCTTATCACGTATTTTTCTCCCCCTCAAAAATGGCATATAAATGTTATTTTTGAAGAAATGTTGATATCAAATATGACCATTTTGAGTTTTGTGGGAAAAGTACCACTGAGAACAATTTTGTGAACAAATATTTTAGTCAAATACTCCCCCTCAACAAGTGATATAAACGGTTGAGGTTTTGAAAATCATAAGGAGAAGTACTTGTCCTTTTGAGCAAAACCTTTGAAAAATGATAGGTTTGATAGGTTTTACTCAAAAGTAAGAAGCTTTCGCTCCTTTTATAAGGATTGTGGCACTGACGCGTACCACAGGGTCCTGTCATTACAGGAACGGGTTGTACACTGTTATGTGTGCACAAGCCATTGTCATAAAATAATCACACATCCAAAATAATGAATTGAAGCAGTTTAAGGGGTACCAGGAATATCAGGTAGGTCAGCAAGAACTCCAGGAATGCGAACTGGTCGTTGATAGCCTGTGAGATTGATGCGTTGACGACCGCCTACGAAGCTTTCCAATGTTCTGAACTGGTCCCGTCGAAACAACCTTTCATCAATCATCTTGATGATTCTCTGTACATCCCGTCTTTCCTTAGAATCCCATCTCTTTTGTGACCCAATGCCTTGTTGAATCGCCTTTAACCGATAAGCTAGTCCATCTCGAACCTTCTTCAATGTATGATCCCCAAACTTGTGAAGATCTCTACACGCCATCAAGCAGTTTCGTTGTATCTCACTACGGTAAATTACTCCGAATGGTTTGCTGACGAGGGTGTATTGTGGAAGCTGGTTGATGTCGGGAAGTTCTAGCTGAGGTCTGGTGAAGTTGACACGGGTCTAATACGACTCAACAGCAAGTTGTAGATCTTCTACACGTTCTTGTATCACTATGCTTCTGATGAATATGAGCAAGGACTTGATGTATTCGCGTTGAATTTCAGTCGAGAATTGTCTCATGCGTCCCTGTACTTTGGCAAGATACAGATCTTCAATGTCGTTGAGAGACAAGTTCTGAAAGTCCGATTCACAGAATTCATAGTCTCTTTCGTCTTGTCTTTTGACCACAATTTTCTTGAGGAAAGTGTAGTCCCATTTAGACTAAAGAGCTACATGCTTAACAGCAACGATTACTTTAGTACTGAAAACTTCATGTTGAGACTTCTGAACCTGGCAGCTTCTGTAGTAGATTCGTCGGCGTTCCAGCCAATGTTGAATCCCATACATTGCATCACGTTCATACAATTCCACATTGTTGGAAAACATGTGGGTAGCATTTTCCTCGATGGCTATGCAGTTAGAGTATATGGCTGCCGGGAATGGAAGTGTTAGTGATGTAGCATATTTCCTTGAATCATCACTGCCGTGTAGAAGAAATTCCAAGTCGTTGTTGAAGAAGTAGCGAAATGGAATCTTAGGCTGATCTGGTTGGCCAATCGTTGGTAGAGGTTTAGACCAGTCGGTGTAGTAAGGAGCATTGTCTTTCCTGGAGAAGTCGATGTTTGCTTCAGGGTTGAGCCAATCAATGTTGTTGGACATGGCTCGTGCTATGTTTTCAAGATGGTATTCAACCTCGATGGAACTTTCCGAGCTGTCTTTTAGCAGTTGAAAGGCTTCATTCTTGATTCGTTTCAACTCTGATTTCGTCATCTTCTTCACTCGGAATTTTTCTTGCAGTAACTTTGCATGCTCCAATGTACTACCGTCTTCCTGATCTTGACCTTCAGGTGGGTAGGGAGTAGAATTAACAAGTGTAGAAAACCAGTTGTATTCATCAGTGTCATCTTCATCTAGCCATGATACGACGTCAGCCTTGGGCGCCTTCTTCTTCTTTTTCTTAGGCCTAGATGAGGATTCTGGTTTCTTAACTTTGTCGAGAGAGGTGGGTTGTTGTTGGGGCTCATAGAATTCCTCATCGTCACCACCCATATACTCAAAGTGATCACCAGTTTTTTGAGTCTGGGGTGGTAACTCATAATCCTGAGGTTTTTCAGTTGAAGAGCTAGGAGGAGATCGTCTAGGTGGTGAAGTCCTTCAGGGTGGAGGTGGCATTGAGGAAGATTCTCCAGACTTCTTTGGACATTTTGGTGCAGAATCCTTGTCCTTATCATCGTCATCTCTTGGTCGTTTTGGTTGACTTGCTGATTCTTTGCATGAAGACCTGAGTTGATAGTCTAATAGAGTCTCAAAAAATTTAGCTTCATCCGAAGTGAAGGTTCCAGCTCTTTTTGACATTTTCATCACCAATTTAGCGATTAACTTAGTTTCAGAAAGGTCAGATTCTTTGGCCATTATATTTTTAACCAATGCGACGATGTTTGGAGTAAGTTATCTGGAGAATACTTCTCTAGTCACACCGGGGACAGTATCGAGAAGAAACTTGTGAGTATATTCTCTTGCCGTCTTCTCCAATTCCTTTTGGAAACCTCCTTTGATAAATTTCTGGATTTGTTCCCTTTCTTTCAACAACTCGTTTATCCCATCTTGAAGAAAGTTGATTATGTCAGCGAGTTGATTCAACTTTTTGTTGGTAACATCCTTCTTCCGTACTTGCTTGACAGCTTTAACAATCGTTGTTTTAGCCCGGGATAACCAAGAGTCTGTTGGCTTCTTCACTTATTTGGATGTGGATCTGGTTGATCTTTTGGATGGTGGTGGTGAAGAATGAGAGGATGAATCTGATGATGAAGAGTCATGAGGAGGTTCAGGGTCCTTAGGAGGTTCAGAAGTTTTCTCCTTGGAATGAGTTGGACTGTTGAGAAGATAATCATCGTAGTTTACTTCGTCATCTTTATCAGTTTTAGTCTGTTCTTCAGCCTGAATCCTATCATCTTCATCTGCTTTTTCTTTCTCAGACTTCTCTTTTTCTGGTTCCTCCGGGGGTTTTTGTTGTTGCACAAAAGTGGTGGCACCAGTTCCCTTATCAGGTTGATTAACCGCATCAGGAATTGGTGTAGATTGAACTCCACCACTCGACCCTCCGGGGCCACCCATTTGATCCTTTGCAAATGCTTCGGCAAGATGTTTATGTCTGAGTTCCTTTAACTTCCTTTGATATTCCTTTTGCTCATCTATTGGTTCTTCTTCAGAGCTCTCCTTATCATGTTCAATCACAGGAGTTTTCCCTTTACCTTTGTCAGCTGGTGGACTGGGAGGTTTAGCTACTGATGGAGTAATATCGGTTGCAGTTTCAGAGTAGAAAACCTCTTCGTCTGATTCTGTATCTTCAGAGCTTTCGTCCACTAGCTTTCTTGGTGGTTCAGACTTAGGTATGGGAATAGGAACAACTTCCTTAGAAGGAACTTTCCTTTTATGTGGAGGTTTCCTCTTAGGGAACTTCCTTTTACTCTCAGTGCTTGCAGCACTTCCTGCACTTCCTCTTCTGGTTTTCCTTGTGGGGGTGCCAGAAGACTTGTCATCGAGAAAACCGACTTTGTTTTCTTCAACTGCCACCAGATACCTTTTGTATGTGTATAGCTTTTTGATTTCATCAGACAGAAGGTGATCTGGCAACACAGCACCCTGTTTCTTCGTTGTTGATTCCTTGAATCTGACAGTTAGGGTAGGTTCAGACAACATGTCATGATTGTTGGGGTCATTGAGTCTCTTGGGGATATCAGGATTGAGTCCAAGTGCTCTTTGGATCAATAGTTTTGTATATCTGATATAAGGAATCTTTGAGCCAAGCTTTTTGAGGAATGACATCATGTCGTCCCATATCAGAGCTTCAATTTCGATGTGCTTCATGTTGATCAAAGCCCAAAAGATTTGCAGTTCCACGAGCTTGGGATGCTCATAGCCACTGTCACGACCAGAAACAGATTTAGTGATGATGATGTAAAGGGTTCTCCAAGGCTGAGGAATATTCTTGAGATCCACGTGTGAATGCTTAGTAATTACTCCTGAAGCTTCGTCGTACCCAATATCAATCAAAAATTGCAAAACAGTCTCTTCAGTAGGTGCAACAGAGTATTCAGTTGGTATGATGTCAGGAATGAGGAGGACAACCCTTAAATCTGCAGGAGTGATGGTGACTTGCTTGTGATTGAGCGTCACCGTTACAACATTTTGACCTTTGATCATTTGCATTGTATTCTAGAACTGCTGAATGTAGATCTCCGGTACTGTAGCAGAATTGGAGAGCATATTCTGATAAGGATGATTCTTGAGAATATCCACAGCAATCAAGCAAGAAGATTCTGAGCAGGTGAGGGTTTCAAAGTCAACACGAAGGTTGTTCTTTCCAATCTTCAACGGATAGCCATTTGGGAAGATATCAGCAATGGTGAGAACATTTGGTGCATCCACATTCATTTGAGCGTCCATGTCGTGATCTGAAAGATATTTAGCCAACAGAACCAACGTATCGAAAGGCATTATGTTAGTCAACAGATGGTTTTATCGTCTACTTATTGAATGTGATATGTCAATGATTGTTACGAGTCCAAAGTCACTTGTTTGTTCAATAGTCTAATTAATTCGTGATAAGTTTCGTGAGTTAGTTAACTTTAAGTTTTAAAGTTTATGTTATCACTTATTTTTCACAACATATCAAACGTTTAAGCTTATTAGTGACATTATTGGTTTCGTGACGTTATGATTTATTTATTTACAAGTTTGCACGCGTAACAATTCATAATGAAGGTTTGATCAAGGCTTAGGCGTAGAAATGGTAGCTTATGCGTAAACAGGAGAGGTATACGCGTAAACGCAAGCTTATGCGTAGGATCCTAGCTTACGCGTAAGAAATATTACGCGTAGGAAAAGGGGACCTTATGCGTAGAGCTTAGGCGTAAGCGCATATAAAACCTTACGCGTAAGGCTTACTCGTAAGAGTCAACCTTATGCGTAGAGGTCACTGTTTACCCATATCCTTCACAGGATACGCGTAGTCCCTTATGTAGAACCTTACGCGTAAATGCTACGCGTAAGATTTCTCTTACGCATAACATGCTACGCGTAAGGTGATCCTTATGCGTAGATGTCTAACAACCTTGATTCTGATTTTTACGTGTAGCAAACCTGAAATAAGATCATCATAGCATCAATATTAACATTAACATTCATTCTATAACAGATTTAATCACAAACACTCATTCAAACAGTTACGCGTAAGATTACTTATGCGTAGACTTAAACCCTAAAGTTCAATAATTACGCGTATGAAATCTAGCCATAGGAAATGCACCAAAGTTTTTCTGGTAGTTCTAAGTAGTCATGTGAGTGATATGATTAAGTTTTAACATCAAGTTCGCAGTGAATCAAAAGTACCCAAATATCAAGAACATTAAACCCTAATTTCTAATTCTCAATCAATTAGTGTTTTTGGGTTGTTTCAGAGCCTAGATAATATCAATTCACTATAATAACAACATCACGCAACTATCTTTTTGACCAAAAACATTCACATTTGAAAATACCCAAACCCACGCATAAACCCTAATTTTCAATCTCATTTAATTAGCGTGTCTGGGTGTGTTTTAATGATAGAAATAGTTTCAAGATGATAAAATAAACATTTTGACACTATCAGTTTAACCAAAAACACCCACACTTGATTAGGTGTTCATACGCTTATGCGTAGAACACCAAATCGTTTATAAGTGAAAATTTAACCGTTGGATTTGCATAAAATTCAAAACCATTGTTTGTAATCTTGTTAAGAACAGAAAAACACTTACAGATTGTTGATCCAAAACACGGATTTGAAGATCAAATTATAGGCGTAGGATTAGTTTGGTGTGAGTAATAAATGTGAAGTATTAAAGTTAGGTGGGATGTTTTATTAGAAATAACTTTCAGATTTTGACAGTTTTAGTCCCTCCACCTTTTCCATTTTCATCCAAAGCCTTTAACTTCCATTTTGGTTACCAAACGAAGAATATTTGGAAATAAATTTGACGACACTCCCCCTCGACTTAAGAAATAATGAAAGTTTATAAATTTTAGTTCGAGGAGTGTCAGAAACCAGAAATGTGACCACCATTATTAATAGAAACAACCGGGATAAGATAACATGCAAGTACAAGGTTTTATGAAACGGAAAAATATTTGCTTTCTCCCCCTCAACACTTGATCAGAAAAATACTGAATTTTGAAAGATTTGAGTGTTGACGGAAGATTTGTACTTGCCATGTTAAAAGAAATATATATAGAAGAATATTTTTGTTGTTTTAACTGATTTTATATTTTTGTATTTTGTTTTTGAAAATTATTTACAAAAGAGATTTTGGTGTTTGACTGGTTTTTAAGAATGTTTTAAGAGTTCATCCGGTTCTTCTTGAGTCAAACACCGCATACCAATCCGGTAGACCAACTCATTAAACCTAGCAGGAGCTAAGGCTTTGGTGAGAAGATCTGCCAGTTGGTATTTTGTACCCACAAAGTATAATTCAACAGTACCCTATTCCACATGGTCCTTGATGAAGTGATATCGAAGATCGATGTGCTTTGATTTCGAATGCTGAACTGAGTTGCACGAGATCGCAATGGCACTCCGATTGTCACAGTACATCGGGATTCTGTCAAACACGTAACCATAGTCTTTGAGTTGTGTTCTCATCCAAATGACTTGAGCACAACACGCCGACATGGCTACATATTCTGCTTCTGTTGAGGACAGCGATGTACAGTCCTGCTTCTTCGATTGCCAAGACACCAGTTTGTCACCAAGAAATTGTAGTGCTCCTGAAGTACTTTTCCGAGAGTCTAAGCATCCTGCGTGATCAGTGTCTGAAAAAGCTATTAGTTCAAAACCAGAGTCCTTCAGATACCAGATCCCTGAATTAATGGTTCGCTTGATGTATCGGAGGATTCTTTTAGCCTCAGAGAGGTGGGTTTCAGTTGGTCGCGACTGATAACGGGAGCAAAGATATACGGCAAAGACAATATCAGGCCTGCTGGCTGTTAGATACATGAGAGACCCAATAATACTATAGTATTTGGTAGGGTCAACCAGTTTCCCATGCAAATCAGCATCTAACTTCTTGGTATGAGCCATTGGTGTGGCATAGGTGTCACAGTTTTGCATTCCAAATTTGTTTAACAATTCAAGGGCATATTTGGACTGACTTAAGAAAATACCACGGGGTGATTGATGAACTTGCATCCCTAGAAAGAATGTGAGTTCACCTATCATTGACATTTCAAAATATTTTGTCATTAATTTTGCAAAAGCATTTGAGTATTTTAAATGTGTTGACCAAAAAATGATGTCATCCACATAGATTTGAACGATTAATATGTGAGCCCCGTGATATTGTATGAAAAGTGTTGGATCGACCGAACCTTTGGTGAATTTATTGGCAATGAGAAAGGATGATAACTTATCGTACCACGCCCGAGGAGCTTGTTTGAGACCATATAGAGCTTTGTTCAGTTTGTAGACATGGTTCGGAAACTCGGAATCAACGAATCCTTCTGGCTGGCTGACATAAACCGTTTCTTTCAGTTGCCCATTCAGAAAAGCGTCCATCTGAAAGACCGTTATATTCATATGAGCTGCGAACGCGAGAAAAATCCGAACAGCCTCAAGACGAGCAACCGGAGCAAATGATTCTTCAAAGTCAATACCCTCTTTCTGTCTATAACCCTTAGCCACCAGACGTGACTTGTTTCTGATTATGTTCCCTTCAACATCCAATTTGTTCTTCCAAATCCATTTGAGACCAATGACGTAGACCCCTGTTGGTCTTTCAACCAGTTCCCATACTTCAAGACGTTTGAATTGGTTGAGTTCTTCTTGCATGGATTCAATCCAGTTGTCTTTTGTCATTGCATCTTTAATGTTTTTAGGTTCAGATTGGCAGACAGTGAGAACATAAATGCAATGTTCACCATCTGTGTTAAGACGTTGTCTTGTAACGACTGGTTGATTTGGGTTGCCAATAATATTCTCTAAAGGATGGTCTTTTGTCCAACGATGTGTAGAGGGTTGATGTTGGTATACATTGTGCAAATTTTGAGGATTCAAATGGTTTGTTGATGATTCCGCGACATCAGGTGCAGCAGTTTCATTGGCAAACGGGTTGAAGAACGCATTTGGATCAAAATCTGCAGGTGGGGGTACTTTATTAAGAACATCAGCAGCTGGTTCAACGTCGTTGGAAGCAGTTTGTTCAACTGTTGTAGTAGAGTCAACTGGTGGTGCTTCGTCAACAGTAGTTGTTGTAGCAGGTGTATCAGGTATGAGAGTATTATCAGGTTGAGCAACGGAAACAGCGGATACACCTGGAGCACGTTCATAAATATCGTCACTGAACAGAGGAGAAAATAGTCTTTCCATTTGTTGACGAGTAAGCTGAGGGCTTGTTTCAGCTGATGATGGGGATTGAGGGAAGTTTAAGCGGTTGTGACCGGGTTCCAAGCTGTTATGCTCAGAAGCCATTTCAGTGAGTTCATCAGAATGAGCATGAATCGTTTCCATAACTTGCTTTGTACGACGATTCCAGATCCGGTAACCTTTAGAATTCTCACAATATCCAATAAAGACTCCAATGTCAGCTTTGGCTTTGAGCTTTCAAAGTCATCACGATCATTATTCGGATAGCAACGGAATCCAAATACATGAAAGTGTTTAAGATTCGGTTTTCGGTTGTGGAGAAGCTCAAATGGTGTTTTGTTGTGGCGTTTTGTAATCATTGAGCGATTCTGAGTGTAGCATGTAGTTGAGACAGCTTCAGCCCACAAGTAATGTGGAAGTTTAGCATTGATTAACATCGTTCTGGCAGCTTCCACTAACATACGGTTTCGTCTTTCAACAACTCCGTTTTGTTCTGGTGTGCGGGCAATAGATGTCTGATGCTCAATTCCAACTTTCTCATAATATTCCCGAAGAGTTTGATTCACAAATTCAGTTCCTTTGTCTGTTCGAATCTGTCTGACTGTATTTCCTTTGTCTATTCCCGAAGAGAGAGAGGGAGATCGTGGGTTTGACCAAGTCAGGAAGTTCTCCTATCCAATGCTTCTTCGTCAGCCATACCCCGAAGGGCTTAGGACTTCGAATGGCGAATTCCCCTAAGGTAACCTTCGTGACAATGAATGTTTTGACGCCTATGGAAATTCTGGAATCCTAACTTGGACCTTCGAATAGAAGGGTTTCGACACATCTCGGAGGAGTGTCCTTCGAGCTACTCGGTGGGTACATCATCAAGTATAATGAGCAACTAACAGGCCTAGAGGTAACCAAAGAAATTGGAACAACCTAATATCTCAAAGGTTAGGTAGTGATTTTGAATTGGTCAATAAAGCTTGTTATAATTGTGGTACTTTTGAGCATTTACAAGAAGATTGTTTTTACAATCAAAAACCAGTTTGGAAGCATGCCAAAAGCCCAAAAGGGTGAATCACCAAAAAAATTCAAGAAAAACTCACCCACATGTTAAAAGAAATATGATTCCAAGAGCAGTATTGATGAAATCTGGTGTTACTAGATCAGTTAATATTGTTCAAACAAAAGAAAAGGTGAATGATGTTAATCAAAATTCATATTTTTCTAAAAGAGATCATTCAACCAAAAGAAGGCCTTTTCAAAAGAAAACAGAGGTTAGTACTGCTAAGGCAAAAGCAGTGGTTTATGCTACTGAGCCAAAAGTGATTATTGACACTGTTTTGGGCAATCATTTTTATGCTGTAAAGGCCTCAGCTTGTTGCGTCTGGAAACCAAAAATTAAAATTTTAGATCATGTTTCTAGAAACAGCAGTGCATCAATGGACTTAAAGAGATTTGACTATGTTGTTGCACAAGGCAGATCCAAGTCAGTGATGGCTTGGGTCCCCAAGAGAAACTGATTTTCTTACTTTATGTGTAGGGCAACTTACATGTGGAGCTAAAGGATAAAGTTATATTTGATAGTGGCTGCTAAGGGACATGACAGGAAACATGTCCTACCTTGAAGATTTTGAAGCAATTGATGGTGGATATGTTGCCTTTGAGTGTGATCCCAAAGGAGGGAGAATCACAGGCAGAGGTACAATTAGAACTGGTAAAATAGATTTTGAAAGTGTGTACTTTGTAAAAGAGCTTAAGTTTAATCTCCATAGTGTCTCACAAATGTGTAACAAAAAGAACAATGTTCGTTTTACTGACACTGAATGTCTGATATTATCTTCTAATTTTAAGTTGTCTGATGATAAATTTGTGCTACTTAGAATTCCTAGAACAGACAACATATACAGTGTTGATATAAAGAAAATGGTTCCCAAAAGAGATTTAACTTGCCTTTTTTCCAAGGCCACATATGATGAATCTAAGCTTTGGCATAGAAGGCTTGGTCATTTAAATTTTGAAACAATAAACAAGTTGGTAAAGGGAAACCTTGTGAGAGGATTACCTTCAAAATTTTTTGAAATAATGAAATCTATGTGGCTTGTCAAAAAGGAAAACAACATAGAGCATCTTGTAAGTCCAAAGCAGTGAACTCAATAAGTCAGCCATTACATATGTTGCACATGGATTTATTTGGGCCAACATATGTGAAAAGTTTGAATAAAAAGATGTATTGCTTAGTTGTCACAAATGATTTTAGTAGGTTCACTTAGGTTTTCTTTTTAGCAAATAAGGATGAAACTAGTGGCATTCTTAAGGCTTTTATAACCAGAGTAAAAAACCTAGTTAATCATAAAGTTAAAGTGATAAGATGTGAAAATGGAACTGAGTTTAAGAATAGGGATTTGAACCAGTTTTGTGAGCAAAAAGGTATCTTAAGATAGTTTAGTATTGCTATAACTCCTCAGAAAAATGGTGTGACTGAGAGGAGAAATAGGACATTAATTGAGGCTGCAAGAACAATGTTGTCTGATTCTAAATTACCTACTACTTTTTGGGCTGAAGCAGTCAATATTGCTTGTTTTGTGCAAAATAGGAGTAAAGTAGTTAAGCCTCATAACAAGACCCCTTATGAATTGTTACATGGTAGGAAACCTATGATAGATTTCTTAAGACCATTTGGGTGTCCTGTTACTATCCTAAATACCATTGATCACCTAGGAAATTTTGATGAGAAGGCTGATGAAGGTTTCTTTGTTGGATACTCCATAAATAGTAAAGCTTTTAGAGTGTTCAATAGAAGGACTAGGCATGTGGAAGAGAACTTGCATGTTAGGTTTAGTGAGAGTACATCTAATGTTGCAGGAAGTGGACCAGACTGGCTATTTGATGTTGATGCACTAACCAAAACTATGAATTATGAGCCAGTTGTTGCAGGTACAAAAACTAATGAATATGCATGTACAAAAGCTGATTCTAATGCAGGTACACAAGGTAATAAGGTGAATGAACCTGTAAAGGATTATATTTTGCTACCTCATTGGAAACCTGATCCACCTTTCACAACCCCAGAGAAGAAAAAAAGGAGTTCACAAGATGAAGACGTTGTTCATGAAGTTCCAAATGATGCTACAGAAGATGGTGTACATCCTTCTAATGTTGATAAAGTGGTTACTGAAGATTCAGAGAAGATCAATACCACTAATGAAGATGAAGTTCCAAGCCCTGATCTTGGAAATCACACTAGCAGCACAGACACAATTAATGCTGTTGGGCAAAAAGTTTCTGTTGCTGCAGAAAATAACACTAGCAGTAGTAACTCTGTTTCTACTGCTGAGCATAATGTTTCTGATTCCAGAGGACTTTTTGATGATTTTGATTATCCTGATGATCCTAATATGCCTCATTTGGAAAACATCTATCGTGCTACTGATGATGAATATGTTGAAGATGAAGTATTTGGTGCAAAGGCTGACCTTGGCAACATGGATACTATTATTTCTGTCAGTCATATTCTAAATACTAGAGTTCACAAGGATCATCCTAAGGAACAAATAATTGAAGAGCCACAATCATCTGTTCAAACAAGAAGTCAAACAAGAGGGCTAAAAGATCTGACGAATCAAGGTTTCTTTTCAAGAACTCTTCAGAAAAGAAACAGTCATAAAGATCTTCAAAATTGCATGTTCGCTTGTTTTCTGTCACAAATAGAACCCAAGAATGCTTACAAAGCTCTACAAGATCCAAGCGGGGTGGAAGCTATGCAGGAAGAGCTTCTGCAATTCAAGCTACAAGAAGTATGGACCTTGGTAGATTTGCCTAATGGAAAGAAGGCCATTTGTACAAAATAGGTGTTTAGATGCAAAAAGGATGAAAGAGTTATAGTGATCAGAAACAAGGCAAGGTTAGTGGCTCAAGGATACACTCAAGAAGAAGGGATTGATTATGATGAAGTATTATCTCCTGTCGCAAGAATATAAGCCATCAGATTGTTCTTGGCTTATGCTTCATACAAGGATTTTATAATGTATCAAATGGATGTTAAGAGTGCTTTTTTATATGGAACAATTGAAGAAGAAGTTTATGTTTCACAACCACCTGGTTTTTAAGATCCTAACTTTCTTGACAAGGTTTACAAGGTGGAAAAAGCACTTTATGGTTTGCATCAAGCTCCAAGGGCATGGTATGAAACTTTGTCAACTTATTTGTTGAGCAATGGGTTTCACAGAGGTAAAATTGATAAAACTTTATTTATCAAAAGGCACAAGGATGATATTCTACTAGTTCAGGTGTATGTAGATGATATTATCTTTGGTTCTACAAAGAAGGAGCTATGTGATGATTTTGAGAAACTTATTCATGAAAGGTTTCAACTGAGTTCTATGGGAGAACTCACATTCTTTTTGGGATTACAAGTCAGACAAGAGACATATGGTATATTTATCCATCAAGATAAATATGTAGCTGATATTTTGAGGGAGTTTGGGTTTACTGATTTGAAGCCTGCAAAGACAACCATGGAATCTAACAAGCCATTACTTAAAGATGAAGATGGTGAAGAAGTTGATGTGCATTTATATAGATCAATGATTGGCTCATTAATGTATCTTACAGCTTCAAGACTTGAAATTATGTTTGCAGTATGTGCTTGTGCAAGATATCAAGTCTCACCAAAAGTTTCACATCTTAATGTTGTGAAGCAAATTTTTAGATATTTAAGATAACAACCTAAATTGGGTCTCTGGTATCCAAAAGATTCACCTTTTGACTTGATAGCATACACTGATAGTGATTATGCTGGAACATGCTTGGATAGGAAATCCACAACTGGTGGTTGTCAATTTCTTAGAAGCAGGTTGATTTCATGGCAATGCAAGAAACAAACAGTGGTTGCTAATTCCATAACTGAGGTTGAGTATGTTGCTGCTTCAAGTTGTTGTGGTCAAGTACTTTGGATTCAAAATCAACTTCTTGATTATGGGTACAATTTTAATTTTTAAGCATACCAAAATTTACATTGACAACTGTTGGAATCACTCCTAAACAGTATTTCAAGTATTTATATTTCATATGTAATAGGTAGCTTTGTTATGGCCTTTATGTTTGTTTAAGGTCAAGCTTATGTAGAAGGCCCATAAGCTTGATCCAAGCCCAATAAGGAATAGGGAAGGAGAGGGAGTGTTGCCCTAGCTCCTTGCCTATATAAACTATTGTAAACCCTCATTTGAGGGTTGGTTGTTCAAGTTATTCTTTCACTCACTCTCTACGCCTAACCGGTTTTACTTATACGTGTGTGTGTGTGTGTTTAGCTTGTTCAATCGCCTTATCTCTTTCTCTATAAGCTTGTGTTGTAAAACTAGTGACCTAACAGTGGTATCAATCGCCAAATAGTTGGGTGTACACTTTGTTTTTGAAGTTTTGGTTTTGGGTCTTACGCGTAAAGATAACACAATCTTTGGTTCGCTTAAAAACTAATTTTTTACACTTTTGAATCCAAGATTCTTGTACTTTCAACGTTATTAGGTGTTAAACTATTGGTTTTTGGCAAAAAGTTTGGAACTTTACGTGTTTTTCCTTGTTTTTAAGCTTGTTTTTGTACGCAAGTGTTATCCTACGCGTAACTGTTTTAAGTGCTTTGGATCATCAAGTTTCACACTTTTGTGTTATTTTGGTGTTATTGAAGCTATTTCAACACACAAAAACTGGTTTAGAAACACATTTGGATAGAATCAAAGTTACGAGTAATCTTACGCGTAACAAAACCCTAAAATTACGCGTAAGACTTTCCTTGGTTTGATCTTCAATTTTCTGGTTTATTCCGTGTTTTCTTACTTGGATAAGTCTGAAAATACGTCGACTTTGGATATCTTTTGCACTGTGAAGTGTAAAAGATCACTTGGGATAAAACCCTAATCTTACGCTTAAGCATAAGCTTACGCGTAGAAAATATTACGCTTAAGATTCATCTTACGCGTAGACTTAGTCCTACGCATAAGGTAATCCTACGCCTAACTTTCTACGCCTAACTTACTGTTTACGCATAACATTAGTCTTTTTTCCTGCTTACGCGTAAGCTAAATCCTACGCGTAACTATTCTTGTTACGCGTAACTTTTGGTGTTTTTACGCATAAGTGCTACTTGGTTCTTGTCATTTCTACGCCTAAGGATACTTCATCAACAAAGGTTCATTCGACTACAAAGATCCATTCTTACTACACAAGTTTATCATCATGTCTCAACCACCATACTCTAACTACTTCCCTCACACTTATAATCATCAACAACAACAACAATTAACTCCACAACATCAACAATGGAATCAACAACAAGCCATTTATCAACAACAATTTAATCAGCAACATACTCCACAACTTGGTGCAATTCCACAACCACAAATGGTTCAACCACCACCAAGTCTTCAAACTCTACCCTACACAAACGATTTCAATCAACATCCATCACGAAGCGCTATGAAGGAACCCACTTGGTTTGCAAAGATGTGTGAAGCTTTAAGCAGCCAACAATCAATTCATGAAGCTGGATCACTTGATAGACCTCCAATGCTCACTCCAGGAAACTACGATCAATGGGTGATAAGGTTCTTTAGGTTCTGTGATCTGAAGAAGCCACATGGAAAGTTCTTAAAGAAGGTTATCTTGGAAGGTCCATTTGAGATGCCTACTGTCATTGTACCCGGAGATCCAAACGCAGTTCCACCAAGAGATGAACAAACCAACATTGCTACTGTTGCAGATTTAAATCCTACAGAACTTCTACACTATGAAGCTGATGAACTTGCAATGGAATACATCCTTTTAGGATTACCAAACCCAATTCTTCGTAGTGTTGATGCTCAAAAGACTGCACAAAAAATGTGGGATCATATTCGTCTTCTTATGGAAGGATCTGTGCTCAATCAGGAGGATTTGGAATCCAAAATTTACTTGGCTTATGAACACTTCATGATTGAACCTGGAGAGACACTAGAGTCCTATCATCATCGATTTTCAGATATCATCAATGATTTGGATAAACACAACATCATCATGCCAAGAATTGCAGTGAATACTAAGTTCCTGAGTAGTCTTGGTCCAGAATGGGAGAAGTATGTCATTTTTCTCCGTCAAGCGAAGAATATGCATCATTCTACTTATGGATTGTTGTACGATTACTTGAAGCCTCATGAAAAGGAAGTTGATCGGGAAAGGATTCTCCGTGCTCAAATTGCTAAACAGTCACAACCGGACAATCAACAACTTGCCTTGTATGCTCAACATAATTATCCCTCTCAACCAGCAACTCAACCAACTGCTTCCAACACATCTTTACAGCAACAACCTCAACCTCAACAAAATCAATTGGTCCCATACAGCAACAATGCTCAAGCATATGTCAGTGAAGCGACTGAGGAAACAGATCTGTTCGAAGCATTGCAACAAGGATTTGTGATGATTGCTAATGCTTTTGGCCGTTACACCAACAAATCCAACAATCGTATTCGTTCCTCATCTAACACACGGACTCAAGCTGTTGTGAACAATGGACGTGTTGAAGTTCAGAATCGTGAATATGGTCGTCAGATGGGCGGTGGTCAAGGGTTTAATGCTGTGGGTAGGAATAACAACAGAGCTCAAGTGGTGGAACAGGGAAATGCTCAGAATCGGTTAAATGGTCTTAGATGCTACAACTGCAATGAGAAGGGACACCTGGCTAATGCATGCCCAAAGCCAAGGACTCGGGGCAGTGCTTATTTCAAAGAGGCATTACTTTTGGCTCTTAAGGATGAAGCCGGTGGATCTCTCACAAACAAAGAACAGAGCTTTATGGCAGATGCAGACTCAGATGATGATATGGAGGACTTGCAGGCTAATGCAGCTGTTATGTTGATGGCTAATATGCATGAGCTGCACATGAGTGATACAGGCCCAGTGTATGACACTAATGGCTTGTCTCAGGTACCCGAACAAACCATCATCATATCTGAACTAATATCTCCGCCAATATCTGAATCCGGCACGGATCAAACTGTTCAAAATGAGTCTTCTACATCCTCGTCTGATCATTTTCAAATTAACCCTGTAGTTACATTTGACGATCAAGATGACCTTATGGTCCCCTTTGATAATCAAATTGACTCTGTGGTCGTACTTGAGGATCTAAAGAATGATCATGTTGAGACTCAAGTTGAACAAGATGATCTGTTGCCTCATCCGGATTTTGCTCGGTTAATTCAAGACCATAAAATCAAAATGGAGGAATGTTATGCATTAAATCAATCCTTAAAAAGTAAAAATGCACTGTTAACCAAGGATTTTGAATGTTTACAAATGCAACTCAACTTTTTCAAAACTCAAGAAAACCGTGAAAAAGGTTTTGAAGCCGCTTTTGCAAAATCTCATCAAAACGAAAAATATTTATAGAGACAGATGCGTGATCTAGCCGCCTCGAAGAATGCTTTGTTGTCCGAATTAGAACAACTGAAACATGAACATAAAAAGCAAATTAACGCTCTCACCTTAGAAAATCAAAAAGTTAAGGCTGAGTTGTTAAATTGTCAAAAATAGTTCTCCGCATACAAAAAGCATTCAACGAATCGGGTAGATGACCTTCTTGCAGAAATTCTCGGTTTGCAAAACAAAATTAAAGAGTTTAAAACTGTTGTTTACAAACATGGTGAATCAGTAACAGCTATAGAAAAGTTTACCTTAAAACCTAATCCAAATGGATATGGAAAAAATCTAGCTGATTACAAACCAAAGCTTTCACTAAAAACATTCAAACAAACTCCTGAAGTGTCCAGTGCAAAATACAAAATTGATAATACTGTCATGAGTGTTGTTGAATACCATCGTCAAGAGGAATTAGATGCAGAAGACGAGAGTCGATCAAAATTAAAAAATGTTGTTTACAACAAACCTTTTAATTATAAAAACGCGGTCACTTTCGTCACACCAACGGATTCTTCTAACACACCAAGGGTTATCATCAAAACACCCGAGTCTTCTATTGTTAATCCCAAAACAGTCCTTGCACAAACTTATGGTCCTTTACCTTCCATTAGTGAAGTAAACTCAAAACCTGAAAATCGAAAAATTCTTTGATATTTTGACATTTTCATGGCTGACCTCAAAATTTTACAACATGAGATAGAATATCGATCTGAAATCAAAGTTGAACATTTTCAATCGCCTCTGGCGCGAGAACAAAGAGACATTTTTCAGAAAAATCTTTTACCTAATGTTAAAAACTTGAAAAGTTGTGCAATTGCCTGGGAAAAGGATTTTCATAAGGAACTTGGGGTAATGAAAAACGTTTTCGAGAAAACAGAAACATCTATTACTAACACAAAACGCAAAAAGAAACTATTGAGAAAAGATGTTGATCGACTCTTGGAAGATGTTATCTGTGCTGATATCCATAATGTTGTGCTATTCTATTCGTTGCCATATGCATCTGATCATATCTCTGCTGATATTGTTGAAACTGTTGCAACTGTTGAGAACACCGATAATGTGCTTCAGATCGAGTATTTAAAAGCTGAAAATAAACGATTACACACGGAAATTTACAATGCAAAACGACGTCTACATTGGTGTGAAAAAGATATTCACAACCATCAACTTAGTTTTCAAAAGAAAATCGCTCAATTGAGTGCAAAATCTTCTGATACTAAAATTGAGCATCTGGATGATCAAAACGTGTCTTTGAAAAGTCAAATCTCAAAATATGAACAAGAACTTTTAAAAGTCAAACAAGAATATGGTGTCATATTTGATTTACTCAAAAAGACTCGAGATGAAGCATCAAAAGAACTTGATCACTGTCTTGCTCACACTAGAGAAGTCATGAATTTTGCTGGTAATCTTCGTTCTGAAAATCAAGATCTGATTCACACCATCTCTAAGTTACGGGAAATGTTAGGAAAGTATGAACTACTCCCGCCTACTGTGATTAAGAGATTAGCACCAGTCACACTTAGTAATCGTGAACCTAGAATTCCCACTGCCAAATCACAAGTTGCTAATGTGTTTCCCTCTACTGAAACAGGAATAGTTGCATCTTTTCCAAACGTCCGCACTTCACAGCCTAGGAGCACTCAATCGAAGAATAGGAAGTTGCGACCTAAGAAAATATCAATAAGGAATGCTAAAGTAGAAGAACACCCTAGGAATCTGAATAAAACTCATGTTACTTCCACTATAGATGTTGCGTCTGGCAAATGTAATAGAAATAGTGATGTAACGAATGCTAAACCGTTAAGTACCTTTGATATTCAGTCTAATGCACCTTGTGATATTTGTCAAAAGAGTATGAATTCTGATTGTCATGACAAATGTGTTGCTAAAGCTATAATCTCTAGATTACGGAATCCTAAGAATCGGAATACCTCTAGGCCCACTAATCATTCTAAGTCTGTGCTTGGTAAACCACCTTCTTTAGATTCTAAGGCAACCATTGCTATCACAGTAGCTCCCACTACACCTCCTAAGAATGTAGTATCATCTAGTGCTTTCACTAAGACTAAAGCAAAGAGTAGTTATAGATGGCAGAAATGGATATATAACACACTAGGATTTAAATGGATGCCTAAAATTATAAATGTGTGTATGTCTAACATATCTGCTTCAGAACCCTCTCACATTTCGGGTTCCACATCTACTTCTATTCCATCTGTGTCGTCTGTGTGTAATGCAGGTGATACAGATCATTCTCTGGATTGTTGATAGCGGATGTTCCCGACACATGACAGGCAACCTTAAACTGTTATCAAACTTTATTGCAAAGTTCATTGGCACTGTCAGATTCGGGAACGATCACTTCGCAATCATCATGGGCTACAGAGATTATGTTAATGGGAACATCGAAATCAGCAGGGTTTACTATGTGGAAGGCCTCGGTCACAATCTGTTTTCAGTAGGTCAATTTTGTGATGGAGATTTGGAGGTTGCTTTCAGGGAGAAAACTTGTTTCATTCGTGATCTACAAGGAAACGACCTTATGTCTGGCTCGCGTAATTCTAGTCTCTACACTATCTCTATGCAAGACATGGTTGCTTCCTCTCCCATTTGCTTACTTTCAAAGGCAACATCTACAAAATCATGGCTATGGCACCGTCGTCTATCACATTTAAACTTTCAAACCATCACCAACCTTGCTCGACACAAACTAGTTGAAGGACTCCCACGATTCCGGTATTCAAAAGATCACCTTTGCTCAGCCTGTGAACAAGGGAAAAGCACTCGTGCTCATTTTCCTTCAAAGGTGGAACACAGCTCTCAGCATGTGCTTCATCTTCTTCACATGGATTTGTGTGGCCCGATGCGCG
The DNA here is from genome assembly GCA_019973895.1 of Chrysanthemum seticuspe. Classification (NCBI taxonomy): domain Eukaryota; kingdom Viridiplantae; phylum Streptophyta; class Magnoliopsida; order Asterales; family Asteraceae; genus Chrysanthemum; species Chrysanthemum seticuspe. Next base: position 37,449,229 of record BPTQ01000007.1, read on the forward strand.
TGCAAACGATCAATGGCAAACGCTACATCTTAGTAATTGTTGATGACTACTCACGATGGACTTGGGTCTACTTTCTTCGTAGCAAAGACCAAGCTCCACAAATGATCATCACCTTTCTCACAAAGATACAGGTTCAGCTCCGCAACACCGTCAGAATCATCAGAACAGACAAAGGAACTGAATTTGTTAACAAAACCCTTCGTGAATTTTATGAGAAAGTGGGAATTCAGCATCAAACATCTATTGCACGGACACCTGAACAAAACGGAGTTGTTGAAAGACGAAACCGAACGTTAGTGGAAGCTGCAAGAACAATGTTAATCAATGCTAAACTTCCTGATTACTTATGGGCAGAAGCTGTATCCACTGCATGCTATACTCAAAACCGTTCTATGATCACAAAACGCCACAACAAAACACCTTTTGAGCTTGTCCACAACCATAAACCGAACCTCAAACACTTTCATGTATTTGGATCCCTTTGCTATCCGAATAATGATCGTGATGACTTTGGAAAGCTCAAAGCAAAAGCTGATATTGGAGTATTTATTGGATACTGTGACAATTCTAAAGGTTTCTGAATCTGGAATCGTCGAACTAAGGAGGTAATGGAAACGATTCATGCTCATTTCGATGAACTCACGGAAATGGCTTCTGAGTATAACAGCTTAGAACCCGGACACAACCGTTTAAACTTCCCTCAACCCCCATCATCAGCTGAAGAAAGCCCTCAGCTAACTCGTCAACAAATGGAAAGGTTATTTGCTCCTCTGTTCTGTGACGACATTGATGAACGTGCTCCTGGTGTATCCGCTGTTTCCGCTGCACAACCTGATAATATTCCTATACCTGATACACCTGCTACAACAACTACTGTTGAAGATGCACCTACACCAATTGACTCCAACACAACAGTTGAACACACCGCTTCCAACAATGATGAACCAGCTGATGATATTCTGAATGAAGTACCCCCACCTGCAGATTTTGATCCAAATGCGTTCTTCAACCCGTTTGCCAATGAGACTGCTGCACCAGATGTTGCGGAATCTTCAACAAACCATTTGAATCCTCAGAATCTGCACAATGTATATCAACATCAACCCTCTACACATAGATGGACTAAAGACCATCCTCTGGCTAATATTATTGGCAACCCGAATCAACCAGTCGTTACGAGACAACGTCTTCACTCAGATGGTGAACACTGCATTTATGCACTCACTGTCTGCCAATCTGAACCTAAAAACATTAAGGATGCAATGACAAAAGACAACTGGATTGAATCCATGCAAGAAGAACTCAACCAATTCAAACGTCTTGAAGTATGGGAACTGGTTGAAAGACCAACAGGGGTCTACGTCATCGGTCTAAAATGGATTTGGAAAAACAAATTGGATGCTGAAGGGAACGTCATCCGAAACAAGTCACGTCTAGTTGCTAAGGGTTATCGTCAGGAAGAAGGGATAGACTTTGAAGAATCTTTTGCTCCGGTTGCTCGTCTTGAGGCTGTTCGGATATTTCTCGCGTTCGCGGCTCATATGAACATGACGGTCTATCAGATGGATGTCAAAACGGCGTTTCTCAATGGGCAACTTAAAGAAACGGTCTATGTCAGCCAACCAGATGGATTCGTTGATCCTGAGTTCCCGAACCATGTTTACAAACTGAACAAAGCCCTATATGGTCTCAAACAAGCCCCTCGGGCATGGTACGATAAGTTATCATCTTTCCTCATTGCCAATAATTTCACCAAAGGCTCGGTTGACCCAACTCTTTTTATACAATATCACGGGGCACACATCTTAATTGTTCAAATTTACGTGGATGACATCATTTTTGGGTCAACACATAAAAAGTTTTCAATCGCTTTTGCAAAACTAATGAAGAAAAATTTTGAAATGTCCATGATGGGTGAACTTACGTTCTTTCTTGGACTGCAAGTTCATCAATCACCCCGTGGTATTTTTCTGAGTCAGTCCAAATATGCCCTTAAACTGTTAAACAAATTTGGAATGATTACCTGTGATACTTATGCCACACCAATGGCTCATACCAAGAAATTAGACGCTGATTTACATGGGAAATTGGTTGACCCTACCAAATACCGAAGTATTATTGGGTCTCTCATGTATCTAACAGCTAGCAGACCTGATATTGTCTTTGCTGTTTATCTATGCTCCCGTTATCAGTCGCGTCCAACTGAAACCCACCTCTCTGAGGCTAAAAGAATCCTCCGATACATCAAGGGAACCATTAATTTGGGGATCTGGTATCCGAAGGATTCTGGTTTTGAACTAATAGCTTTTTCAGACGCTGATCACGCAGGATGCTTAGACTCAAGGAAAAGTACTTCAGGAGCTCTACAATTTCTCGGTGATAAACTGGTGTCTTGGCAATCTAAGAAACAGGACTGTACATCGCTGTCATCAACCGAAGCAGAATATGTAGCCATGTCCGCATGTTGTGCTCAAGTCATTTGGATGAGAACACAACTCAAAGACTATGGTTACGTATTTGACAGAATCCCGATGTACTGCGACAATCGGAGTGCCATTGCAATCTCGTGCAACTCAGTTCAGCACTCGAAATCAAAGCACATCGATCTACGCTATCATTTCATCAAGGACCATGTGGAACAGGGTACAGTTGAATTATACTTTGTGGGTACTGAATACCAATTGGCAGATCTTCTCACAAAAGCCTTGCCTCCCGCTAGGTTTAATGAGTTGGTCCACCGGATTGGTATGAGGTGTTTGACTCAAGAGGAATTGGATGACCTCCTAAAACAGTCTTAAAAACCTGTCAAACACCAAAACATCTCTTGTAAATAAATAAAATCTTTCAAAAACAAAATACAAAAATATAAAACCTGATAAAACAACAAAAATATTCTCCTCATCTATTTTCTTTCACATGGAAAGTACATTTCTTCCGTCAACACTTCCATCTATCAGTATTTTTCCGATCAAGTGTTGAGGGGGAGAAAATTTTCGCTTAACCGTTTCAAATCATAAGTGTACTTGCATGTTATCTTATCTCGGTTGTTTCGTTATACAAATGATGGTGGACTTTCTGGCTCAATGACACTCCTCGGACTAAAACTCTTAAACCGTTTAATTTTATCAAGCCGAGGGGGAGTATCATCATGATTCTTTCTCAAATAATCTTTGTGTGGTAACCAAAATGGATGTTAAATGGCTTTGTTTGAAAAAGATATGGTGGAGGGACCAAAACTGTCAAAATGGTAAAGTCTATTTTAATAAAAACTCCACCTAACTCTTTCACTCCTCATTCGTTTTCTTAAAATCAAAAGATCCTACGCCTAACAATCACTCAAGAAATCTGTGCTTTTGATCTTCATTTTGTAAGTAGTTTCTTGTGTAAAACATGTTTATAAGCAAAGGTTTTTTATTTCATTCAAATCCTACGGCTAAAACAATTTTTACGCGTGATTATGTGCTCTACGCATAAGCGTATGAACACACAATCATTGTGTGTATGTTTGTGGTAAAATGGATGGTCTCAAACCGTTTCTTAAGCATCAAGGATAACATTTTTACCATCAAAATCCACCCAGAAACTCAAATTGATGAATTTTGAAAACTAGGGTTCATATGACGAATTGGGTTTTTCTAAATGAGAAGTCTTTTGGTAAAAATGAATGTTGGGATATGGTCATAAGGATTTGAATTGATCATTTCCATTGTTGAAAACCACCCAGAAACTCAAATTGATTGTCAATTCGAAAATAGGGTTTAAGGTTCATAACGTTTGGGTATTTTTGATTCACAACGTTTTGGATGTTATAACTTGACCTAAAGTAGCTATCAACACTCTAGAGCTACCAGAATCAATACGGTGAACATTCCATGGCTAGATTTCATACGCGTAAGACTAGGGTTTAGACTACGCGTATGAGTTTCTACGCGTAACAGTTAAACATGAACTAGGATGTTGTTATCTGTGATAAATTGTTGTTTTGTGTGAACATTGATGAGTTGATAAATTTATTTCAGGCTTTGCTACGCTTAAACACTCAGAATCAAGGTCATAAGACTCTCTACGCATAAGGATTACCCTACGCGTAGTCATGTTATGCGTAAAATAAAACCTACGCATAACTATTACGCGTAAGGTTCTACAATGGGACTACGCGTATCCTGTGAAGGATATGCGTAAACAGTGACCTCTACGCATAAGGTCTACTCTTACGAGTAAGCCTTACGCGTAAGGTTCTTATACGCCTACGCGTAAGCTCTACGCGTAAGGTCCCCTTTTTTCCTACGCGTAACATTTCTTACGCGTAAGAAAGGATCCTACGCATAAGCTTTCGCCTACGCATATGTCGTGACTGTTTACGCGTAACTTTGTCAATCCTACGCTTAAGCCATCTTTGACCTTCATTATGAATTGTTACGTGTACAAAACTTGTTAATAAACTTATCATAACGTCACGAATCCAATAATGTCACTAATAAACCAAAACGTTTGATATGTTGTGAACAATAAGTGATAACATAAACTTTAAAACTTAAAGTTAACTAACTCACGAAACATTTCACGACGTCATTAGACTATTGGACATACAAGTGACTTAGGACTCGTAACAATCATTGACGTTGTACATTAAATAACTAGACAATAAGACCTTCTGTTGACTAACATTATGTCTTTCGATATGTTGGTTCTTTTGGCTAATATTATTTCAGATCACGACATGGCTGCTCAACCAAACATGGATGCACCAAATGTTCTCTCCATTGCTGACATCTACCCTAATGGCTACCCAATGAAGATTGGAAAGAATAATCTCCGAGTTGACTTCAGCACTCTCACTTGCTCTGAATCTTCATGTCTCATTGCTATCGATATTCTGAGGACTCACCCATATCAGAACATGCTTACTCACTCTGCAACCATTCCTGAGATCTACATCCAACAGTTCTGGAATACTATGGAAAGGGTCAAAGGAAGGACTGCTGTGACAGTGACTCTAAACCACAAACAAGTCACTATTACACCTGCAGATTTAAGGGCTGCTCTCCTTATTCCTGAAGTCAATCCAACCAAACTTTATGCCACACCTGCTGAAGAGTTAACTCTCCAATTCTTAATCAACATCGGTTATGATGAGGCTACAGGAGTAATCACCAAGCACTCTCACGTAGAGCTTAAGAGTATTCCTCAACCATGGAGAACACTCTACATGATCATCACCAAGTCTGTTTCTGGTCGTGATAGCGGCTATGAGCATCCTAAGCTCATAGAACTGCAAATATTTTGGGCATTTGTCAACATGAAACACATCGCCATTGAAGCTCTGATTTGGGATGACATGATGTCATTTCTCAACAAACTTGGCTCAAAGATTCCCTACATCAGATATACCAAATTGTTGATCCAGAGAGCACTTGGACTTCACCCTGACATTCCCAAGAGGCTCAATGACCCAGACAATCACGATATGTTGACGGAACCCATTCTCACTGTTAGAATCAAGGAAACGTCCACAAAGAAACAAGGTGCTGTATTGCCAGATTTCCTTCTAACTGAAGATGTCAGAAAGCTCGAAACGTACCAAAGATATCTGGAAGCAGTTAGACAAGGCAAAGTTGGTCATCTTGACGAAAAATCTTCTGGAACACCTGTCAGGAGAACCAGAAGAGGAAGTGCAGGAAGCACAACAAGTTCTGCGAGTCAAAGGAAGGTTCCTAAAAGGAAAGCTCCTTCTATAAGGATTGTTCCCGTAAAGGAAGCCGAACCTATCCCCACACTTGAACCTCAAAGACAACTTAGGGATGAGAGCTCTGAAGATACTGAGACAGATGAAGAGGTTCATTACTCTGCAACTGCAACCGAAACACCTGCCTCAGTGACAAAACCTCCAAGTCCTCCAGCTGTCCAAGAAAAAGGGAAGACTCCAGCTATTGTACCTTATGATGAGAGCTCTGAAGATGAAGAAGAGAAATTGGATAAATCATACAGGAAAAAGTTTCACAACGTCCGACACATTCAAAAGGCCGCTGATTTTGCTAAAGATCAAATGGGTGGCCCCGGAGGATCAAGTGGTGCTGCCCACTCCTCTCCAGATCCTGATGCGGTTAATCAACCCGATAAGGGATCTGGTGCCACCACTCTTCTGCAACAACAACCGCCTGTTGAAGACACCATTGTGTATGATTTTGAGAAGCAGGAAACTCAGAAAGAAAAGTCTAAGGATGACGAGGATGATTGATCGGTGCTAAACAGTCAAGCCTAAAAGGCTAAAAACTGCTCAAACACTGATGCAATTAAGATCTGAGGAGTATAGAGTTTCCCCGGGTCGTTATGTCCCAGCGAGCTGTGCAATGGATCAATCAACGTCTAGTGATCGAGAAGTTTGAACGAAAAAGGATTATGAATTGGTGATTATAACTACAGAAATATCAAACAAATACAAAGGCTAAAATGCAAATGAGAGGAAATTTAAAAAGATAAAATCTATTAAATAAACGCTATCACTAAAAATTAAAATGATGTTTTTGTTTTTAGGTTTTTACGAAACTGAAATTAAAATCTACGCGACGTACAACTAAAAACGTGAAACTAAGTCAATATTAACCCTAAAAATATGAAAATGATGTTTCTACAATCCTAATGATATAAGAAAATTTATGGAAAAAGAAAATTATTTTTAAAACTAATTATCTAATTAAAAACTATTTTTAACTAATAATTAATTACCTAAAATATAAGAAAATATGAAATTAAGCTAGAAAAATAAGATTAACACTTGAAAAAGTCTAAAATATCAAAATAGACTTTTCAAAACTATCTTTGTATTTTTGTGACTTTTTATCTATTTTCTATTAATTTTAAACCATTAAAAACTAATTAAATTACTAAAAATTACCAAATGGACTATGAAAAATCTAGAAAATTACTTTTTCTACTTTTTATATTTATCTAAGCCTAAGAAAAATGAAAAATTATTTTTTGGAACCTTTTCTGAATTTTTTGTATTAAATGCTAATTAAAAAGTATTAAAAACTAATTAAAATGAAGAAAAATAGCAAAACAGCTAGGAAAAATCTGAAATTTTCAGGAAAATTCTAAAATAATATATAGAAGCTAGGAAAAATGGAAAAACAGGTGATTACTTGGAAGATTATGAAACTGCTATGATTTGAGCTTATGAATAAGCTCTTAAATAAGCTAAGTGAACCAAATTAGCAACCCACTGAATACAGAAGCACTGATATACTAATTGTGACCAAATGAAACTCAAATCAACAAGTTATAACTACTGATTAACAAGATAGACAGATTTGATGATTTTGATTATAAGCTTAAATCAGATTTTGGTGTCAACTTTGAATCAATAAATAAGTACTCTAATAAGCTACAAACCTAAAACCAATTATCAATACTTAAACTAGACCTAAACAACTACTGATGACCAAAATACCATCCCTTGAAAAGCTATTACAAGCTCTGTGCAAGCTTGTATAGAGCTGAGAAAAAACTCAGCTGACACTGAGTCCTGAGCAGGGCACCTGAGGCCTGCTTTGAGCTTGTACCCAAGCTTATCCAAAAAGCTTAAGCTAAAACCAGAAGTGAAGACTTAAATAACACCTAAAGGACTACTTGTAACCAAAAATTCAGACTCTAAAAACCTTTATTAAACCCTGTGCACACTCTGCAATGTCTGCACAAAACAAGATTTTTGACATTTTGACTTTTTGAATTAAGACACCAGTTTGACTTTTTTGAGTTTTAAATCCAATTCAATGACTGATTATGGTGTTAAATGATGTAATGAAGCTTTAACAACCTTTGTTAATGATTTCTAAACACCAAATGATGATTTACACTTTTAAAAATCCAACAGTTAGCAAATGAGGCAGTTTAAGAGCTTATTTTGACTTTTTGAATTAGCAAGCACAATTTTTTTGACTCTAATGAGTTACTAAGAGTTAACCAAACTTGAACCAACAAAAAGTTTACCACTGCACAATCCTGAGGGGCAATTATAACAGCAACCAAACACCCCTATATTCACTTGTTTTGCAAGCAATATTGAGTTAAACACTGAACCAACTGGAAACCATGATCAAACTAGATTAACTAAGCCTAATTACCACCTTTAGAACAGGTTTCAACTAATTATGAGCACCAATACAGTTTATGCAAGATTTGTGAAATTCACTTACAATTTGTCCCATGGCCACTATGGCCTGCCAATACAGAAACAAAGAACACTAGCCTAATCAATCCAACCCACTGCTTCCATTTCAACCCATTTCAATTCCTGAATCAACCCAGATCATTTATGCACCCATTTTGCTCCAAAGTTGACTTTTGTTGACTAAGTTCCAAATTTGCATGAAATGTAAGTGTAAGCTTATACTAAGCTTTAACAAGCTTGTTAGAGCTTGTTTGAGCTTAGAAATGGACTGCTAACAGATTTGACAGAGATATTAAGAATGAAAATTTCAACAGTAACATAAAATTTGGAATTTGAACTTAAACTTAAATTGATACTGAAAATAAGTTTCAATACACTTTAATGATTAACTTGAGTACAATGGAAGTTGAAAATACAAGTACCAACTAATTTTTGACTAAGAAATGGAAATACGACATACAAATTTTAAAAACTAAAAACTACACACCCTCTCTAGCTTCCTTCTTTGTCTTTTTATAATCCAAAGCTTTCTCTCTCTTATCTGAGGGTTTCCCAGCATAGTTATCAACCATAGGATGCTTTAAGATCAATCTTGGCCCTTCATCTAGTTTTGGCGCCAAATTCTTGCTTTTGATATTAGAGACAGGAAAACTTTGCATTTAATGTGGTGGGATGGGTAGGTGAGGTGGGGGAGACAATATGGTGGGTAGGGAGGCTGGTGAAGCTTGAGGAGGGGGGAGGTGCAGACAAAATGGTCGGGGAAGACAGGGCTTAGGGGGGCGGGTATTATTATTTAAAACACTGGGTTGGTTGGGTTGTCGGGTCAAGGGTATTTGGACCGGGTAAAGGTTTTTTGGGCCAAGGGTGTTTAATTTGGGCTTGGGGTTTAACTTGAGTCCGTTTGGTTTGTAGAGATATTAAGGGACCATTTGTGTAACATTTGAAAATCCAAGGACCAAACATGAAAATTATGAAGAGTAGCCAAAAGGGTTTGTTTTGCCAATATTAATAATCCAAGGGTTGATTTGACATTTTTGAAAATTTCCAAGGACTAGAATTGACCATTTTGGATTTCTAGGGACTAAATTGTAACTTTCCTCAAAACTTTTAGATTTTTCACCAAAGGACTAAATATGACAATTTATGATTTTAAAAGACCTTTGGTGACTTTTCTTTTGAAATTGTGGCTCAGGGACTATTTTTGACAATTTTATAAACTTGGGGGACTAAAACTGCAATTTTTGCAAATTTGATATGTTTTTCATCTGATTTTGATAATTTTGCATTTAAAACACATAAAACACTGATTTGTGATATTTTGATCATTTTGATGTGTTTCTGAGTGTTTTCAGATGATTTTGCAGTTTATTTTATACAAAAATGATGAGTATTTACACACTCATCAATCCCCCACACTGAGATATTGCTAGTCCCTAGCAATGATTTGAGAAAAACTAATGGATTTTAATCTCTTTACCAAAAGCCATCACTTCTGGAGTAGCCAAATGTTTCAGTTCAAGTAAGAACCATGGTACACCGATAACCATGTGATTTTGAGCAAACCACCAGCTTTCAACGGATTTGATTTTGTCTTTACCAGAAGCCGTACCCTTCTGGACTAGCCAACTCTTAGATAAATTATCAACATTATCTTTGGTGAGCTGATTACCAATTATGGTTTTTCCACTGCCTTTACCACAAGCCATAATCTTGCGGGCTAGCCAACTCTTCACTTTTTAGGATATGGTGAGTCGAATACCATACAATTTTGGGCAAATTGCAAGCCATATAAACGGATTTGAGGTATCTTTACCAAGAGCCGTTTGCTCCTGGATTAGCCAATCCTTTTGTCTTGCAGACATGGCGGACTGATAACCAGATGAGAAAGTGTAGAACACTTACTCCAAAAAAAAAAAAAAAAAAAAATTTTGGCCAAAAACGGGGGGATTAGGCGGTATATTTATATGATAAAATTCGTGAGAATCCCCCCCACACTAGAGATGAATATTGCCCTCAATATTCAAAGTACCGGCGGTTATGCCGAAACAAAGAACGTTAAAGGGAAATATTACGGCCATTATTTAGAAAGAAGATTTTTTTTTTTTTTTTTTTTTTTTTTTTTTTTTTTTTTTTTTTGCAAAACATGTGGGCAACCCCCCCACACTAGGGTGGTAGAAAGAGGTGAGAAGACAGAAATATGGGTGAGAACCCATATGGCATGCTACTGTTTTTGATTCCCGAGTCGCTAGCTTGACTCGACCCCGTATTCATTTGTTCATGGGGAAAGTAACGTGGAAAACCAATCTCGATCGGACTTTCGTTCACAATGTTAATGAACATATGAACATCAGAAAGTTCCACACCGACGAGATATAACCGCGGTATTGTTTAATAGTAGAAACTATAAAGGATGATACCGGGGTCAAAGATGGTGTCCTCATTCCCGAAAGAGAAAAGGGAAAGAGCAACCACACCATCTGTGAAGAATGGAATAAAGACGTACATGAGAATGCAAGTCCATTCCTCAGCAGAGAGAAGCAAATCACCAGTTTTGACATCTTTAAGCTTAAACTTGAAGCTTAGATGGTGATTGTCAAGAAGATGTCCGGGAGGGAGGATGGGAAATGGTTCTTCAATCAACAGACTATCCAGAAAAAGGATGTCTCCCTCCGGATCAAGGTAAGTGTTATCAATTCCCGTTGGAATTGATTCATCACTTAGAAATGCATCGACTTCATTCCAAAAGTTGTCCTCTTCCTCATCAGGAGTGAGAGAAGGGATGGAAGAGTCGGGAATAGGACTAGAAGATGATGGATCATTTTTGAGCAATTCATCAATGGGAAGAATGTCTCCCATTGGATCACAAACATCATCATCCAATTCAGATGAAACTGAAGAGAGTTTGGTTTCATCCACAGACTTAACAAACTCGATGCGACAAACTGATGCCGGAGGTGGGACAAGTGGTGTGCTCTTAGAGCTAGCAGTTTCCACCACTTCCGATGAAGTCTCCGAATCTAGATCATCGTCATCATCAAGAACACTCTTGACTTCCCTGGTACAGCTTTCAAACCATTTGTTTGAACCAGGGGTAATTTTCAAAGCTTTGAGCTCAGCACGTTTTTGAAAACTCCTCTTAACCGTGAAGTTTGAGAGTGTTGCATTGAATCTTTCAGATTTTTGATCAATTGTGGCAACACTCTGTTTGTACAGAGGTTTGGAGTTCTGGTTGATATTTAACGTGAGCTCTTCGTTGTCAACCCGAATGGTCAACTCTTCAGCAAACACATCAATCAGAGCACGACTCGTTCTTAAGAAAGCTCTCCCTAAGATAAGGGGAACTCTAGGATCTGCATCGAAGTCTACTACAACAAAGTCAGCATGAAAGTGAAACTTTCCCACTTTCATCACGACATCCTCGGCTATCCCAAGGGGACGAGTTACGGTACGATCCGCTAGCTCGAGTGTCATACGAGTGGATGAAAGTTCGGGAAGAGACAGTTTCTTCCATACTGAGAGAGGCATGAGGTTAATGCTAGCGCCAAGATCGGCCAAGGCGGAGCATTGAAACATCCCCAAGAAATCACACGGGATTAAGAACCGGCCAGGGTCTTCAAGCTTTTCGGGAAGCTTGTTAAGAATGGCCGCTGAGCATTGCTCATTGAGAGGAGTTTTAGCCATCTCTGATAGCTTGTCTTTGTTGGTGAGTAAGCCTTTAAGCGTGGATGCAAATTTAGGCATTAGAACGAGAGCATCAACGAAGCTTAAATCAAAGTGAAGCTCATTGAAGATTTGGAAAAACTTTTCCATTTGCTCTTTGTTTTTGTCTTTGAGCTTCTCATCATTCATTCTTGATGGGTAGGGAAGCTGACTAGACTTTTGAGCCGGGATGGAAGTGATTTCTGGCTCAAGATTTTTCCTCGGAACATCGGGTTCCGGACTTAAAGCTTGGACTACCGAAGGTGGGACGTGTGCGGTACTTCGTGGGCTTGAATAATGCACCTTGTCCGTTGTCTCCTTGGTAACTTGACTAAATGCCACAGGAGGAGGGGGCATAGGAGTCGTAGGTCCATTGTGCGTCTTACCACTACGAGTGGTGACGGCTTTCAACTCGGCATTTGGATTGGTAACTGTATTGCTTGGGAGTCCTCCAGAAGATGGTGAAGCTTTGTTCATATTCATGTTCATGAAACTGCTCATCATATTCTTTAACTCATTTGTCTGCCGAGATAATGTTGTATCAATTTCCCTTTTTAGCTCACCTCTCATGTTATTGATCTGAGTTTGCATTGATCGCATGTTTGCCTCAGTCATTTTCATGAAGTCATTTGGTATGGGAGCTTGAGGAGGTTGTTGATAGCTTTGTTGATTAGGAGCTTGATATGGTTGAGGTTGGTTGAAATTGTTCCGGTTTTGATTGAAATTTTGTCCTTGATTCGGAACAAAGCGATTTTGATTACCATGGTTCTGATTGCCATGGTTTTGCACAGGAGGAAAACCAGGTGGTGTCATACCGCTAGGTGCACGGTAATGAGGATCAGCCTGTGGTCGGTATTGATTGTGGTTTACCGAAGCTACGGGAGCTTGGTAAAAGGAAGCATCGGTTGCTTGACAATCATAATACGCATGTGGACCACTACAAGTTTCACACACCTTGTTTACGGCTTTGATTGGTTCCGGCTTATGAATTTCGCTTTTGATTTCCTTTACTTCTTTTATCATACAATGGATGATGTCCGTTAGAGCGGCTAACGGAGCGGCTAACTCGGAAGAGTTACCGGATGAAGAAGCAGGAGTGTTCGGAACATTGACTTTGTTGCGAGAAATAGGAACTTTTGATTTTTGCTCGCAAATCTCAATCACATCTTTAGGTTTACGATTCAAGATATTGCCGCCTGCGGCTGCATTTAAAGAATCTTGATCATTACCGTTCAACCCATTGTAAAAGATATTTACTTGTTGAAGCTCCGTGAATTCATGATGGGGGCATTTCCTGAGGAGATCTTTGAATCTCTCCCATGCCTCTCCAAAATTTTCATCGAAATTTTGACGAAATCCAGAAATTTCATTTTTAAGATTAGTCGTCTTTGATGGAGGAAAGAAGTAGTTCACAAACTTTTGAACAAGATCCTCCCAAGTTTCGATAGATCGAGGGGGTTCTTTTTCCAGCCAAATCCGGGCTGTCCCCTCAAGAGAGAATGGAAAAAGCATCAACTTGATGACTTTTTGTGGCACATCCTTGTAATTGATAGTTGAAGTCAACTTGTTAAACCAACGGATGTGTGCATACGGGTCTTCTCGATCAGACCCGCGGAATTGATTTGTAGACACAAGTTGGATCAAATGTGTCTTCAATTCAAAGTGATCAGAGTTGATAACGGGTAAAACAATGGCATCTCCATAACCCTCGGTGGGTGCCTGGAGCATTTCCGCCATAGTACGTTCGTCTGCCATGGTGTTGTTTGAAATAGTGCGAATCTCGGGTTCGACTATTTGGGCAGCACGTCTACGAGAACGTCTCCTTGGAATTTCTGCTAGATCACGCAAAGGACTCAATGATCTAGAAGAACGAGTGCGCATGCACTAGAGTTAACTCTAAGGAAACTCAGAGCTAAGGAGAGAAATGGAATTATGAAGATATTTCAGATGAGAATGAGAATTATGAAGACGTTTTGTAAAAATCAGGTGAGAAGAATCTTTATGGGTTTTCTGGTTCTGAAACGTCGATATCACAACAAAATCAATTAACACAAAATCGAGGCAAAACAACAGTGAACTTAACCAATAATCCAAGATGAATGGCTTCTTTGAAAAAGGTACACCAATCACAATGGACACAAAGGCAAGTTTTATATCTTTAGTTCGGGAACTTATTATGGTCGCACCCCCAGTTAGGTAGTGCACTGCCTTGGTTTTCGGTGGTAATCTTTTAAGTTGTTAATTATTAGAGAAAACGACGATTCTTTTTGTATTTTTATTTTTGATACATATATAGAAACAAAAGAGAAAATATTTTTGTGTTTTATACGTTTTTGGATGTTTTTGGGTTTTTGGATTTTTTAGAAGAAAATATGGATATATATATATACAGAAATGGATGATATAAACAATGGGATTCAAACAACTAATCTGCTAAAACGGGAGATAAATCAGCACAGCTCCCCGGCAGCGGCGCCAAAATTTGATCGGTGCTAAAAAGTCAAGCCTAAAAGGCTAAAAACTGCTCAAACACTGATGCAATTAAGATCTGAGGAGTATAGAGTTTCCCCGGGTCGTTATGTCCCAGCGAGCTGTGCAATGGATCAATCAACGTCTAGTGATCGAGAAGTTTGAACGAAAAAGGATTATGAATTGGTGATTATAACTACAGAAATATCAAACAAATACAAAGGCTAAAATGCAAATGAGAGGAAATTTAAAAAGATAAAATCTATTAAATAAACGCTATCACTAAAAATTAAAATGATGTTTTTGTTTTTAGGTTTTTACGAAACTGAAATTAAAATCTACGCGACGTACAACTAAAAACGTGAAACTAAGTCAATATTAACCCTAAAAATATGAAAATGATGTTTCTACAATCCTAATGATATAAGAAAATTTATGGAAAAAGAAAATTATTTTTAAAACTAATTATCTAATTAAAAACTATTTTTAACTAATAATTAATTACCTAAAATATAAGAAAATATGAAATTAAGCTAGAAAAATAAGATTAACACTTGAAAAAGTCTAAAATATCAAAATAGACTTTTCAAAACTATCTTTGTATTTTTGTGACTTTTTATCTATTTTCTATTAATTTTAAACCATTAAAAACTAATTAAATTACTAAAAATTACCAAATGGACTATGAAAAATCTAGAAAATTACTTTTTCTACTTTTTATATTTATCTAAGCCTAAGAAAAATGAAAAATTATTTTTTGGAACCTTTTCTGAATTTTTTGTATTAAATGCTAATTAAAAAGTATTAAAAACTAATTAAAATGAAGAAAAATAGCAAAACAGCTAGGAAAAATCTGAAATTTTCAGGAAAATTCTAAAATAATATATAGAAGCTAGGAAAAATGGAAAAACAGGTGATTACTTGGAAGATTATGAAACTGCTATGATTTGAGCTTATGAATAAGCTCTTAAATAAGCTAAGTGAACCAAATTAGCAACCCACTGAATACAGAAGCACTGATATACTAATTGTGACCAAATGAAACTCAAATCAACAAGTTATAACTACTGATTAACAAGATAGACAGATTTGATGATTTTGATTATAAGCTTAAATCAGATTTTGGTGTCAACTTTGAATCAATAAATAAGTACTCTAATAAGCTACAAACCTAAAACCAATTATCAATACTTAAACTAGACCTAAACAACTACTGATGACCAAAATACCATCCCTTGAAAAGCTATTACAAGCTCTGTGCAAGCTTGTATAGAGCTGAGAAAAAACTCAGCTGACACTGAGTCCTGAGCAGGGCACCTGAGGCCTGCTTTGAGCTTGTACCCAAGCTTATCCAAAAAGCTTAAGCTAAAACCAGAAGTGAAGACTTAAATAACACCTAAAGGACTACTTGTAACCAAAAATTCAGACTCTAAAAACCTTTATTAAACCCTGTGCACACTCTGCAATGTCTGCACAAAACAAGATTTTTGACATTTTGACTTTTTGAATTAAGACACCAGTTTGACTTTTTTGAGTTTTAAATCCAATTCAATGACTGATTATGGTGTTAAATGATGTAATGAAGCTTTAACAACCTTTGTTAATGATTTCTAAACACCAAATGATGATTTACACTTTTAAAAATCCAACAGTTAGCAAATGAGGCAGTTTAAGAGCTTATTTTGACTTTTTGAATTAGCAAGCACAATTTTTTTGACTCTAATGAGTTACTAAGAGTTAACCAAACTTGAACCAACAAAAAGTTTACCACTGCACAATCCTGAGGGGCAATTATAACAGCAACCAAACACCCCTATATTCACTTGTTTTGCAAGCAATATTGAGTTAAACACTGAACCAACTGGAAACCATGATCAAACTAGATTAACTAAGCCTAATTACCACCTTTAGAACAGGTTTCAACTAATTATGAGCACCAATACAGTTTATGCAAGATTTGTGAAATTCACTTACAATTTGTCCCATGGCCACTATGGCCTGCCAATACAGAAACAAAGAACACTAGCCTAATCAATCCAACCCACTGCTTCCATTTCAACCCATTTCAATTCCTGAATCAACCCAGATCATTTATGCACCCATTTTGCTCCAAAGTTGACTTTTGTTGACTAAGTTCCAAATTTGCATGAAATGTAAGTGTAAGCTTATACTAAGCTTTAACAAGCTTGTTAGAGCTTGTTTGAGCTTAGAAATGGACTGCTAACAGATTTGACAGAGATATTAAGAATGAAAATTTCAACAGTAACATAAAATTTGGAATTTGAACTTAAACTTAAATTGATACTGAAAATAAGTTTCAATACACTTTAATGATTAACTTGAGTACAATGGAAGTTGAAAATACAAGTACCAACTAATTTTTGACTAAGAAATGGAAATACGACATACAAATTTTAAAAACTAAAAACTACACACCCTCTCTAGCTTCCTTCTTTGTCTTTTTATAATCCAAAGCTTTCTCTCTCTTATCTGAGGGTTTCCCAGCATAGTTATCAACCATAGGATGCTTTAAGATCAATCTTGGCCCTTCATCTAGTTTTGGCGCCAAATTCTTGCTTTTGATATTAGAGACAGGAAAACTTTGCATTTAATGTGGTGGGATGGGTAGGTGAGGTGGGGGAGACAATATGGTGGGTAGGGAGGCTGGTGAAGCTTGAGGAGGGGGGAGGTGCAGACAAAATGGTCGGGGAAGACAGGGCTTAGGGGGGCGGGTATTATTATTTAAAACACTGGGTTGGTTGGGTTGTCGGGTCAAGGGTATTTGGACCGGGTAAAGGTTTTTTGGGCCAAGGGTGTTTAATTTGGGCTTGGGGTTTAACTTGAGTCCGTTTGGTTTGTAGAGATATTAAGGGACCATTTGTGTAACATTTGAAAATCCAAGGACCAAACATGAAAATTATGAAGAGTAGCCAAAAGGGTTTGTTTTGCCAATATTAATAATCCAAGGGTTGATTTGACATTTTTGAAAATTTCCAAGGACTAGAATTGACCATTTTGGATTTCTAGGGACTAAATTGTAACTTTCCTCAAAACTTTTAGATTTTTCACCAAAGGACTAAATATGACAATTTATGATTTTAAAAGACCTTTGGTGACTTTTCTTTTGAAATTGTGGCTCAGGGACTATTTTTGACAATTTTATAAACTTGGGGGACTAAAACTGCAATTTTTGCAAATTTGATATGTTTTTCATCTGATTTTGATAATTTTGCATTTAAAACACATAAAACACTGATTTGTGATATTTTGATCATTTTGATGTGTTTCTGAGTGTTTTCAGATGATTTTGCAGTTTATTTTATACAAAAATGATGAGTATTTACACACTCATCAATGATTATACAAAGTTTCTTCTAGACAGTCCAACTCACTCAAAGGAGAAAACCTCAGAAACTCCTAAGGACATGAAGTCTCCTCATGTCTCCTCATCATCAGACTCTTCATCTCATTCATCACCACCACCATCAACTAAGTCAACCAGATCATCATCCAAATCCGTGAAGAAACCACCAAAGTCTTGGATTTCTCAAACACATGCAAGAATTGTGAAAGCTGTCAAACAAGTTAGAAAGACGGACATGCTTCAAAGAAAACTTAATTGGTATGTTGAACAAATGCAGTACTTACATGATGAGAATGATGAGATGCGGAAAGATAGGAAGGCTATTCAGGAGTTCATGAGAAGTCATCGTCAGGGGGAACTAAATGAAATGATTAAAGGTTACACTCAAAAGTACCTTCAGGATATCGTTCCAAAAGTCCAAAAGGAACTGGAAAAGTCAGCAAGAGAACAAACCCACAAGTTTCTTCTCGACACTGTCCCCAGTGTGACAAAAGAAGTATTTTCCAGACAACTCACCCCTAACATCGTAGCATTGGTCAAACATACAATGGCAAAAGAAGCTGATCTCTCCGAATCTGAGTTAATAGCTAAACTAGTGATGCAAATGTCAAAGAGATCTGGAACGTTTACTTCAGATGAAGCTAAATTTTTCGAAATTCTACTTGACTATCAACTCAGATCATCATGCAAGGAGTCAGCCACTCAACCCAAAAGACCAAGAGATGACGATGATAAGGATAAGGACTCTGCACCTAAACATCAGAAGTAGTCTGGTCAATCTACATCTATGCCACCTCCTCCACATCGAACTTCTTCTCAACAAAAGTCTTCTCCACCACGGTCGTCCACTGATAAACCTCGGGATGATTCCGAGTTACCACCCTTGACTCAGAAAACTGGTGATCACTTTGAGTATACGGGTGGTGACGATGAAGAGGTCCTTGAGCCCCAACAACAACCCTCCTCTCCCAAACAAGTGAAGAAACCCGAATCATCATCAAGGCCTTCTAAAAGCAAGAAAAAGACGACTCAGCCTGATGTCGTATCATGGCTAGATGACGATACAACTGCAGAATTTGAATGGTTTTCTACTCTTGTTAACAACACTCCCTACCCTGAAGAAGGTCAAGAATTGGTAGACGGTAGTACCTTGGAGCATGCAAAAATCTTGCAAGAAAGATTCCGTGTGAAGAAGATGACGAAATCCGAGTTGAAGCGCATCAAGAATGACGCATTCCTTCTGTTGAAAAACAGCTCGGAAAGTGCAATCGAGGTTGAATATCACCTTGAAAACATTGCTCGAGCCATGTCTAACAACATGGATTGGCTCAACCCAGAAGCAAACATCGACTTCACTAAACGGAACAACCCTCCATACTACACTGACTGGACCAAACCTCTACCAACAATCGGCCAACAAGAAGAACCAAGGATTCCTTTCAGATATTTCTTCAACAAAGACCTGGAATTTCTTCTCCATGGTGGCGATGGTTCACGAAAATACGCTACATCATTGACTCTTCCATTCCCTGCGGCTACTTACTCAAACTGCATAGCTATCGAGGAACGTGCAACTCACTTGTTTTCTGACAACGTGCAAGCATATGACCAAGATGCATTGTATGGGATTCATCATTGGCCTGAACGCCGAAGAATCTACTACAGAAGCTGCCTGGTTCAGAAGTCTCAACATGAAGTGTATTGCTCAAAGAACATCGTAGCCATCAAACACATTGATCTCAAGTCTAAATGGGACTACACATTCTTGAAGAATATCATAGTCAAACGACAAGATGAACAAGACTATGAATTCTCAGAGGCTGACTTTGAGAACTTGTCACTCAACGACATCGAAGACATGTACCTTGCCAAAGTACAGGGTCGTATGAGACAATTCTCGACTGAAATTCAACGTGAATTTATCAAGTCAGTTCTCATCTTCATTAGACGCATTGTGATCAAAGAACGTGTCGAAGATATACAGATGGCTGTTGAATCATATTAGAAACGTGTAAACTTCACTCCACCACAGCTTGATCTTCCTGACATCAACCAGCTCAAACAACTTACGCTCATCAGCAAACCTTTCGGCATTGTTTACCGCAGTGAACTTCGCAGAAACTGCTTAATGGCGTGTAATGAGCTCCACAAATTCGGGGATCATACCTTGAAGATGGTTAGGGATGGATTGGCGTACAGATTGAAGGATATACGCCTGAAAGTTGGGAATCCTAAGCGCTTGAACTCTCAGGATAGAAGGGATGTGAGAAGGATCATCACCATGATTGATGAACGGTTGTTCAGAAGGGATCAGTTCAGACGCCTGGAGAGCTATGTTGGTGGTAGACCCAGGATAAACATCACCGGCTTTCAATGCCCTGTGCGTACTCCTGGGAACATCACTACACTTCCTGGTACCCCTTGAATTGTTTCCTTCATATGATTTTGGATGAATGTTTATATATGTGAATGGCTTGTGCACACATAACAGTGTACAACCCGTAATGGTCAAGAAAGGACCCTGTGGTACGCCTCAGTGCCACAATCCTTATAAAAGGAGCGAAAGCTTCTTATTTTTGAGTAAAACCTATCAAACCTTTCATTTTTCAAGGTTTTGCTCAAAAAGACAAGTACTTCCCCATATGATTTCAAAATCTCAACCGTTTATCACTAGTTGAGGGGGAGTATTTGATTAAAACTTTGTTCACAAATTGTTCACAGTGGTCACTCTTCCCGCAACACTCAAAATGGTCATATTTATTCTCAACCGTTCAAAAATAACATTTTTATATGCCATTTTTGAGGGGGAGAAAATTTGTGTGATAAGAAATATGTTGTGCTGAATGCAAATGAATCCGTGTACCTCAGACTTAACCAACGAATTGACGGTACAAAACTGTCTATAACTCGAAAAGACTTGTCCTGGACGGGTAATAATTTCAAGCTAGTTCGCTAGTGATGTAAACGTGTCTCGCAAAGGACTCGTCTTAGTAGAAGGTACCATTCGAGAAGCTCTTGATAGACATGAACTCTGACGGGTATGACAACCTTTCGAGGTTTGTCTACACCTTCAAGGTAGTTATTAGAGCTAGTTGTCACCTAAAAGCTGACAATGTAACTCTTTAACTATTCAACGTAACCGTGTCTCGCGGGAGATTGTCTATCTTTAGTGGATCAATTCATAAAGTGCGCGCTCTTTCCTCACCGTGCATTTAACCATTAAAACTATTAAGCACATGTGGAGGGGGAGTATTTATGCAAAAACTTATCTCTCACTGTGGTTCAAACATGTTTTTCATTTACAAACCCTTTGAGAGATATTTTAACTTACAGTGGTTATAATGGCAAACATAGGATAGTCATGGAGTTATAAGGTGACTAAGGTTAGGAATAACCGTCCTATGATCCGCCAGAGCCGGAGGGATCTACCCAAGGACACTACCATTAGTTAGTGTTAGAAGTCCTTAGGAATGACTATAAAAAGGAGAAAATGAGAATCGGAGAAAGAAGGAGTTGAAGAATCAAAAAGAAATGTAAAGTAAAGGGTGAAAAGAAATAGCCCTCCAGATTATTCAACTTAGGGCAGACACCGGGTTCAATTCATATGCTACTGGTTGTCACTTAGTGACACTGGTATTGAAGATTAAAAGTCGTCATGGACCCAGTGACGCATGCACTAAACCTTCTTAGCCACTCAAGTTTCTCTCAACAGAAATTTGTTTCATTCTCACAGGGAACCCTACATAAACTATTGGCTTTCTCTTAGAGATCGCTGGTATTGAAGAAGGAGACCCTCTCCCTAGTCTCCGCTCAGGAAAACCAAAACGCACTATTGAGTCTAGAGCCACGAGATTCATCAAAAGATCTCTTAGGAACACTTGACATTTAATCACTTGTTGATCAACAAATAAGATCTTCAGTGATTCAGTGGTTCATATCGAGTCCTTCACAGATCTTAGCAATCTATCGAGAACATTTATGAGAGGTTCACATCTGTGATCCTCAGTGATTGAATGGAAACTCCTGCCGGGGTCAACATCAAACAGCCCTGACAGCAGGTCACTTCGGTAACTCCCCGTGGATTACGCGGAGTGTGTCTCAAACGGTCTACAGTCGTGAGGTGATGCTTCGGTGTACCTCAGCGACTCATTTGAACTGTAGATGTACTTCGGTACATCGCGTTATCTCACTTGTGGGACTCCAGTTCAGGAACGGCCTTTGTAAGAATTAGAGTTGTGTTTTCACACTATGCTGTTAACACTCTCGAAGTTCAAACTTGTAAGTGCCGGAAACCGCTTATAACTAACCGTTTGAAATGTTTTCTTCTTATGGAAGCTCCGGAGCGGGATGATCGTGCTGATTCTTCTCATGCTCACGCCAACATCATCACTAATGAAAGTTCTATTCGAATGCAACACAACAGTCAGAATGATTGTTCATCAATCAAAGAATCTACAAATTTAAAGACTTACAGAACTTCATAAGTATTGATTTCCAACGTCAAAGAGCGTGTGAGCATGTTGAAGAATGACGTGGAGACACTGGAGCAGCGAAGCAGACCTGAGGCAGACTGATGCAGACAACAACATACTATCACTTTCACCACAAAGAACAATGATCAAAGAACAAAGTTAATGATGACGTCAAAACATAAATGTTCAAAGATAACTATCTCTCTACACTGGGGAGATTGTTCGAATCAAGACAATTCCTCTCACAAGAAAGAAGAATGTCAGAAGACGTCACAGCTACTATTACATCAACGCCTTCACCGTTTACATTCATATATACTTGAGGGGGAGATTGTTGGAATCACTCCTAAACAGTATTTCAAGTATTTATATTTCATATGTAATAGGTAGCTTTGTTATGGCCTTTATGTTTGTTTAAGGTCAAGCTTATGTAGAAGGCCCATAAGCTTGATCCAAGCCCAATAAGGAATACGGAAGGAGAGGGAGTGTTGCCCTAGCTCCTTGCCTATATAAACTATTGTAAACCCTCATTTGAGGGTTGGTTGTTCAAGTTATTCTTTCACTCACTCTCTACGCCTAACCGGTTTTACTTATACGTGTGTGTGTGTGTGTTTAGCTTGTTCAATCGCCTTATCTCTTTCTCTATAAGCTTGTGTTGTAAAACTAGTGACCTAACAACAACAACAGTACTATGTGCATAATAAGAAATCCTATTTATCATTCAAAAACAAAACATATTGAGATAAGACACCATTTTATAAGAGATTGTTATGAAAAGAAGTTTATTCAAATTGTTAAAATCCATACTGAAAACAATGTTGCAAATTTGCTCACAAAAGGTTTTTATGTGAGTAGATTTTAATTTTTTATTGCAAATATTGGAATGCTAAATCTTTGAAAATCTTATCTCTTTGTGTTTTTGTAAAGTTTTGTAAGGATTAGTACTGCTGAAAATGTCAAAAAGTTGTTTCTATTGCTAGTTATATTTAGTGTTGCTGGTTTTTGTTGTCAATAACTTTACAACAGCTAAGTATAATTATGTGTTGTGATTATTGTGCAATATTGGTTCTTGTGTTTTGTGGTTTTTGGACTCACCTTTTGCAGGTTAAATAAAGTGGAATGATATTTGATGTAGAGAAAGTGTTTAGAGATTACAATAAAGTTTCTACTACCAAGCAAAAGTTTCTGCTGCTAAGCTAAAGTTACTACTGTTGGGTTTGTATTGTTATGTCTGAGAGTGCAGGGGTGGATTGGTAACATTTACACTTAAGGGTTTAAATCCCCAATTCAATCGATAATTTAGTTTCTCACACTCGTAATTTCTCTCTAATCACAAACCCTAACATCTTTTATCAATCAATTTCAAAAATCCCCAAATCACGATGGCAAGGGCAATTGAATCAACACGCACATTTGCCAAAAGTCACAACATGGCCGCCTTTTTGGAGAAACCTAATTGTTCTGAAGGATTCACTCAGATAATCGATTTCTTGAATGCTACCCCTATTAGGTATGCATTAACTGTGAATCCTCCTATATGCATTTCTTTTATTAAGCAGTTTTGGTCTACTGCTAAGGCCATAACTTTTAATGAAGAAAAACAGATTAAGGCCAAGGTAGATGGTCAAGACATACTCATAACTGAGTCATCTATTAGGGAATCACTTCACCTAGCAGATGACGAAGTGATTGAGGTGTCTCAAATGCTGCTTTTTTCAAAGGTTTAAATAAAATGGGGTATGAGAAGAGGAATGAAAACTTAAAATTTTACAAAGGTTTCTTCTCACCTCATTGGAAATTATTAATTCATACTCTCTTACATTGTTTAAGTCCTAAAACTACAGGCTGGAATGAGTTTGGTACTTATATAGTATCTGCTGTGACTTGCCTTACAAAAGGAAAGCCTTTTAATTTTTCAAAAATGATTTTAGAGGGTATGATTAAGAACTTAGATGATGGAAATTCTTTACTATATCCAATATTTTTGCAACTAATCATTGAAAACCAAATTACTTCCATCAAAGTTCATAAAGGAAATTATTCTGACCTCTTACTTAAGTATAAACTATTTGGTAATATGAAAAGGGATGGCAAGGATTTTTCAGGAAAGGTTACACCACTTTTTCCATATATGGTGAACCTTCCACAAAAACAGGGTGAAGGTGCAAAAAACATAGCTGCTACCCAACACACACCCGCTTTTGATGCATCTAGCTCACAACCCCAAAAGACCTACACCTGTAGGAAATCACAAAATAAAGATACTGAGCTACCTTAGGCTGGTGTCAGGATGGTTGAAGTTGAGGCTGTCATGGGTGTGGATCATGACATGTTGGTGAGGCCTACCACTACTGGTGCTAGCTTAGAAGTAGAGCAGGTCAGTGGTAACATAAATAAGACCCAACCCAATACAACATCTGATGTGTTGAGTTCACATAAACTTAATGCAGATGATGGTAACCCCAGCCAAGTGGCTCATATAGGGGGCTCAGATGCTCAAACTAGGTTTGAGACTGAGTTTACACCCATTGATTCACCTCTCAGAGAAGGTAACACATCCAAAGTGATGAGGGTAGATCTGAAACAAATGAATTGATGGATACTCATGTACACAATGTTAATTCCAGTGATCCACCTTTTGGGCTAGGTAACACAAGCCGAAGTGGTGAGGATAGCATAAAACTTATAAAGGAATTGATGGACACATGTACCAAATTGACAAAGACTATATTTGGCCTCCAAAAGCTCACAACTTCACAATGTGCAGAGATCAAAAATTTGATGCTGAGGGTTAAATATTTGGAAGGTCAAAAGAGGTCAAGAACAACTCAGTTTAGAAGGTTGAAGAAGGTGGGCACAACATAGAGGGTTAGTTCCTATGAGAATACAAGTTTGGGTGAGGATGCTCCCAAACAAGGGAGGAATGATAGCAAAGTCTCAGGGGAGGATACAAATGTTGAATGTGCTGGTGCAGAGAATGTGGATGTTGGTGTGGATATAGGTATAGATGTTGATATTAGTGACAATTTGGCTAATGAATTTGTGGTTGCTGATAAGGAAGGTAATGAGGTTGTGTTGGAAGAAGTAAACAAAGATCAATTAGTGAAATATCAAGGTGAACAGCTTGTACAAGCTTCAAAGATCATGTTGGAGACAGTTCAAAGTTTAGGAAATGTTGTTGTTGCTAGTGATGGTGAAAATATTAAAGAAATGGCTAAGGTGGATAGTGTTGCTGATGTAAATATTTTTGCTGCTAGTGAGCAAGTTCCTACTGCTAGTACAAAAGTTTCTACTGATGCATCAGAAGTTTCTACCGCTAAGGAGAAAACTGTTTCAACTGCTGAGCTTTTGGATGATGAAACAAGTATAGGTCAAGTCATGATTCAACTGAAAACATCACAACCATCATCTAAAACAACAAAGACACCTGTCAAAGGTGTAATCATCAAAGAACCTTCCTCTACACCCAAGAAGATTGCTCAACAACCTCCACAGTATAAAGGCAAAGGAAAATGAATAGTTATTGAAGAGTCTAAGCCTGAAATACCTGTGGAATTCTGGCCAAGAGATAAAATAATGGAGTATGATGCCAAAGTTGTTGTTGATTTGGCTGCTGAGTTTGAACCAGATAACCAAAAGGTTCTTGAACAACAGAGAAAAGTTGTTGAAGATGAAGCTAAGACCTTAATATTGTTAGCTGCTTGGGATGAAGAAAGGGTTATGTGTGATGCTGATATAGAACTAGCCAAGAAGCTTACTCAGGAAGAGCAAGAGTTGTACACCATTGAAGAAAGAGCTCAATGGTTCAAGGAGTACATGGATAAAAGGAGAAAATTTTATGCTGATGAGAGGTTAAAAAAGAAAATGCTCAGACCACCCAATGTAAAGCAAAGAAGAAAAGTTTATGAAAAGTATCTGAAGAATATGAAGGGTTACAAGAAGAATCGGTTAGCTCATATATTTGATGGTGAGATTGAAAAGATGTATGAGAGAGCTAAAAGAGAAGTAGAATGTTTTGTGCCCATAAAGACTGAGGAACAGATAAAAGAGAAAGTGGTGGAGAAGGTGAAGGAAAAGAAAGAAAGTTCTAACTCAGGAGTGAAGAGAGCTGGGAGTGTTTTGAAGAGGGTTGATAGAAAGAAAAGAAAGGCTGATAAATCTAAAGCAGTTGAGCAGGATGAAGAGTCAGAGCATGAAGCAGAGAATGTTGATGAAAAACTTGAAGAGCAAGTATCTGATGCAGAAGACAGAGAAAAGATGCATGCTCTTACAGTTATTTCAAAAAAAAGAGAACCTGAAGTTGTTGATGCTGTTGGGATTTAAGATCTAGTTAACCAAGTAACGCAACGAGTACGTAGCGGAATTGGATCTAGTTTATGCAATTAGGTTAACACATAAATAATAAACAATAATAAATAAAATTGGAACAAGAAAAACTAACCCTCGTAGTCACCTGCAAGTAATTAACGAACTAGGAAACCAAGTATTCAAAACGAATACCTCTACGAGTCCACACACAAACACTTAACCACGAATACGTCCAATAAATCTAGTCGTGAACGTTTACCCAATCAACCCTTGAATACTTGAACAAACCACGAACAAAGAAAACCCAAGAAACTTATCTTTGACTTATGTCTGAGATCCACAGTTCTACCCGATAACCAAAGGACAGATTTGTCCGATATCAGACAACACTTGTCCGATAAATTCTGTGAATACATTCTGCCTGAGAAAACATAGAAAAAAGACCACTCTTGACAACAACTAATCAACTTATGAAGCTTAGAACCAAGAACTTTGAAACCTCAATAAAACCTTGAATAATTGTGAATCAAGTTTAGGTTTTCAAATAGAAAATCAAGAACCCTAATCGGATGTACACAAGATCCGATTTATCTTATTTATCTGAGATGTTATATAGATTATAATCTAGAGTTTTAGGGATATATAGAGTCGTGTATTAGGGATAGAAAACGTAGGGAGTTTTAGAGATATATATCGAGTATATATAGCTCACGAACTAATCATCACTTGGGCTCAAACTTGAGCTCCAAGTTTTCCCACTTTCTTAATCCAAACACAAGTCCAACACCTAATCCAAAAAACCCTATGAAAGCCGGTCACTGGGCCTTGGATCACACTCAAATCGGATCAAATATAACAGTTCAAGTAATATACAAATGGGTCGTATATTAGTTCAAGTATAAACGTACATAACGTACTCTTGTGTTTAACGTGTGTGCCCCATAGGCTCACACACTTCTAGTCGTTTTCGTACGTATCAACTCCCATAATCCAATAGATGCAGTTCCTTTAGGTATCAAATATCCTATCATTGAAGTTACTTCTGGAATTCAAGATGGAAGTGAAGCTTATCGTAATATAAAAATAACCAATGGTAAGAACTATAGATTTCTTAGATTTCTGAAAATGGTTCAAAACTTTGATAGGGATGACATTGTGACTCTCTGGAGATTAATAAAGGAAAATTTTGGTGGTGCTTATCCAGATAAAGTTTATGACAGAGTAATCTGGAATTATTTAAAAATAATTTTTGAACCAAGTCATGAAGACGAGGAGTGGAGAAAACTTAAACACAACACAATTCAACAATGGAGGTTGTATCAATCTTGTGGTGTTCATATTTTGTTTACTCATGGTCTCACCATTTACATGCTTGTGGAAAAAGATTACCCTGCTCTTAGTCACAACAAATAAATTGTACGACAGATGCTGAAAGAAACAAGGTTGCAAGTTCAACATGATTACTTCTCTGATGATCAAGCATATCAGTTGTTGAAGAAGTATGAAATAATTCTCAACCCTAAGCCACCAAAACAGAAGTAATATGTTTGGAAGCATCCTCTTGGTGATTATTCAAGCTAAACATGAAACTTGATGATTTTGGGAAGAAATATCAAGTTTAGGGGATGATTGTTGGGTTTTGAGATTCTGCTGCTCAGGAATGATACAACTGCTCAAGTGTTCAATATGAAAAATAATCTAAGTCATTACTACTGCTAGTGTAATGGTTACTACTACTAGTGATACATTACTGTTGCTGGAGGATTACTACTGTTGGAGTATATTACAACTGCTGCTTAGTCTTGTTTTTACTGTGATGCAGGTTTTCCGACCACGATTTAATATTTATAAGTCTCGTCTACCTAAGGTCTACCTATTGCACTAACGAGCAGTGAACCCGATCGTGCGTAGTATAGAAGGTGGTAAAGCCGAGGTCGTTCCCAAGAGCTATGTAGATGAGGATCCTATTAAGTATCAGTGTCACGGTTTTAAATGGTTGTAAGATTGAAATGATTAATTAAACTAAAGACAAGAAATAAATAACGAAAATCAAATTGAGGTTGTGAACAATGGTGAGAAAGTATGCTAACCTAATTATTCATCTTATCATGTAATGTCTATGTTTTCTAATTACTTCCTATTGATTCAAGTGTGGGTTCAAGTCGCTATGACAACATTTGGTTAATTCGTCATAACCTATCAACAAAGGTTCCTAGCCGACGTCAAAGGTCTACCCTTTGGGGAGTCAAGGGTCTTAAGCAACCTAAGCCAAGTTATTAAGTACCCTACATGCAAGATTCGAAACAATGTGTGCCCGAGTGCTAGCATCTTAGACACATATCCCTAACTTCTTAAGTTCATCCATCTGAACGGTGATCCTTTGGTCAATTCGCACAAGAGGGATTTGATAGTCTTTTGGTCAATTCTTACCAAGCCTCTCTACCTACTTACTTAGGGTCAGTTGGTCAATTCTCCTAAGCAATTAGATACAACAGCACTTCAAAACTACCGAAGCTAGGGTAACTACCATCGAACTATGCATGCATACACTAGAAACAATTTTAGAAGCATGAAAACACAAACAATACAATCAAGGAATCATAACTAGGCTAGCACCAAAGGTTCTTAGCCGATCATATTAAAAGACACAATGAATTCAATGTTTAACATGATTAAAGACATGAATTAAGGTGAAAGATAGTAGTGATCGTTAAAGCTTATCGATATGGTGTGATTCCTCCCTTGGAGATGGCTTCGTATGCTTGGTATGATCTGCCCTTGAAACCCTCTACACGTTCTCTGCTTTTGTGTTGTGGGTGAATGATGTAAAATGCATATTTTAAGGTTTGTATTTATAGGCCCGATCATAGTTACGGCGTAACCTAAGTTGAGAGTTAAGCCGTAACTTAAGTATCTTCTAAACAGAAAGCACGTAGTAGTGATTACGACGTAACATAAGGAATAGTTACGCCGTAATTGTAGCTCCGCCATAATTTTGTAGATAGTTACGCTGTATCTTGAATGCCTTCTAAACAGAAGGTGGTTACGTCGTAATGCATGTGAAGAGGTTACGGCGTAGCTGACGGAGGCGCGAAATTCTTCATGACCTAGATGGCTACGGCGTAACTTAAGTTGAAAGTTACGCCGTAACTGCAGTTGAGTTGGTTTCTGTGATAAAATCCCTGCTACGGCGTAATTGAGAATATGAGTTACGCTGTAGCTTCTTCAAAGCTAGCATACTAAGGTAAAACCGTTAAGAAAATATCCAAATCCGCGTCTCTAAGCTCCAATGCTCATATTTTACCTGAAAACAAAATATAAAAGAATAAGAGTATAAATCCATATAAATGACATAAAGTATAAGCATAAACGGGGCAAATTAACACTTAAAAGTCAGGATTATTTGACGTTATCATATTGCTTATGTGATAATGATGTATAGTCAGTTAGATAATTATAGAATAGATTCTAAAAGATTTATCTTATATAGAAAGTCATTGTAAACCGACTAGGACTCCTTAGACTATAAAAGGAGGTCCTAGGGTTAAGATAAAAAACGTATCAGTTATAGAGTCCATCACTTCAAGGTTGTAAACCCTAATACTTTAAGAGTATTCGTATATTAATATATTGAAGTGTTTTGTGAGAAACAACTGTGTCATTCATTGTTTTTCTTAAGATTAAATATAATATTCCGCATTGTGTTTAATAAGTGTTTCAAGTCAGTTTCTATACCTAGTTGCTTTAGATTCATCTAAAACAACTAACTCTTTACAAGTTAGAGAATTCGATCAAGTGCTTAACTGGGAACGATGATTGCATAGTACTACTGCTCCCCAACTATCACTAACAGTTAAGATGTACCATTTGACATCGTACAGTGGGACGCACAACAAGCACTACTTTTGATGAGCCAAGGAAGAGAGTCCACATGTCTCCCTTGTCTGTTCTCCAGATGATCAATACATGGATCCCTTGTAGCCATTGATCATCCCTCAAGGGTTTATCTCTAAACCCTACTCGCCTCTTTATAAATATAATGCCTCATACACGACTTTATAAGTCTCATACACTTGGGAAAATACTGCCTCACACGCAGTCTTAAATGGTCTTTGTTTAAGTGTTACATGAGCTTCTTGATGTCAATCATCCTCATCTGGTCCTTACCGTTCAACACGGGAAACCAAACAATAAAACCATCCCAACCCATCTCTTATTACTGATTTACATACCATACGTAAATATGGTGCTATCCGTGGAGATATGATACGAAACTACCACTAATTTCTCGCAAATTTTCACCTATTTTCATTCATTTCTCACTTAAAAACCGCAAAATGTTTTCCTTCTTACACTAGTTTCTCAATCAAACATGTCTGGCGAACAACCCCCTCAAATTTCAAACATAACCAACGAACACCTCGGACCTGTCCAGGTGGATGACCTCACTCACACAAAGAAGGGTCGGCAAAAACCAAAAAAAGGTTCACCAGCCATCTAGAAACCTCACAAGAAGGTCATCAAGGGAAGTGCATGTTAGCTTGCATACGACACTCTCCCAAGAAGGACATACAATACACAACCTCATGATGAACATCAAGTTCTCAGGCCACCTCCTCAAGTAAGAACAAATAAGAAGATCATAGTTCAGGGCAAGGCAGAGTGCACTAAAGAGTGTTGGGGAAAGGAGCCGCATAACATCCATGTCGCGTCATAACGCGTCAAATTACCTGAAACATCTCGCAAAGCAAGATAGTTGGCTAGCTCTCATGTAAACGCATTACAACCTACTTACCATTTTGCACATTACTTTACACTTAGCAAACATGCCACAATATCACTTAGTAACAACCCTGAGTATAGCATAACTATGAGCCTAATTCAAAAAGACACCCTGACACCACTACCTAGTCCCTCCCCTCAAACCAGCACGCACCCTACTTTACGCCTAACTCAAACTCCAACTACAAATGCACACCTAGTTAGGTCATATACCAGGGCAATTACAGAGAGAAGGAGAAATCATTTTCCTAGTATACCTAAGCTTGGATAAATAAAAACAAATGCCCCTAGGGATAACTCCATCATATGGACAAAAAAACCTTCTCACCGTGGTAAACACCTCATGGTAAGCAACACCAATCAACTAAGACAAGAAAGCCTTATGGAATAAGTAGGAAGTGTCCACATGATCCAATCATAGCACTCAGGTACAAAAAGAGGCATCAAGGTTATGGAAAACTGGCAGCGTATCCCATCATGAAGAATTCCATGGGATATCATCATACCATCATCTGACCCCGTTGTTATTACAAAAATTTATGACCTCGTTAGGGTTAGCAGAATATATATAGATGGAAGGAGCTCAGTCATTATAATGTATGAATACTGCTTCAACAACCTCCCAAAGCACAACATATCTAGCCTGGAACCACCAACCACGCCAATGATTTTCTTTTTAGGAAAAATATCTTATCCTAAGGGCGTAGTTACTATAGAACTTACATTATGAGCACACCTGCTGTCGAGAACAATCATGTTATAGTTCCACATTGTCAAATCCACATCCAAGTATCATGTAATACTAGGAAGGACAACACTTCAAAAGTTCATCATGGAAGTTTCTACCATCAGGTCATTAGTAGAATTTCTAACATGGGTTGGAGTCGCTATAGTCAAAAGTGACTACCCTGATAGAGATGCAAGCCTAGCCACTGCAGTAGAAGAAAGCAACATCAGGGAGATCGCATTGGAACCTATTCTAGGTAGGGGTGAGCATCGGTCCCGGACCGAACCGAACAAGACCGAGACCGAATTAGTCCAAAAGCCGAGACCGAGGACCAGACCGTATGTGGTCGGTCCGGTCCGGTCTCGGGCGATCCGTCGGTAGGTCCGATCTAACAAGGAAAAATAGTTGTTTTGTGGTCCTAACCGGATTGGATCGACCACCAAGACCGAATTAGCCTAAAAGCCAAGACCGAGGACCAGACCGAATGTGGTCGGTCCAGTCTAGTTTGGTCCTGTCTCAGTCGGTCCATCGGTTGGTCCGGTCCATTCGAGTGGTTTGCTCAGCCCTAATTCTGGGAGACAACCCCAAATAGGTAAAGGTCATCACTAACCTCGAATACCCAGATCAACCTATCACAATCTGAACCAACCTCCCACCTCATGTACAAAACCAACCAGTACAGTTTCTAGCAAATAGCCTAGATGTATTTGCGTGGAAACCATCAGACATGATTGGTGATAAGGATTTAAAACGTACACTTTTAAGGGGTCATTTAATCCCTTAATTGCCCCCTTTTATATCCGTTACTGCTTAATTTCGTTTCTTTTCACTTTTTAGGTCTCTTGAAGGCAAAATGCTGGAATGATGCTTATTTGGATGAAAAGGAGTGAATATGTGAAGAAAATGGCTAAAGTCAATATCAAGACACTCAAGCTGCTGGAAGTGCACCCGACGGCGTCACAAACAAAGAGCGACGCCGTCCTTATTTTTGTGACGGCTCAGGAGTGAAATTGCTATTTTACACCTGACGGCGTCAGGCTTTGAAGAGTAGGGCATCACGAAGATTTTTCCCTCAGACGACCTAGATCCAGATTCAGACGACGTCAGAAGTTGAAGCTGACGGCGTCACAACCACAACGTGACGCCGTCCCAAATTTGACTTGGCCAAGACGAAACCCTAATGACGGCGATCTGACGGCGTCACAATTAAAAGGTGACATCGTCGCAGTTGTAACTCTATATATAGAATTCGATTTTCAGACTTTTAGAGAGGTAGACTTGTGGAGTAAAAACCTAAAACGATTGTAGTCCGTCTAGGATAGTATTTTAGGATTCTAATACCATATTTTACATCGAGATAAGTTATTTATTCCCTTGATTTCATTATGTCTTCAATTGAATGTGTGTATGCTTGCATGTTTAACACGTCCGACTAATTTACTTGTGTGTTTGCTTAGATATATGA
This sequence comes from Chrysanthemum seticuspe, assembly GCA_019973895.1. Classification (NCBI taxonomy): domain Eukaryota; kingdom Viridiplantae; phylum Streptophyta; class Magnoliopsida; order Asterales; family Asteraceae; genus Chrysanthemum; species Chrysanthemum seticuspe. Next base: position 37,482,685 of record BPTQ01000007.1, read on the forward strand.
AACCTAGTTATTGAATATTGATTGGTTGTCTCTTATCTTAATAGTAATTGGCTTAGGAGTGCTTTAAGCTATCGTTGTGTTTAATGCTTGATAAATCTTTGATAGTTTATGAATGACTTAGTGGATTTCGTTTACTAAACCCAAAGATAACCTCAAAGTTAGTTTATGAATGACTTAGTGGATTTCGTTTACTACACTTAAGGGTGACCTCAAAGAGTTAGGGAATGCACACCCTACGACCTTAGAAAATACAACGCGTTAAGAATAAGGACGTGACAATTCAACCACCAATAAAAGATAACTAGGGAGTAATAGTATCTAGGTAAACACATCTTTAATCATCATACGAGCACACTTCAATAGACATAGACTACCCTTAGATTAGATAATTAGAATAGTAGAATAATCGGTAGAAGTACCAAAACCTCCAAGTCTAATACCTCGAGATTTTACCCTTAGCTTTATAAAAAAATATAAAAAGATAAAAAAAATCTTCCTCAACCCCAACCTTAGCGTAGCAATTTCTCACTAGCATTCCTATTCCTTTAGAGAACGATATCAATCTCGAGGCTTACCCTAATACTACACTAAAATGATTAGGTTCACTGCCTAGGTGGTCAAAAAACTTGCTCGAAGAAAAGGAAGTTTCCTTTGACCCCGAACGCGCATTGTACGCGTATCAAGTTTTTGGCGCCGCTGCCGGGGAATAGAATAGCTAATTAGGGTTCCACCTCGTTTAGGTTCCATTGCTTGATTCCTATCAAGTGAGATTTTTTCTCATTCCTAGATTCCTTGTAGTCTATCCCCGTTCTTCGTGAATTTGTTAGTAACCCCATCACTTTTCTTCATGCAAGGTGATAATCCGCCACCACTCATCGATCCACCAATCAATGACCCGCCAAAAGCCCGTACTCTTGGTGAATACTCTAGACCAAGCCACCGAGGCTATAGGAACACCATTGAGCTTCCCGATCAAGCTCAAACTACGGCCCTGCGATCCGACACCATCCGGTTGGTGCAAAACGGATGTGCATTCCATGGAGTTTGTTCCGAAGATCCTAATCAGCATCTTAAGGATTTCCTTAAAATAGTCGATTCCTTCAACCTTGATGCTACTACTCAGGAGACCACGCGCTTCCGTCTCTTCCAATTCTCTCTACGGGACCAAGCTAGTAATTGGCTTAATCGACTTCCCGCCGGCTCCATCTCAAGTTGGGATGATATCACCACTCGTTTCCTTGCCCAATTTTTCCCACCGGGGAGAACTACTAAGCTTAGGAATGAAATCTTGATGTTACAACAACATCGAGGTGAATCTCTCTACGAAATATGGACTCGAATTCAAGGACTTGCTCCATAAAGTCCCTCATCACGGCATTGGTCTTTGGCTTCAAGTCCAAATCTTTTATGATCATGTCAACCTCTCAATTAAGCAATCCATCGACCAAGCGTCCGATGGTAAACTTAGTAATCTCACCGCGGAAGAATCGTGGGGTACAATAGAGGACCTTGCTCTTTATGACAACAAAAGTTAGAATGACCCCCATGAGTTGCCCAAAACCGTCAAGGCAATCTCCTTGCCTCCTATTGACTCACAAACTTCCGATTGTAGGATGCTCGAACTTGAAGATCAAGTCAAATTCCTAATGAGCTCCTATGAGACTCCTAAGCCCGAGCCAAATAACTTAGGAAAATCCTACAACAACTGTTAGGAATTAGAAAATTCCATAGTGAAGAGTCGGTCACCCCAAATATTATCTAGCATAAGTTAGCTCGTAGACTTGTAGTTATTTACGTTGTCTAGTAGTTAATTAGTCAGTTTGTAGCGTAGTTTAGTTTAGAGCAACACCGTGGAGGAAGGACGGGTCTTTACCCACTGTATGCCTGATCCACAGTCCGATAGGAGGACGTATTGTTTGTAAGTATAAATACCCCTTCCATCCATGGAAGGGGTGTGGCTTGGCAAGCTAACCTTTCATTTTTATAGAAGCAACTCTCTACCAAGAACACCATCTCTCTACTTTCTCTCACTAAAATGTCTAACATGTATTTTGATCATCCAAGACCACCCGAATCATCAAACACATTAATATTATCGATCCTACAATTGGTATCAAGAGCCAAGGTTTATTGTGTTTTGATGATTGATTGTGGTTTGAATCGTGTTTGAGGCTGCTGTTTTGTGCTGTGTTTCATGGTCGGAAAACGTTTTATGAGTGTATTGTGGTAAAACTGATATTTGTTTTCTGTTTGTCCAAAACTGATATTTGTCTTTGTGAAGAATATCTGTTTTCTGTTTGTCCAAAACTGTTTTCTGTTTTCTGTTTGGTCAAATATTAAAAGTCATGGTCATTAAAGTGAATAATATTTGTCTTGTGTCAATGTTGTTGTCCAAAACAAAATCATTTATATAACTTTTTGTTACCAAATCTGAGTATCTTGGTATAACAGTGGTCAAAAACAGTCATCTGGTGTTTCGTTTATGCATTTTTTCTGGGTTATCTTTGATGTATGAACGAAAAATGGCTTGAAATTCTTACTAGCGAGTTGTGGTGCATTTTTGAATGCAACATGTCACTATGTCCAGTTTCAGTGAACCTGTAGCGAGTTGTTTGGTCAAAATCCAGTTGGGTTTGTTTGACTTTTGAGTCAAACAGTCAAAGCGACTTATCTAGCATGTCATATAGCAACTTGGTGGCTGTTATAGCGACTTGAGTATGATAAGCAATTCAAAAGATAGCGACTTAAAAAAAAAAAAAAAAAAAAAAAAAAAAAAAAAAAAAAAAAAAACTAGCGACTTGGATTCATGTAGCTACTTGTTATTGAACAAGTAGCGAGTTGTGCTTAATAACTAAGTGAAGCAACTTAACTCAACATTGGTAGCGACTTACTTAAGACCTAGCGACTTGTTGAGTCTAACTAAACCATGACCATCTATACCATACATCAGACTCAAGGGACTTCAAGACAAGACCATCATCAATCGATTTTCAAAACAACCATCGAGACAAACAATAACTCAGAACCGAACCAAATCCATCTTAACCTAATCTAGATTCAACCCATACCCTCACAACACTCCATCAACTCTCAACAATCATATCACAAGACTCGACACATACTTGACAAATAGATCTCAGAAGGGTCACGGTTTCATATTTCCAAGATCTTTTTCTCAAACCCTATCATCACAGATCTTTGATTATATCCGAATTAGAAGATGTGAAATTAACAATTCTGTTAACTCAAATACTCCTTGATTCGTAAAAATTAAAAAGATTCAGTGGTCAAGTCCAAGAAATAAAACCTACCTTGTATCTGAATCACTGTTACATACCATCCCTGTGGCGTTACTTCAAGCCATCTCTGTGGTGAAGTCGAGTTGAATACTAGGAAGTTTAGGGCTTTGATTCTCCTGTGCGTGATTTGATGAGCATGAAATGGGAGGCGAACAAGGGTTTTGATTATGAGATGATTGTTAGTTAAGTATGACTTTGTTATGGTAGGCGTTTTAGAGAATAATTCAGAGAAGGAGGCGGATCTGTTGTGAGAATAATTAGGGTAATGTTAGGTTAATGTGTGAGATTGAGAGTTTTATACATGGTCAATTAGGGTGAAAAGTGTAGAACGGTTGTAGCATTGTTGGGCCCGGGAAATAATTCAGCTGGACATGGGCCGAACTTGGGTGATGGGCTATGATGTTACTTGTACACAATCATTGGTTCCTGATTATTAATGGGCATTGGCTGAAATATTATTTCAACATGATTGGGCCCGGATAAACGTATTTGGACATGGCCTTTTGGTATATCAGGTTGTTAACTATTAAAGCTAAGAGTATATTGGAATGGACTTGTATAAAGGACTTGAATTTATATCCAATAACCAATTTGAGTTTTTGAACTAGGTAATATGACAATTGAACTAGGTATACTTTTGAACCAGGTCATGTTAATTATGTACATTTGCGCCAATTAATGATTATCCTACGATTTGATATGTGCAAATTGTATTAATTGATCTTTCAATCTGATGATTTGTGTGGAAAACTAGAAGGGGGGGTTGAATAGTTTTGCCGATTTTAAGTTGATTTCAAAAACTTTAGATTCGATATTATGTGAAATCGTATGGATGTTGAGAACGTATAGATCTAATGATAATGCAAGCAAATAAATAAAGATAAGGGATAGAAATGACACAACCGATTTATAGTGGTTCGGCTACAAGGACACCTTCCTTGCCCTACTCCACTCCCCGAGTCACCTACTTGAGAGTTCAAGCACTATGTCAACAAACTCCTTCACTTGGCGGAGAAGCCTTCACAACGTTGCTTACACTTTTTCCGCTACAAAGCTAGATACCGAGTCCGTAGCACGGTGGACCAAACCAACACAACTATTACACAACAAATATGTGAAATATCAAATACAAGATCTTCGCTACAGAAATCTTGCGGAGTGACAAATCAATCAAGGACCCCTTGCTTGGATGACTTGTAGAATGCTCGTGATCTCGCCTTAGAGAATGACCTATATGAGAATCACAAATAGAAAGAAAGAAGAACAACTCTCTAGATCTAGTGATCTATATGTTAGAAGAGAATGAGAGTGTATGAGAGATTTAGTAAGAAGAGGGGTGAGTTAAAATGAAGAAATGGCTCTCTATTTATAGGCAAATTTCCTCATTGTTCTCACGGATCCCACGGATCCCTTCCACTTGGGATCCGGCTAGCACAAAGCTAGGGATCCGTGGAACGCTCCTCTTTGCCCATGGATTTTTTGGTTATGGGTCATGGGTTGGTCCATGGGTTTTCTTTAGATTCAATGTATCTAAGTATACATTGTATCAAGTCTCTTTGGGTATGGGTTAAGATCCATGGGTTGTGATTTTTACCCATCCTAATTAACTATTACAACAAATGCTTTAGTTACTACATTTTTGTATTTAAAAGATTATATGTAAATGCTTTACAAAAATAACATGTATCCTTATAATTATACTTAAGACAACATTATATATGTTATCAACAAAACACAAAGAGATCGCAAAATATTAATAAACGTTTTTACGGTTTATTTGTATTAACAATCTCCCCCTTTTTGTTGATGACAAAATATAATGTTATGATGAGTAAAACTTAAGAATAGATGTAAGTTTTGAAATCTCCTAAGTTTTACTTCTTCTCCCCCTTTTTGTCGAAACAAAAAGTTAACCCTTGGAGGAAAAAGTAGTCTACGTATTTCTTACTCCCCTTTGACGGTAGCTCCCCCTAGTTTGGGGCGTCAAGAGAAAAAAAATCTACAAAAGAAAGTTAGTAACATGCTTAAATGATCTTATGCTTGTCGAGAAACAAGATAGGGAGCCAAGGTATGTAAACAAGGCCTTGTAATAAAACGACAAATTATAGTGGTAGTTAAGCCACTTACAAGCATGTAAAAATAAGAACAAGACTTGTTCTTGAAAATGAAAAAAAAATTTAATACTAAAAGTGAAAAATAGTAGTAGAGATTCCTTCCATGCTTGCATAAGGTTATGGATGGAGGTTTTGATGAGTAATGGTATTGATGCGATCAAGGATGAGGTTGAGTATGAAACGCATTTCTTCCTCAACTTCTATTGCAATTTCCCTAGTGGATTGGCAATGTTCACAATGTAAATGATGTGGGTAATGAGTGCGGAAGTTTTCCGGGTTGTTTTGATTTAAGTTATGCGGAAGTTATGGTGGAAAAATAGGAAAATATGGATCAAAATCCGGAATGTTTGTACGTGGTGGTGGAAAAGAACCTAGATGTTCTTGTAATGTGATGGGAGCTAGAGGTGGTGATGTTGCAAGATCTTGAAAAATAGTATTTGGTGATGTGGGGGGTGTGGAAAAGACTATTTCTTTTTCTTTAGGTTGGGTAGATCTTGTTGGAGTCCTAAGGAATTCCAAAAGAGTTATTTTAGGTGGTGATGAAGTTGGTGTACTTGTTGGTGATGAGGGTGGTGCTATAATGGAAGCATCTTGTGGTGAGTTATTTGAGGATGAATCATTTGAGGTTGGTTTTGCTAAACAATAAGATCGGATACTAATCCGTGCGGATATCCTAGCATTTGATTGTGGTATTTTGGATGATGGAAGTACAAAGGTTTGGATATCATGATTGTTTGTACTAGATGTTTCTCCTAAAGGGTTTTTGGATGACATGATGAAGTGTGTTTGTGAGAAGGAGATGGAGTATGCAAGCATTTTGGGAGTTATATATATAGAAAACCAACACATTGTAATGAATGCTTGACCCAAAATGTGGATTAAAATCTAATGATTAGATATGAATTCAAGGCATGTGATCATGAGAGCACAAGCATTAAATAGCATACTCCCAAAAATGAAGCAAATGTGGATTTTACATCCAAAGTGACAAAAATAAAAGTTGAAAACAACTTCTGTATACACGGATCCCATGGATCCTTCCCTTGAGGGATCCGTCCAGCATGAAGGCTGGGATCCGTGGGTCTGGTGTTTCAGGCAGTACAAAATTCTCCTTTTGGAAATATTTTTGCCTATTGTGTGCCTATATGCAAACTATTTGGAGTTGCGGTTATCTCGACCCCTAAAAAGAAATAAAAACTAAACTAGAAGTATAAAAAGTATCCTATTGAGATAACCCGAAAACACATATTTAGTACATAAGTACGTAATCTTGTGTTGTCAATGCTCCTAATTCATTGTAGCTTAAATGAATGTACCCGAAAACACATATTAGTTATGTGTCCCCTTTAGCATTCAAAAGACATGAGATGCAATGAAAACGGGTTTTTACTTTGTATTAATAATGAAAAAGCGATTTGTCCTAGACGTGAGAAATTGCTTTTGTGAAATTGATACGGGAAGGTATCATCCTTTTAGAAAACATTGTGAAAGTAGGTTTTCTTTGAAAATGTGTATATAAAAAGTAGGAAAGCTATAAGTGAAAAAACTTATCTTTGGGTTTTGAAAATTCCCGTATTGTTTGTGAGTTGTGCGTGAAATAGAGATCCTAGACTCAGAAGGAAGAAGGCTAGTATTTACATACCTTGTAGAGTCAAAATAAATTACGACGTGTGTTCCATTAAACCAAGACCAAGACGAAGTAGGTTGAATTGTTCCCGCTTCAACGGTTTGGTGAGGACGTCGACTATGTTATCTTCGGATGCTACCTTCTCAATAGAAATGTTCCCCTTTTGAACATTGTCTCTTAAGAAGTGATGACGAATCTCTATATGCTTGGTGCGAGAATGCAATACCGGATTCTTGCTTAAGTCGATGGCACCTTTGTTGTCACATAGAATGGCTATTTCGCTTAGATGAATGTCGTAGTCTACTAACGCTTGTTTCATCCATAGTGCTTGTTGGCATGCTTTGCCGGCGGAGACGTACTCGGCTTCGGTTGTTGATATTGCTAGAGCCATTTGTTTCTTAGAAAACCATGATGTTAAACAACATCCCATGAAAGTACACACCCTACTTGTACTTTTTCTATCAACGTAATCCCCTGCATGGTCAGAATCTGCATATACAATTGTTTCTACACCCGTGCCCTTAGGATACCATAATCCTAATTGTGTTGTACCCTTAATGTAGCTAAAAATTCTTTTTACGGCTTCTAGGTGTGAAGTTTTGGGGTTTTCTTGAAACCTAGCACATAAGCAGACACTAAACATGATATCCGGCCTACTTGCCGTGAGGTAGAGAAGACTACCTATCATGCCACGATATTTAGTATTATCTACGGATTCGCCGTCTTCATCTTTTGTGAGTCTGGTGTCGGATGACATGGGTGTCCTAATTGGTTTCGACTCTTCTAGACCAAATTTCTTTAACATCTCCTTGATGTATTTAGATTGATTGAAGAAGATACCATCTTCTACTTGTTTAATTTGTAGACCAAGAAAGAAACTAAGTTCTCCCATCATACTCATCTCGAACTCGTCATGCATGATTTTAGAGAAATCATCACACATGTCTTGACAAGTGGATCTGAATATAATATCATCTACGTATATTTGTACTATGATTATGTGTGACTCCTTTTTCTTAGTAAAAAGTGTGTTGTCAACTAACCCCATGGTATAGTTATGTTTAATTAAAAATGACTTGAGTCTATCATACCAAGCTTTTGGAGCTTGTTTAAGACCATAAAGGGCTTTTTTTAATTTATAAACGTGTTTGGGTTTTTCAAAATCGATGAAGCCCGGAGGTTGAGCTACATATACTTCTTCATTAATAAGACCATTTAGAAAAGCGCTTTTGACATCCATTTGATAAAGCTTTAGATCATTAGCACAAGCATACGCAAGAAGTATTCTTATAGACTCTAATCTAGCCACGGGGGCATAGGTCTCATCAAAGTCTATTCCTTCTTGTTGGTTATACCCTTGGGCAACGAGTCTAGCCTTGTTCCTAGATACTACTCCGTTTGCATCTAATTTGTTTTTATACACCCATTTTGTTCCTATTATGGTTTGATTACTAGGTGGAGGGACAAGTGTCCAAACATCATTAGAAACAAATTGATTTAATTCTTCTTGCATAGCCATTACCCAACTTTCATCTTTTATGGCTTCTTGTGTGTTCTTAGGTTCTATAGTTGAAACAAAACAAAATAAGCTACTTAGGTTTTGAACTTGAGACCTTAATGTTCGTTCGTTTAGCTTTCCTATGACCTTATCTACGGGGTGATCTTTGGACTCTTTAATGTTTGTGATTTCACTAATTGAAGGTTCTTCTTCTTCATTTATCTTTTTCTTAATTACAATAGCTTCACTTTCTATGATCTCGTCATCGACAAGAGGTGGAGAGGGTTTGGGTGGACTTTCATCAAATTTTATGTTTAATGACTCTTCTACCTTCATTGTTTCTTTGTTTAATATGACGTAAGCTTTGCTATTTGGCGAGTAACCTAGAAAGATACCTTCGGTTGATTTAGGATCGAATTTTGTAAGGTAATCTTTAGTGTTAAGAATGAAGCATTTGCTTCCAAAGACTCTAAAATGATTTAAAGTAGGATTTTTGCCTCGGAGTAACTCATATGGAGTTTTACCTAAGATTGGTCTAATTAAGACTCGATTGAGTATGTACGTTGAAGTATCAACAGCATTACACCAAAATTTTTGAGGTATGGATTGTTCGTTAAGCATGGTTCTACTCATTTCTTGAAGGGTTCTATTCTTTCTTTCTACTACCCCATTCGATTGTGGAGTGCGTGGAGCCGAGAAGTTGTGAGTAATACCATTAGCGTCACAAAAAGCTCCGAATTGCACTTCATTATCGAATTCCCTACCATGATCCATCCTAACAGACACTATGGGTTTTCCTAGTTGTCTTTGGATCTTTTTGCTTAATATTTCAAAATAGTTAAAGGTTTCCATTTTGTTCTTTAAAAATTTTGTCCAAGTATACCTAGAGTAGTCATCCACTATTACCAAAGTATAGTAGTTGCCTCCATAACTTTGGATAGCGGATGGACCAAATAAATCCATATGTAGTAATTCTAGACACTTAGTTGTGGACACCATGTTTTTAGCTTTATGACTCGAATGAACTTGTTTTCCTATATTACAAGCATCACAAAAATGATGTTCATATTTTAACTTAGGTAGATCTCTTACTAGATCTTTGGATGATAGCGATTGAAGAAGTCGCATGTTGGCGTGACCCAATCTTCGATGCCATAAGGTCGAAGTATCATCCATAGAGGTAAGACATAGTTTGTCTTTAGGTTCATTACCGATTTTAATGACATAGACTCCATGTTTCCTAATTCCTCTTCCTATGGTTATGTCATTTTTAAGTATCTTACTACCGGTTTCGGTAAAAAGTACATTGCACTTTTTATCACATATTTGTCCTATACTTAAGAGATTAAAGTTTAGGTTTTCTACGTGACACACATCGTTAATGGTTAGAGATTTGTTAGAAACCGTACCTTTACCGATTATTCTACTTTTGCTATTTCCAAACACCACATTACCTCCATTTACGGATTCATATGTGGAGAATAGATCCCTATTGCCGGTCATGTGCCTCGTGCACCCGCTATCCTTGACCCATTCATCGGGGTCTAGGTCGACCTTTAAGCACACCTAAAACAATAATAAACTCAAAAGTTTGGTCCCCATTTATTCATGGGTCCATTAGTGTTAAACATTCCATTCATGTTAGACATGTATGGATAAGATGAGTATGCATTCCATGGAGCAAAGTTTTGAAAAGAGAAACCGTTTTGCATATTAGGGTTCCATCCCATTTGATGGTTACTTCTTGGATAAACGTTATTAGGTCTCCTAGATGCATTATGTTTTTGAAAAGATGGTGCTTTGTTTCTTGCAAAAGTAGGATTAATTTTTGGAGGTGGATGTCTAGTGGTGACATGAGTTGGTTTCTTCCTATTTACGATAACGAACTCGGTTCTAGATGATGAGGCTATGTTATTACCACTAGTTGTCACAGCAGATCCACGGATCCCAGTTTGTACACTAGTCGGTTCCCTTTTTAGGGGATCCGTGGGATCCGCCACAACAGTGGCTGGTTTTTCTAATTCTTTAACAAATTTTGTTTCTTTACTTTCACTAGTTGATGGATCAAGTTGTTGTATACCTAGACCCTTTTGGTTGTTGCCGGTTTTAACACCATCGAGTATTGTATCTAAGGTGTTTGTACTCATTCTAGAAATTTTAGAATCTAAATGATCAACTAGTGTTTGAAGTTGAACACAAAGTTCACATTCACCACTTGCTATTTTACCCTTTTCCAAACGTTTTAGTTTTGCTTTTAATTCTATGACTTCTTTATCTAAACGTTGGTTTTGACTCTTTAAAAGCTTGTTTTTGTTAATTAGTTTTAAGCTAATATTGCATAGTTTATCATATTCAGTATGCAATGAGTCGTCATCAAGTGATGAACTACTATAGTATTCGTGACCTACCTCGTCATTTGCCATGAGACAAATTTTTTCGTCCTCCTCGTCGCTCATTCCCCACGTGCCGCTCACGAATGCCTTTTGATCATCCCGTTTGGGACACTTACTAATAAAGTGGTTTGGGTCCCCACATTTAAAGCAAGTACGATCATCCTTTGGCTTCTCGTCCTCTTTGCTTTTCTGAAAGCCTTTCTTATCGTCATACGGTTGTTTGACGTATCTACCCTTTCTTCTAAAGAACTTTTTAAAGTCCCTTACCGCCATAGCGTACTCTTCGTCGTCACTACTCGAAGATGAGTTCTCCTCATCGCTCGAAACCTTTTTGGCTTTAAGGGCAAGATATTTGTGTTTCTCTTTCACCTTTGAGGCTTCGGAATCTTTAGCAAGGACAAGCTCGTAGACTTTTAGGTTGCCTATGAGTTCATCCAGGGTGAGGATTGTCAAATCTTTTGACTCTTCGATTGTCGTCACCTTGGATCTCCACTTCGATGGAAGTGCCCTTAGATATCTCCTAAGATGGTTACGGCTAGAAAAGGATTCATCAAGTGCTTGTAAAGATGTAATAATAGTATTAAAGTTAGCAAATGAATGATCTATAGTTTCCTCATCCGATATTGAAAATTGTTCATATTGTTGAACAAATAAATCAATTTTATTATTTTTAACTTGTTGGTTGCCTTGATGTGTTACAACTAAAGAATTCCAAATTTCTTTAGAGGTTTTAAGCATAGAAATTCTTTCGAATTCCTTTTTCGGTAAAGCATTATATAAAACCATTTTTGCTTCACTATTTTTAGAAAGCTTTTTCTTCATTTCATCATTTAGTTTATCATGAGGTATGTGAACTAAATTTCCTTTATCATCATTTGAGGTAGCCTCAAAATCACCTTCAACAATAATGTACCAAAGATCAATATCTTTAGACTTCACATATGTTTCGAATCTATTTTTCCAATATATAAAACCATTAGTTTCAAGTAGTGGTGGTCGTTGCATAGATTGCCCTTCCTTATAATTTTCAGAACCCATAGTGATCGAAAAGTTTTTAAAATACAATTTTATTTTAAAACTTTTATAAACTTAGCTCTTGATGCCAATTGTGGAAAACAAGAAGGGGGGGTTGAATAGTTTTGCCGATTTTAAGTTGATTTCAAAAACTTTAGATTCGATATTATGTGAAATCGTATGGATGTTGAGAACGTATAGATCTAATGATAATGCAAGCAAATAAATAAAGATAAGGGATAGAAATGACACAACCGATTTATAGTGGTTCGGCTACAAGGACACCTTCCTTGCCCTACTCCACTCCCCGAGTCACCTACTCGAGAGTTCAAGCACTATGTCAACAAACTCCTTCACTTGGCGGAGAAGCCTTCACAACCTTGCTTACACTTTTTCCGGTACAAAGCTAGATACCGAGTCCGTAGCACGGTGGACCAAACCAACACAACTATTACACAACAAATATGTGAAATATCAAATACAAGATCTTCGCTACAGAAATCTTGCGGAGTGACAAATCAATCAAGGACCCCTTGCTTGGATGACTTGTAGAATGCTCGTGATCTCGCCTTAGAGAATGACCTATATGAGAATCACAAATAGAAAGAAAGAAGAACAACTCTCTAGATCTAGTGATCTATATGTTAGAAGAGAATGAGAGTGTATGAGAGATTTAGTAAGAAGAGGGGTGAGTTAGAATGAAGAAATGGCTCTCTATTTATAGGCAAATTTCCTCACTGTTCTCACGGATCCCACGGATCCCTTCCACTTGGGATCCGGCTAGCACAAAGCTAGGGATCCGTGGAACGCTCCTCTTTTCCCATGGGTTTTTTGGTTATGGGTCATGGGTTGGTCCATGGGTTTTCTTTAGATTCAATGTATCTAAGTATACATTGTATCAAGTCTCTTTGGGTATGGGTTAAGATCCATGGGTTGTGATTTTTACCCATCCTAATTAACTATTACAACAAATGCTTTAGTTACTACATTTTTGTATTTAAGAGATTATATGTAAATGCTTTACAAAAATAACATGTATCCTTATAATTATACTTAAGACAACATTATATTTGTTATCAACAAAACACAAAGAGATCGCAAAATATTAATAAACGTTTTTACGGTTTATTTGTATTAACAATTTGATTTGTTGAATTATGAGATTTGATGAAGAAATTTGGTTTGAGGCTGAGATTAGTTATGTTATGGGGTTTGATACTTTGGTGTATACATTTTCACGAAGGTTATTTTGTCACGAGTTGAATTGATGGTTGAACAAAGTTGACTAAGGGGGTTGTTTGTACTTGGTATTTCTTATTTGGATTTGAAGTGAAGTTTTCCGGGCGCGTTTACTTATTTTCGTCTTCTTTCTTTCTACCATTCCATGAAGATGACTTGTTTGGGCATTTATAGAGGGTGATAATGACTTGGCTATTTAGTTATGTTTGTGATTCTTTCTCACTTAACTCACAACGTAGCTATCACTTCGGTGTCTCACTCAGTTGAGAATGTCAAGAGGTTTTGTACATTGGGTACACCGTTTCTTTTTCACGAGGATTAGTACAAGCTTAAGTAACAAATATGGGGAATTCTACTTCATGATCAAGTTTGGTATATCGGATTTACTTCACCAAGTAGTCACAGCAATAGCCGTCAGATTATGTGGAAGATGTGTTTTCCAAAGTGTTAATTGGATGGTTGATGATTTTGTTGATGTTTGAGTAAGAATCGTTGATGAACCACTGCATGTTCCCCTAAAACATATATTCACCGAAACCAAAGTTGTCATAACACATTCAAGCTGACATTGTTTACGGTTTTGTCTTGATTTTGTAAAATCCCGCGAAAGAACCTATTTCTCGGTTTAAATCATAGACTTGTAAAATCCCGTGACAACGGAAACATCCTGGTAATAGTGAAGTGCATTTCCGGATCTATCTTACGGTTTATTCTTGGTTTTGTAAAATCCCGCGAAAGAAACTATTTCTCGGTTTAAACCATAGAGTTGTAAAATCCCGTAATTATGGAACCATCTTGGAGAAAGGAAAGTGTATTTCGAGATCTCTTTTGATGCTGGTGCTACGGTTTCTGTTTCAAAGAAGAAATAAAAGGGTGTACTTCATGAATTGGATGTGTGTTTGAATATTTGTCATGGTAGTTTGGTTATTACTTGGTTTTACGGGGTTATGTGCTTTTAACCATGGTCGGGATGAAAACCATTATCATAGTTCACTTTAAACGTCAAAGGAGGCTAGAGTTGAGTCTTTAATTAGAAGATGTGACAATGGAGTTAATTCACTATTATTTATTTGAGGTTGAAGTGAATTATCACGGGCGAGTGTACTTAGTATCTGAAGGTATCGGGGATGGATGGATAAAGATTCTTCATGATCCTTGTTCGAGATTATTATCAAAAAACAAAGACATGGAAATCTAGTTATTGTTGGGTGACTTTTACCTGTTCTTTTTACCACTTGGGGGAATTGGGCTCTTATCATCTCAAAATAACTATCACTTTAAGGAGTTACGTTGTAGTGCTCAGTGTCACATTCAATTGTGGATTTTCAAGAGGTAATGTACGTCTTATACTTGATGGTTGGTTGGTTGAAGAGTATAGAGTACATAGAGAGTACTTAGAGATGCTAATGGAAATCGGTACCGCTCTTTGTTACATATGTGCAAGTTTAAGTCACGAGTTCGGGGTAGTTTACTTCAGGGTCAAATTCGTTATATCGGGTTATCTCCATCAGCTGTCACTACAAAGAGCCTACTGAATGATAATGGTGATTGATTACATGTTTTGCCAAGATATTGAAAAGAGAGAGATTTATGATGTCTGTTCACATCAGTTCAGGCCTCGTACTTCAACATAATGACGTTTGAATACTTCAGTTCAAACCGCGTTCTCTAAAGAAAAGAAAAGTGTACGTTTCAGTGCTCTTTATCTTCTGAAGAAGAGAAATCTTCTCATTTATGACCATTCTCATCAACATGCTTCATACTTTTTCCATGCGCTTCAGTCATCAAGTGAACCGGGCTACCACTGATTGTTTTCTCATTCTACTTGCTCTATTATAATGAAGATGGCGACATCATGTGCTTATTTTGAGGGAGAGAAGTGTGAATAGAACATTCGGATGATTTTCACTTATTTAATCAAGAATGGCAACTCCGTATGCAATTCTTGAGGGGGAGAAGAAGTGTGAAATTACTGCATGGTTGATTGATTTTTGAGAATAAATGGTCAAACGGCTCCAAACTCATGTAAGAACCGATCTTCTTCTTATTGGATCATCTTTACATGGAGTTTCTTCTAAGAGCCGCTGGTTGACATCTTCACTCGTATTGATGAGTTTATCGACAAAGTGCTTCCGGTTAATGCTTCACGTGCACATCAACATGATGATTCCGAACAACCTTCTGTTCTTGTTTGATGTGATTGGTAGTTTGGTGTTACCATTTAGTGTGTTCGGTGCGGGCTGATTGCTGATTTCCTTGATGAACATCTTTCTGTTCTTGTTTGATTGGGAGGGATTTTAGTTAAGGGTATTTGCAAGAGGTAAGTTAATTGGGATGCCTTTTGGTGAGATGAAGATGTTAACGTTCTATTCCCCAACTAGAAAATCTTGAAGAAGGTCGAGTCTACAGTCTGTTCTACATTTTCTGCTACATGTTAGAAGACTAAAGACGAGTTGCAATTAACGACCTAAAGACTTCTTCTTAATCTGGGCTGTTATCAAACAGATTGTCGGTTTAGAGGAAAGCACTAATTGGGGGAGAGTGAAAAGTCAGATTTAATCCCCAATTAGACTTGCTCACATTCTGCAGCAAGTTGATTCTCACATAAACATCTGAGCTAATGATGCTCTTCTCAAATGATTTCTAGTATTTGGGCTTTCAAAGAGTTGCTGATTCTGAAGTATCAAAACCAGCAAGGGGGAAGGAGACACACATCTAAACACAAAGCGAGTAAACTTGATGAACTTAACTCTTCTAAGTGATTAAAGATATCCCGGGAAGACTATTGTCATTACCGCAGAGAAACTCAAGGTTTGACTCATGGTTGGCTTTTAGTGTTATTATTCCAACGACATGGGGGAAGTGATGTAAGAGAAAGTTTCTGAAGATAAAAAGAGGCACACAAGTGAGGAGGCATTTGAGTACTTCGGGTTCTTGAGCTTCATACACAATCATCAGGAAAGATAAATGTGCATTGGTTGGTTGTATCATTTATTCTTTGGAAATCTATTTGTGTATTCGGGCTCTTGAGCTCTATTCTAAGAAACGTGCTGCATCAATTCAACTACTCGGGGGAAGTGGTCTCTTGACACCTTTTGGAATGGATTGCGTCAGACTTCAGTGGTTATGAAATTTGAGAAGATTATTTTATGTGTGGGATGATACGTTGTTGTTCTTCTATTGGATGATATAACCTCGAACGGAGAATCTCGATTATCGGTCTTAAAAGGAGCAGCGGGTTTTATGATAATGGTGTGCTTCTCTGTGCACCTGGCTAAGGAAGCTTGAAATAGAGCTTCGAATCTGCTCTACTTATGGATCTTCGGTTTGGGGGGAAGCTGCCAAATTCTCTCTTTCTCAAAGGCTCATGTTCTATTCTGGAGCCTCTGAAACTTTGGTGGTGGAAGTTTAAGAGATGACGTATTCTATCTTCTACGACGTGCTGCTTGATATCCTTATCTCGGTACTCGTATCATCATCTTCTTAAACTATATCATCTACTCTATCTTTGTAAATATTTTTCAAAAACCAAACACAAAAATATAAAACCAGAAAAACAAAATAGAAAAATATAAAATCTTCAAAAACCCATAAAAATTAGAAAATTTGAAAAATACCAAAAATATGTTTTTCAAGACATGTCTTCTGGTATCGATAACATCTACGGTCTTAGAAATGTCATTCAATAATGGCACGGGACCATAGATGAAGTTCGAGCAGGAGGTGTAAATATTCTTTTCTAAACATGTCTCAAAATATGGCTTGCAGTTATTTCAGACTGTAACCCGTGCTTAAACAATGGCTTGCTATCATTTCAGATAGCAACCCGCTCTTAAAAGGAAGGAAAGTGCTACGCTTAAACGTTTTTCACAAATTTCGTGCACTTATCCTAAAACAAAATGAGGAAAGTATGTCGAAGGACTGCTGTTCCTACACAAATGTTTTTCCGTCTATAATTCTTCAGAAATATATTTGTTGTGTTCAAAATGGTGGTAAATGAGTTGCTTGAAAAATCAATCAGATTCAGAGTTTTCGTCTTAATTTGCAAACTCAATCAATGACTTCTGCGTTTTTAAAATTTTTCAAAAAATGAGTCATTGATTGAGGGGGAGAATGTTTTCAAATCTATATCATCTAACAAGCTTTCTTAATTATCCTACGTGCTTAATTAAAAATGATATTTTCCTGTGTCGAAGGACTAGGAATTTAGGATATGATTGTTAGGTTTAGATGATTAGAGTTTGACTAACACATAAACCCCATGCCTTATATGATCTGATTGTTATGTTGAATTGACTTTAATTAGTCGATTGCTGTTATGGGTGATGTCGACCACTATATATCTGTATGTGTGTTCACTAACGTATGCAGGTATATTGGTTATAAGAATGTTCCCGATCCGGATCCCACAATTGGAGATGATTGGATGCCGAAAGGAAAGGGCAACTATTTCTTGGGTTGACAAATGAAGAAACGGAGCTTAACTGGACTTCTATGGAGAGTTGGCATAAATGCAACATAAGAGGTCTCACTGCATCAGCAGATGGTTTTCTTCTAAGTGATTGAAGAAACGGAGCTTAATTTAACCTCAGTTGGCATTCAAAATGCAACGTAAGAAGAAGTCTCACTGCATCTGCAGACGGTTTTTCTTCCAAGCCCTACAGCAACAACATAAGTTTCTCAACCACGTAACGTATCTTTATGCAGGACACCATTTTCTAAAACTTTGATTAAAATTGTTTTGAAAATGATAAAATATTGTTTTGAAAATACATTGGACTTAATCTTGAAAATCACCGGACTTCTTTTTATCAAAACTTAAGTCACTCAATCATCGACTACTGTCATGGATTGCGGGGGAGAGTGATTTAATTTAAAGTATTTTCAAACAATATATCTTCAAAAGAGTCCGTTTGTACGCTAAAATGTGGTGATCTAAAGATTTAATGTTATGTCATGGTATGGTTTTCTTTAAAACTCAAAGATCTGTCAAAATGAAATTTTTTCTGTTCTTGTTTGATTGTCAAATTGTTTTATTTTACTTAAAAGGTCTCTTAAAACTATCATACCTGACACTAACAATCTTTAATGTCGAAAAACTGTTCCTTATCTGTCATTTTTCAAAAACAAATCTTGCCACGTCTTTCCCCAAAATTTTCTAAATGATTTAAATCTTTTGGGATCACAAATCTCAATTGGTTTGAAATTTTTTATCGGGGGAGAGATCGTGATTTAAATCTCTTGTCTGTTTTAATGGAATTGGTTTTAGTCCTTTAAAGGCACTACTACCTCCATGTGCCAAACGATTTAGAAATATACAATGCACATGTTGAAGGGGAGCATTTATCCAAAAAACCAGAAGAGCTTTTAAATCAGGCACACTTTCTCCCATGTTTTCTAAACCTTGTTAAATCACTTGGGATCCAAAATCTCAAAGGGTTTGATATTTTTGATCGGGGGAGAATTTGTGATTTAATATGAAATTTGATAAAAGGTGATCATTTTGATTCAAAAGTGCAGGCTGCTCTCTCATATGTGCTAAACATTTTCGAATCTTGACGCACATATTGAGGGGGAGCAAATGGTTTCTTAATGGCTTGTGTGATCGTAAATGTGCTTCAAAAGAACTCTTGCCTCTATGTGATAAAATGATTTCAAAGATCCTACGCACATATTGAGGGGAAGAATTTACCAAAGAAAATCAAATGGCTTTTTCTATGAAAATTATGATCAAAGAAAATATTTCAAAGTCCTCTTGCCTCCATGCGCTAAACAATTTCTAAATCATATGCACATGTTGAGGGGGAGGTTTTCTAAATGATCAAAACTATTAAGGTACAAAATGCTTTGATCTCGTATCACAAGTACCTTGATTGTTTTTCCAAATGATTTTTCAATTGGTTTCATGGAAGAATGAACTGTACCAAAAGACCGACCAATTTACTTTATACATGGTGTTATAAGGATGGTTAGGTTAGGTATTCGTTCCCAACGATCCACCAGAACCGGAGGGATATACCCAGGGACAATCCACTAGATAGTGTAGAGTCCGTAGGTATGATGAAAAAAGGAGAAAAGTGAGATATGAGAAGAATGCGGACTGAGACAGAGCTAGTACTGGAATAAACCCAACAAGGTTCTAGTAATGAAGTCTCGGTAAGCACTGAAGGGGTTGAAGAATGAAAAAGAAATGAATGAGAAAAGGGTGAAAAGAAATAGCCCTCAAATAATTCAACCTTAGGGCAGACACCGGGTTCAATACATATGCTACTGGTGGTTACTAAGGTAACACTGGTATTGAAGACAAGACGTCATGGACCCAGTGACGCACTGCACCTAACTTCCCAAGCCACTCAAGTTCCTCTTAAAAGGACTTGTTTCATTCTCACGGGGAACCGACACAATCTATCGACTTTCTCTTAGAGATTGTTGATATTGAAGAAGGAGACCCTCTCCCTAGTCTCCGGCATAGGAACCAAATGTGCACTATTGAGTCTAGAGCCAAGAGATCATCCACAATATCTCATTAGGACACTAAATTAATGAAGACTTGCTGTTTCACACAATGTGGAAAGTAAATATATATTAAGAGTCCTATGCATTATCCTTGTGGTATTGCCAGAACATCCGAGTGATATGTAAAAATATTCACAATGAAGATGGAAATCCTTCTAGAGCCAACATCAAACAAGCTCTTGGTGGGTGACATGTGAGATCTTCTCGTAAGATCAAGCTTGTGACAACTGGATAGAAACGATGGGGAGATTCAATCTTGAATCAACCTTGGTCCGGGAATGGAATTGACGAATACTTTTGGAAAAACCGTTCGATGTGCAAATCTTCTTTTCTCTAGCACGTCGAATGTGTAATCATGTTTTCAAACACAAAAAGTTTCTCTGATTGAAAAAATACTTTTGGAAAAACCGTTCGATGTGCAAATCTCTTCTTTTCACTAGCACATCGAATGTGTACTCATTCTATAATACAAAAAGTATTTTGATTGAAAATTGATCTTTCTCATAAAACCTTCGTTGTATTGCAAAACTCTTTCTTCAAGCAATACACGATTGTTTTTCAAATCATTTTTCATCAATCAGTGAATCTCAATTTGCTGGTTCACTCAGTCCGTGTTGTCTTCTTTGAGACGTTCCGGTTTGAGAACAGCTAGAACAGCTGCGAAACCCTGTCAAGGAGATTCTTCGGAATTATACCTGATCACAGGCAGTACTTGTACTGATCAACGGGGAACCGTGGGCCGTGTACCTCAATTCAACGAAAGTGGTCAAAGACACTTTCGTGCGCTTTATTGCTAACTGTCGTATGCAAGTACACCCCGACGATTGCAGCTGATCAGAATTGAGGAGTCAATCCAAAGCCGCATGCTCATAGCATTCACACTTAATTTGAAGAAATCATGACTGGTGCATATCTACATAACCTGGCTCTGATATTTCATACTATGCTTCTGCTACGCTACTGCAAATATCATGAACCAGTAAGGCTTCCGCTACTCTGATGGAAAGATGTCATGATTCAAAAGTGTGAGCATGTCGGTCCAAAAGTCACAACATCACATGAAGGCAACACAACTATGGATGATCCAGAGAGATTTACTGTGGCTGATGATCTCAATGAAAGCTCGAAGATCATCAAAGATGTGGATCAGTTAAGGCCTCCACTGAAAGTACAAATCAATGCAGACTTTGAAGTTGCACTACTTATGCACAAAGATTGCAGAAGTGAAGAATTAAAGTCTACGAGCTCAAGACTGAAGAAAAAATTGAATGCTAGGATTCGAAATGTAAAACATGGGGTGACCTCCCTTAGGGGGAGATTGTTAGGAATTATAAAATTCCATAGTGAAGAGTCGGTCACCCTAAATATTATCTAGCATAAGTTAGCTCGTAGACTTGTAGTTATTTACGTTGTCTAGTAGTTAATTAGTCAGTTTGTAGCGTAGTTTAGTTTAGAGCAACACCGTGGAGGAAGGACGGGTCTTTACCCACTGTATGCCTGATCCACAGTCCGATAGGAGGACGTATTGTTTGTAAGTATAAATACCCCTTCCATCCATGGAAGGGTGTGGCTTGGCAATCTAACCTTTCATTTTTATAGAAGCAACTCTCTACTAAGAACACCATCTCTCTACTTTCTCTCTCTAAAATGTCTAACATGTATTTTGATCATCCAAGACCACCCGAATCATCAAACACATTAATATTATCGATCCTACAACAACCCTCCAAACACCGGAAATTCCACTAGTCTTGAGGGAATGGTGTCCAAAATTCATGTCATCTCAAGAAGCTCGATTGACTAAACTTGAAGCCGATTTCAAGCAACGACAAAGCGAGATTACAACCAAGATCGACACCCGCTTAAAAGCCTTCAATGGACAAAGGGAAGAAATACAGGCAAAAATGGCGGAGATGATGGACTTAGTGAAAGAGTACACTAAGACGAAGGTTCCCGAGAAGGTGTTAGTAAGAAACAATGAGTGCTCTACCCCCACTTTGTTTGTTAATGCCATTTCCATTGTTTCCGATGAGGGTGGAGTAGTTGAGAAGAAGGAGACTGAGACTAGCAAGGATAGTAAGGATAAGGATGATGCTTAGACTGATGATGAACCCAAATTCATCAAGCACTACCTTAAGCATGTGATCAATAAGAAAACAATTGTTAGCCAAGTGAACAACTTTAGGTGCAATGATGTTCTTACGAAAGCCCTCTTAGGTGAAATATGAGAGGAATAGTATGATACCATGCCTATGGGACCTATGTACGAGTCGATTCTGAGAAAGCCAGTAACTAAGAAGCAAGAGATTTCTGGGAACTTTGTAATTCCATGTAGCATAGGTGACTTAGAGAATATAAATACCTTGGCCGACCATGGATCCGATGTAAACATAATGCCGCTATCAGTCAATAATAAGTTGACTAAGGAGGAACCGACCAAGACCAATCTTAGATTTTCCTTAGCAAATCATTCATATGTTTATCCCATAGGAATAGAGGAGGATGTCTTAATTGAGGTTGCCAATATTGTCTATCCAGTGGACTTCGCAATTATAGACATTAAGGAAGATAAAAACATTCCATTAATCCTGGGAACACCTTTCCTGGCCACCGCCAAGGCAACCATCAAATACGGTGAAGGGATTATGATACTCAAAAGTGGAAAAGGACAAGTTAGGATACCTATTGTTCTAAGATATCCTTTGAAGATTATGGAGAAGGTAAAAGATAAGAATTCGTAGGTCTCCAATAATGCCGTTAAGAAGAAAATTGCTAAATGGGAAAAAGGGCTTAGAAATTTCATGAGTCAAGGGATGGATGCGACATTGTGGAA
Source organism: Chrysanthemum seticuspe (assembly GCA_019973895.1). Classification (NCBI taxonomy): domain Eukaryota; kingdom Viridiplantae; phylum Streptophyta; class Magnoliopsida; order Asterales; family Asteraceae; genus Chrysanthemum; species Chrysanthemum seticuspe. The sequence continues at coordinate 37,505,218 of BPTQ01000007.1, forward strand.
ACGTGATAAAAAAAACTAGGAAACATAAACATGACAAAGCCGCAGCCTCAAAATAACCCTAGAGAATTTTTGAATGGAGAAAAGGTGCTTTTGTATAAATCAAGAATAAAAGCATTAAGAGGAAGGAATAAGCCAAGATGGTTTGGACCCTATACGGTGAAAGAAACTAAAATAAAAAATAAACCCGTTATCATAATAGACGATGTTGGAAGAGAATTCACGGTGAGCATACAACGTCTACAACCTTATGATGAAGGCTTAGTGAAAGAAAATAAGAACGGAAATGAAGTCACGTAGGGGCACGACTTCGAGTCTAGCTACAAGACTCATAAATAAAGAAAAGCGCTTCATGGGAGACAACCCATGCTTAATTGTTTGCTTGTTTGTGTGTCATATATCATTTCATTGATTGTTTATTCTCATGTTTGAATTTGTGAAAATGCTTTATTTTGTGTTTAACCTCGTCTTAATTACATATAAAGGTATTTTACAAAAAGGATAAGTGTAGGGAAGATTACACACGTTTTTAAAAAGAACGTGAACATGAGAATTACAATTCTTGAAAAAGATATATATGTGTGTTTGTTAGAGTTAAATGCTTGTATCGAGTCATAATGGATGTTTTGCAGGAATTTTTTTCAGATTCTAAAGATGTAATTTTTCCAGAAAATCGCAGCAGACCAGTTTCTGTCAGGATAACCTGACAGCGTCAGGAGGAGCAGAAACAACTTATCTAACTTTCTCTCTTTTTTTCTGTTCTACTTATAAATTTTTGGAATTTCTCAGGTCTTATTATTCCAGAAAACCTGCAAATATCCATTCCACAAGCATTATATCTTAGTGTAGTAGAGTCACATATAGTTTTACCGCCGATTTTACGCGAAGGTTTCGTCTATTTTCTTAAATTGTGCAGGTTTTATTTATCAAGAAGAAGATACATAAGACTGGAGGGAGCTTATCACACATACATTCTTCTTGAAAAGAATTTAACCACTACTTCACACGGATCCTACCGAGCTAATCAGGGGAGTACTAGTTTCTTTCTTTTTTTAATTACCATCCGTTATCATAACTTTGATACTTTCGGGGAACACTGGGGACAATGTTCCGTTTAAGTGTAGGGAGGGAGAATAAAACGGGAACTTTGAAACTATGCTTATCCTTGACTATTTGTCTTTTCATATTTCATTTGTGTAATAAACCATGAGAAATATCGGTTAGGGTAATTTTAGCACCAAATTTAAAATTTTTCATGACTTGTAGGAGTGGGTCTTTAGTCTTAATAAAGCGTCTCATGGATAGGAAGTTATATGACTAGCACAAAACCCTTTACCACTCAAATTCCACCCCAAAAATGTGAGGTTCGCCCCTAGATTTGTAGGAATTAAAGCATTCACCTTTAATGCTTTGAGAGTATAACGGTAGTATAATAGATTCTAGAACTTGTTTTGTGATGCATCCCGAGATCGCTAGTGAGACTACACTTGTGTAGTTAGGAATAACTAAATGATAAGAGGCATTAGGATAACCCTTGTTTGATACCCGTATTATAATTACTTTTTCCACATCGGTTGAGTAATTCCCCCACACCCTTGCGTTGTACTCATCTTTAGTATACGATACCCCTAGTTAACCCCTCAGAGCCTATCCTTTTCGCGGTTCTCGTGATGTTTTGGTTTTCCTGAATATCAATGAAGACCATTGTTTACAATCCACCCCCTAATGTACACCCAAATCGCCTTAACCTACCTTGTATGCACTCACTTTTAGTGCATTATTGTTATCATACTAAACCCTTAGTTTAATTATCTAGTTACTTGCATAAGTTGCTAAGTCGAGTCATATCCTTTGTATACAGTTTTAGGACGATTGGGACTCATGGGTAAAGTTAAATTTTATGGAGTGACGGGAAAGAACGTTAAATTCAAATTCCCTTTATCTACGTAATAATGTACTCCAAGTATTTTTGATCTTTTCAAATCAGGTCAAATTAGTGTTAGAGTAATAAAAACTCAAGTGTAGGGATGTGCCTATAAATCCCTTATATTTTGATGTTATCGTAGAGGATGGTAGAGTAAAAGTGTATGAAAAAAAAATGAAAAAAACATACGGGCTACCATCCTACATCTATCTTTATATTTATGTTTGTTTGTTTCAAAGTTATTTAGAGTTTAGAGAGTCGAGTCTTGGCTTAGCAACGCCATTCTTCTCATGCTTGTAACATAAAGATTTTTGACTTGCCACCACTAAATAGCCTATCCAACCAAACCCTTTGTTTCCCTACCGTAAGCTTAACGTTAAAACCCTTTAAAAGACCTCTTAGATAGTTGTTCCTAGGTGCTTACGCCAAAGCGATGGAGGTTTGATCTAGTCTCAAGCCTATGGTAATCTATGTACTATGAAGGGTAATGAGTGTTTATCTTCCATTTCCATTTGATATATTTCATATACACCCGAGAGATGAGAGTATCCAAACACCACTTGTGAGGTGCTAGTATAAAATTTCCGTGTTTGTTATGACTTTTACGGGGCTTATACTTGTTGTGAATTATGTTAAATCATTGCTTCCCCTAACTTATAAATTGATTGGCCAAAAGCACATTTGCTTGAGGACAAGCAAATACCAAGTGTAGGGATATTTGATAAGGATTTAAAACGTACACTTTTAAGGGGTCATTTAAGCCCTTAATTGCCCACTTTTATATCCGTTACTGCTTAATTTCATTTTTTTTCACTTTTTAGGTCTTTTGAAGGTAAAATGCTGGAATGATGCTTATTTGGACGAAAAAGAGTGAATATGTGAAGAAAATGGCTAAAGTCAAGATCAAGACACTCAAGCTGCTGAAAGTGCACCCGACGGCGTCACAAACAAAGAGCGACGCCGTCCCTATTTTTGTGACGGCTCAGGAGTGAAATTGCTATTTTACACCTGACGGCGTCAGGATTTGAAGAGTAGGGCGTCACGAAGATTTTTCCCTCAGACGGCCTAGATCGAGATTCAGACGACGTCAGAAGTTGAAGCTGACGGCGTCACAACCACAACGTGACGCCGTCCCAAAGTTGACTTGGCCAAGATGAAACCCTAATGACGGCGATCTGACGGCGTTACAATTAAAAGGTGACGTCGTCGCAGTTATAACTTGTTAGAATCGATGCTCGAGGTTGTTTAGACCTTATCTAGGATCACAATAACATTTAACATGCAAAGCGGAATATTCAAAGAACAATGTTATTGTATAAAGTTTTCTTCGTCATCATCTCTACTCTACTACAAACACTAAGTCTAGGCGTTTACAAGACCTACGCCCTAGACATACACACACCTTTACTAGACGTCTACATTATGGAAGACTTGTGTATGAAACCTACACCCCATGTCCTCTTTATATACTAGAGGATTAGGGTTTACAAGATACAACGAAGGACTAATAAATAAATCTTCTTTTGCAAGCAAGTCCCTCCATCTTTTTGTAGCTTTCATCTTTGTCACTTTAAGTCCCTTTGTTTCATTCTTCTATTTACATTGTCTCATCAAATCAAGATTCCCAACAATCTTCTCCTATTTGATGATGACAAAATAAACAAAGCCGTGTATGACAAAATAAACAAATGAAACAAATCTTGTCTTCCTTCCCCTATTTGATGATGACAAAATAAACAAAGCCGTGTAGGACAAAATAAACAAATGAAACAAATCTTGTCTTCCTTTGTCCTCCCCTTAATCCATGCCATGCCATGACACTCAAACATCTCTTCCTCTTTTTGTTATCAACAAATAGGGAACGTATGCAAACTTGATCTTGACCACCACAAACCAATACCACACATCCAATCCATCCTTCCAATGTTTTAAATTACCCTCCATGAAGTTTTCCGCAACTAAAAATGAACTTGAAACAGTAGAAAGCTAAACCATCAGTAGTAATACTAATCAATAGTAGTAAGAATCAAAAACTTCCCCTTGAGTGGTGCATGAACATCAAATGATTCTTCAAATCAGCTCCTTGTAATGATCACTTGTGAAGAAAACCAAATATAACGAATTTGATGAAGAAGTAAAATCACCCAAACTTGTAGCTTATGTCTTGTTTATCCACGTGACTCTGAACGTATACTAACCAATGTATAGGGAGACCAAAATCTCTTAACAATAATCATTGAGCACAATAACGTCACTCCTTTAAGTGTTATGTCAATTCTTCGTCACAATCATTTAAGCACGAACAAGTTATCTACAAAGTGTAATCACCAACTTTGAGATATGATAAGAACACAAACCTGTGAAACTCAACTACAACATCAAATATATGATAATCAATCGTCTTCGTAATTAATTCTTCAATAAATCCAAAAATGAGCTTTTTACATCCTTTTAAGAACAACTTCCAATCTCCTTATGTGTGTGAACCAAAATCCTGTGTGTGTCGCCAAAAATCCAAAACACTTGTACAACTTCCAATCTCATCCGAAAACCAAATCAACTTCCCCTCAAATTAATATCAATATTCAGTCCAAGATAAAAACCATTAAACATTCTCATAAGCGAAAAATTGATAAAGACACTTTCCCATGATCAAATCAGTACAAGGTAGATCATAATTAATTACAACCGACCCATGTTCTTTATTCAAACAATATAAAGTGAATTGACCAATCATGAACTCATGCATAAGATGACAATCAGTAAAGAATGAAATCCACTCCATCGTAGAATAATACTAATCCTTATTCGAATCAGTCAATTAGGAATGAATTTAAATCGAATCATACCATGTGCAAAAAGACAACTTCACAACCCCACTTATATCATGCTTAGTAGGACCAGTAACCACAGTTTAATTCACATTCATTGCAACCAGTAAAGTTAGTAGAACGTCATAGCAGTAACCTTAAACTAGGGTTACTTCTTAAAAAGAGATACCCTTACTTGTTGCAAACCTTCGTATATCATGCCCCTGTACAGCTTATTAGTATTCGCACATTCAACATAAGTATGATCAACATCAGATACAGCTGCATTAAACTGATCAACAAGCAGTAGTAACAAAAATCGCAGCAGTACTAATGAAACCGTAGCATCATACAACAGTTGTAATAAAAATTCAAGAAGTGGTAACATAAACCTTGTAGCAGTGGTTGAGTAACTCTAGCAGTGGTAACATGTAGAAGTAGCAGTGGAAACATTCATTCGAGCAGTGGTAACGACTAGCAGTGGTAACCTGAACCGCAGGAACAATATATGCTCCAATGCTTCTTCTCCTTCAAGCCTTACTCTCTAGTTGCGAACAGTTGATCACATCTGTCTTCAAAGAACTAGTAGACTAAACGAATGACCATCAAAAGCATTCATGTATTCTTGAATGCTTGAACCTTGAAATTTCTGAATAATGAAAGACGATGATGTGATTTAGGGTTTAAGAAACGATTGTCACCTACTAGGGTTTCTTAACCAATTCCTTTATCACTTCAGCAACAGCAACAATCAATCATGACAAAAATAAATATGAGAAAACCCTAAAAAATCGTCATTGAAAAACTCCCTCTGCAGCCAACTTCGACAGCCTGTAACTTTGGCATAAAAGCTCAGATCGATGATCCCTCTAGTGGAAAGTTAGATGGGTATATAAAGAACATCCACCTAAAATTTCGTCATCATCCAATGGTTAACAAAGAAGTTATACCTGTTTGAAAACTGACCTGCAGAAGCATTACGAAATTTTTTCTAGATTTGAATTTTTCTTCTTTTTCCAGAAACCTTGCAAAATCGTAGATATCAAGAGCCACCCGCTCTGAAACCACATGTTAGAATCGATGCTCGAGGTTGTTTAGACCTTATCTAGGAACACAATAACATTTAACATGCACAGCGGAATAATCAAAGAACAATGTTATTGTATAAAGGTTTCTTCGTCATCATCTCTACTCTACTACAAACACTAAGTCTAGGCGTTTACAAGACCTACGCCCTAGACGCACACACACCTTTACTAGACGTCTACATTATGGAAGACTTGTGTATGAAACCTACACCCCATGTCCTCTTTATATACTAGAGGATTAGGGTTTACAAGATACTACGAAGGACTAATAAATAAATCTTCTTTTGCAAGCAAGTCCCTCCATCTTTTTGTAGCTTTCATCTTTGTCACTTTAAGTCCCTTTGTTTCATTCTTCTATTTACTTTGTCTCATCAAATCAAGATTCCTAACATAACTCTATATATAGAATTCGATTTTCAGACTTCTAGAGAGGTAGACTTGTGGAGTAAAAACCTAAAATGATTTTAGTCCGTCTAGGACAGTATTTTAGGGTTCTAATACCCTATTTTACATCGAGATAAGTTATTTATTCCCTTGATTTCATTATGTCTTCAATTGAATGTGTGTATGCTTGCATGTTTAACATGTCCGGCTAATTTACTTGTGTGTTTGCTTAGATCTATGAAACCTAGTTATTGAATAATGATTGGTTGTCTCTTATCTTAAATGTAATTGGCTTAGGAGTGCTTTAAGCTATCGTTGTGTTTAATGCCTGATAAATCTTTGATAGTTTATGAATGACTTAGTGGATTTCATTTGCTAAACCCAAAGATAACCTCAAAGCTAGTTTATGAATGACTTAGTGGATTTCGTTTACTACACTTATGGGTGACCTTAAAGAGTTAGGGAATGCACACCCTACGACCTTAGAAAACACAACGCATTAAGAATAAGGACGTGACAATTCAACCACCAATAAAAGATAACTAAGGAATAATAGTATCTAGGTAAACACATCTTTAATCATCATACGAGCATACTTCAATAGACATAGACTACCCTTAGATTAGATAATTAGAATAGTAGAAAAATCGGTAGAAGTATCAAAACCCCCAAATCCAATACCCCGAGATTTTACCCTTAGCTTTATAAAAAAATATAAAAAGATAAAAAATAATCTTCCTCAACCCCAACCTTAGCGTAGTAATTTCTCACTAGCATTCCTATTCCCCTAGAGAATGATATCAATACCGAGGCTTACCCTAATACTACACTACAACGATTAGGTTCACTGCCTAGGTGGTTGAAAAACTTGCTCGAAGAAAAGGAAGTTTCCTTTGACCCTGAACGCGCGTTGTACGCGTATCAACTGGTGTCTTTAGAGAATTGTCGAACATAGCCTTGGCCTAAACCAGTCTGCAGTAGCTATTAGGCAGAAAAGACGCAGTCTTTTCTTGAACGGTCTCAGGCTATGGATTCCCAGGTCACTGACCTAATCCAGGAAGGCATTCTACGGCTAGTCAAATATCAAACATGGGTTTCAAACCCAGAAAGGTCAAGAAAGTTAATGGTACGTGGTGTATGTGTGTCGACTTCACCAACCTAAACAGGGCATGTCCAAAAGATAACTACCCTACCTCCCATCGATTGGAAAGTGGAATCCCTAACAGATTTCAAATACAAGTCCTTTCTTGACGCATATAAAGGATATCACCAAGTTCTAATGAAGGAATCTGACAAAGACAAAACCGCGTTCTATACCAATTAGAGTCTCTTTTGTTACACAAGATGCCCTTTGATCTAAAAAATGTATGCGTCACCTACGAGGAATTGGTATACAAAGAGTTCAGATTTTACATAGGCGTCAATCTCGAAGCATACGTCGATGACATGGTCATCTAAAGCAAAACAGATGATGCCTTATTACGAGACATCATCGAAACATTCCAAAACCTCAGACGCATCAACATGAAGCTAAACCCAGCCAAATGTACATTCGGGGTAGAAGAATTCCAGTTCTTGGGTCACATGATCGACATCATGGGAATCAGGGTAAACCCCAAAAAGATTCAGGCAGTATAGACATGACCGCCCAAGAACTTGAAGGAACTACAAAGCCTGTACAGAAAACTCGCAGCTCTCAATCGGTTTCTATCAAAGGCATCTGAAAAACAATTGCTATTTTGTTGGTGCAATGATAACCAAAGCCTCTGTAATGTTTTAATGATGATGAATATATATTCGGGACACTTAAAATCATAAGCGATAGCTAAAAACCAAAAACACACTTAAGCTATTACTGGCATGTCAGCACGTCGCCAGCGCGCCAGCTGCGAATTTGTGTGCCTTTAGTTTTTCCAAGTCGAGTTTCCTCTTACCCAACTAAGGTGCTTCTTTCAATACAGGTTCGTACATGATATTTGAGATAGTCACATTAAGATTTAGACTTAGAGAGATGCCCAAAACAAGTCCTTCCATTTTTAGAAACGCCAACTCAAAACTTGTTTTCCAAAGCCTCTAGCCAAGTAAAATTGTTTTTCCTCAAACCTAAGAGACTTATACTTTCACTATAACTTCAAAGTAAACTATTCAAGTGACCATAATCCTTACGTTTATCTTTGCTAATCACGTAACGTGTTTATTCCCTTATTGGTCATTTAAGCTAAGGTTACTTTGCGTAAATACAACTTTCTCATTTATGGGATATTGTTTTTACCTTGATGCAAAGCACTTATCTTAATTGCATCAAGATGATTAGTGAATGATTTAATTGTTGCCTAACTAAGGACTATCAAGTTTGAATACTTGAGTTTGAATTCTTGAAGTATAAACATCCTTCACAAACATTCTCTTACACACTTGTCTCCTACACCATAACACAATCCACTAATCATTCCTTTGTCTCCCACATTCCCACATTTCATATTTTACCACCTAAACATTCCTTTTGTCGTATATTCGACTCCACCAACACAAAGTGAACACATCACCACCCTTTTTATTCAAGCTCCATCTTCTTCCACCACATTCTACATATGTGATTTTGAAATTAAACACATCACACTCTTACACATTCATTAGCTTTCTCTTCCACTTATGTGTATTCTTGAACAAGCCACATCATCATCCTAAACACCTATACTCCTACATACTTCTTCATCCAAATTTGAAATTTGAATCACCATTCACACACACATATAAATTTAAATAACACACACATACACTCTTAACATTTAAATTTAAATATGAATAAACCTTCTTCATCTCTACCTTCCCCAACACTCTTCCAATTCAAAGTTATGATGTTCCCTCTTCCAAATCACCATTGCCAACCCATATTGTGACACATTCTTCCATATCTTCCTCCTTACACACTCAACAAAGTAGTTTTTTAATTTGAATTTTGAATTTCAAAATTAGGAGGCAAGTTATTACCTAACATCCAATGTCAAATGGTTCTTCTATTTCTCTTTGGAATTAGACTAAAACTAAAACCTAACTATCTAGTTATCACTTCGCAAAATGTTTTAATCCTCAAAACTTTTTCTAAATGAGTCGGTTGACCTTATCACAATTTTGAGTGTTGGAATGAATTTGGAAAGGTCAAAGTTGAAGTGCACTTTGGGGTTTAAAAAGAATTGGGTATTAATAAACAAACCAAGAAAATTCCAGACGCGGCTGACGCGCTGGATGGCGTGCCATTGGCGTTAAGGTTTTCCTTGGTTTGTCTATAAATACTCACCTATTGTCTTGTTATATCTCACCTCTCGCTAATCATTCTTTCTCTCTATATTCTCTTCCCTCTACTATCTTAGCGTATTTTAACTTATCTTCTATCATTTATTGAAAGAACACTTAATTCCACAAGAGAGATTTACAGGAACCTTGTAACATATTAGTTTTCACAAACAAACAATCAATCAAACATAGGTTCGAATAAGACTTGAGTCTAGAGAGAGAAAGTAGAGAGAGTTGGGAACTTCTAGTGAGATAAAGAAAAATGTATTATGAAGCTCTAACCCTTTTCCTTAGGAGGCAAAAGGTATTTATAGTATCTTACATGAAAAGCCTCCTACGAGCTGTGGATCAGGCATACAGTGGGTAAAGACCTGTCCGTCCTCCACGGTATTACTTAACTAACAACTGACTATTACTAAATGACTACGACTACGAGTTTTCTAACGAATACATATGCTTGAGGTGATCGAGTCTTTAACTACCGGATTTTATAAATCCTAATAAACCTAATCCACTCTTGTGAATTGTGTCAAGGGTCTTATTCCTTATACTCTTTCTATTAGAATCGAGTCTCTAGGATATGTTATGTTATTCTCAAACAAACAAATATTTGAAATCATTTGTAAGGGTGTAAAGTCTTGTATCTTGGTGATCAAGCCTAGATCGGGGAAGGTCTAGTTGGGGTTAATACTTCTGGGGGAAGTTCTTTATGGTCTTAGTGGTCAAGTCGAATCACGAGGTTCTTGTGGGTAGTTTCCTAGGGCGGAATACCGTTGGGAGTAGCTATTCTTAGTGAACACTGTTAGGATTTAGTAAATCCATGTTGAAGTGTAGGTCACTCCAACTATAGTCTAGCATAAGTTAGCTCGTAGACTCACAGTTATTAAGTAAGTTTATATTAAGATAAGTAACACCGTGGAAGAAGGACGGGTCTTTACCCACTGTATTCCTGATCCACAGCCCGAAGGAGGGCATAGGAAAGTTGTATAAATAGCCCTCTCCCCATAAGGGAGAGGGTTGGATGTTCAAAGTAATCTAAGCTTGCAATTTTTGTTTCTCTTTCTAAAACATTACATTCTCTCTCTTTCTCTCTCTAGAAACACATGACCCTAACTTTAATCTCAAGTGGTGTTATGATATCAATAATGTTACAATTGGTATCAGAGTCCATGGTTTGATTAGCTAGGTTGTATGTGCGTTTATCTTGGTTGTTTTAAATTGAAAAGTTGGTTTTGGAAGGTTTTGGTCTCATAAGTGGCTTCCTTTGATTCTTATGTTTTTGGTGTTAAAGTAAGTGTTTTTAGGATAGTTATAACCTTCTAGAATCAATTTGTGCAAAAGAAACCAAGCAAAAACGTTCAAAAGGGTGAATTTTAGGTGGTTTTAGTTGAAAAAGTCACTTTATTCTTGACTGCGATTTGACATACGGAAAAATTCTTGGATGCGTTTTGGTCGTACTTGGGTGTGTTTTGTCCTGGCGAAGCTGCTATTTGATCTGGGTTGAATTACGGTTTGATTATTATATTAATATCGGGCTGCAATTTGTTAGGAAAAGGACAATAGTACGTGTACTGTTGAAAGCGACCTGCGATTTGTCACTGCGTTTTGTCAAGTACTGCGTTTTGGATAGTCTGCGTTTTGTCACTGCATTTTGTCAAGGACTACGACTTGTTATTCCTGCGTATTATCACTGCATTTTGTCAAAGACTTGTGATTTGTCACTGCGTTTTGGGTTATCTGCGATTTGTCAAGTGTTGCATTTTGTATCACTACGACTTATACTTTGATTCAAACATCACAAAATCACAATTAAACAACAATTCACCTAATCCAAACATTCCAGTATCCATTTTAACATACAATCACTAATAATTAACATATAATCACTAATCATTGAATCGATCTAACTTTTATCATAACATGTTCAAATTAACAACAACATCATGTCTTACACTCCTGATTCAGTGATATCGAAAGTACTTAAACTGTACGATGCTGTAGACAACCATAAGAGTATTAGCTATACTGAACGATTAAAGATGATTGAATCAACCAATGATGATGTGAGATCTTTGTGCTCAGATTCAGAAGAGAGAGAGAAGTGCACCAGTTACAGTTACAACATGTTCTTGCAAAGGAGAGTTGCATTGAACCTTTTCGACAACTTCATTCACACCTCACGTTACTTCGAACTGAAGACAGATACACAATGGGAATTGAACGAGCGGTTAATGCACTTTTCCGTCAAGAATTATCAACATTCACGGGCACATTGTTTTTGAACTTAGAACAATTAGAACAACAACTTGACAGAGAAAATGTTCAAGAAGCCGGCTCCAAAGCTGCACTTCAGGTGATCAACAAACAATTTTAGTCATTCTTCAATGGTGAATACACTTTGGATTATGATGATCATATGACTGAAAGGTGCTTCACGAATCACACTGGGATGGAAGCAAATGTGTTCAGGGAAATATTAATCCAACTCATGGATAATGTAAAGAAGTATATTGAGGAAGAAGCACTGAATGATGACAAGATGAATGAGTGTTGGGTGCAATTGAGAGATAGTAGTGTTGAGTCGGGTAATGTTTCAGTTGAAGGATCAGGGGTTGCAGAAGTCAAAGGATCAGAGACAGACATAATTGATACAACCATCTGTTTAGTGACTCCTATCAAACAAGTGGTGGATGCAACTATCAGATAGATAAATGAACATGTACCATATGCAGAGGTATTCTTAACTGTTCAACATGATGCATTGCCTAAAATACTTGTACAAACTGATCACGATACTGAACATGACTTTGATAAATGTTCTGTGACTAAGGCTGAGCTGTGATAAAGTGTTTCAAAACAAATGATGTGGTTGAAAAGAAAATTTATGATGAACTTTCAAATAGATTTTCACACCTTGAAAAGCATTGCATTTCACTTGAGATTGCGATGCAAAGTAAAGAAGAAAGTTTTCAATTTAACAAACCATGTAAAAACCCGAAACTTCCTGAATTCCGTGAATTTTTTGAAAGTAACACTTTGAAAGCTCAGCTTCAAGACAAAGACTCGACCATTTACAATCTGAAGAAACATATTTATGTCTTGAATGATAAAAGTAATATAGTCAAGTGTAAACATAACATCGATGTAATTAAATCAAGAAACATCGAATTGGAACTTTGTGTGGCTAGATTACTTAAGGAAAATGAGACTTTGAAAAGGCATCACATAGACCTAAGTGACTTTGTCAAAGAAGCTAGAACTAAGTCTTTGGAACAAACAAACTCTTTGATAGCCAAAATTGATGAACTCAAAGCTCAACTTCAGGATAAGAGTTTCTCAATAGTTGCTTTAAAGAATGAGCTTAGGAAAAATGTAGGGAAAAGTGTGAACACTAAGTTTACAAAACCATCAACCTTGGGGAAACCAGTTTCACATCCCAATAGAGACCGGTCTGTTGTTAGAAAGCCTACTGTGTTTATATCTGAAAGACCAAAATCTTTAAAAACAAGGTTTGCCACCCAAGTTGATGAGATCAAAGTTTTGTCAAAACCAGTCACTTCACAAAGAAATCCCAAGAAAGTGAAAGAAAATGCTCAGGCTAAGGTTCAACCTTCTAAGTCTAGGATCATAAAAAGGTCTTCTAGTGCACAGAAAAGGTCTCACAAAACTAACCCCTCTCCTAGGAAAGCACTGAACAATAAAGCATCAAAACTAGGAATAAGGATTCATCTTCTATTGTGCCTAAGAAGTTAAACACTCCTAGATCATGCCTTAAGTGGATACCAACTGGTAAAATTTTTAAGGATGTTGGACTCATATGGATTCCTACCAGCAAATTGACCACCAATGGCAACATTAAGGTTGAGTGTAAAATTCCCAAAAAGTCTGGATACTGTTGCTGCTAACCCACATAAATGCATACATACTCGTGATGTTAGTGCATGTATTCCTCACTCATTTTTAGGTAAATTTATCAATTCCATCAAGAAAAGACTCATGGTCTGGGTGCCTAAGGAACAGAAGACTCCTGGCTCAGGAGCTCCGAAATGTCAGAATTGATGAACGTGTATTATGATTCTTGATCACTTCTGCTCATGAATAGTACTTTAACACACATCATTTAAGAGTATTTCAATACTGGTATACTCTATACAGTTTTTCCACGTTGTACAGATCTTATTCTTTGTAAATAATTTTCAAAAAGCAAAATATAAAATAATAATACAACAAAAACCCATAAGAATTTGAAAAATCAGAAAAAATCCAAAAATAGTTTCAAAGGCATGTCTTTTGGTATCGATAACATCTACGGTCCTAGAAATGTCATTCAATAATGACACAGGTCTTTAGATGAAGTTCGAGCAGAAGTTCATATATGCCTATACAAAAAGTGCTTTAATAAATTGGAATCGAGGGTGCATAAATTTTTCATATTCAATCAATGACTACTCATGCTTAATTAAATTGAGTCATTGATTAAGGAGGAGAGTAATGTTCAAAATTTATGATTATCAGTCAAGCTGCCTCAACTTATTGAATCATATCTCGGCTTTCATACCTGATGGGGTATCAATCTTGCATTTTGTCCGATATGGTCTCATGTGTTGATTATGTGATATATCTAGGACCTTTAGTGCTATCTTCTAATTATTTTCTGGATATTCGTATAATTATAAGCATGTCATTCCTTATCCTGATTTGCTCTCCTGTGTATCTTGTATATCTAAATGTTCATAAACTGATTTGTAAGCATTCAAACTGAATATTACATGAGTAAAGGGCAAAAGTTGTATAATACATGATAATAGTTGAGGATGAGAGTGCGATTTATCAAAATTGAAGGACCATCCATACATGTCAATCTTTGATAAACTGTTGCGATTTGTCAATCACAGGGACTAATTTTGCCAAGTACTTAAAATTGTGTGTGAGTGTATAAATTAGGATGCGTTTTGACCAATCAACCTTTTTCCAAAAATTTCTTCCAAACCTCACCACCTATTTTACTTTCACTCGTCACTGCGTTTTGATCCCTTGTGATCTTTGTATGATTCCTGTCTAGGTAAGGGCTTTGTTATAAGTTCATTATACCTATTTGATATCAATTGTTTCATCAATTGCCTAAGTGTTACTTTAATTGACTTGAATAGGGTGACTCTTAACCGATCCTCTTTGCGCTATTAGGTTTGTTATCCCTTTTAATTTTGATTATTGGGTTTAGGTTTTAAATTAGTTGTATTTGTCTGTTATTGCTGGTAATTTGATCCCCTTGACTTATTTGCATCGATTATGTGTTTTAAAGATTTTTGGTTTTGGATTTGTATTTATTGCACTATGGTGGTGAACTTTGAGACGGTTAAAAGGTTGATTTGGATATGTGTTTGTTTTCCTACTGATTACCACTGATACGTGTGGTATTAATTGTGTTTTGGACTAAGTTGATTAATCTGATGGTGGAATTGTTTGTATTGTGAGTTAGGTGTTCTTGCTTGTGTTTTGTTTCATGTGTTCTTGGATGCGTTTTGACTTTGGTTTTTGACTGTGGTTTGATAAATGAGTTCTTGATTGCGTTTGGTTAAGAGATGCTTAGCTGCGTTTTGTTACAAAAATTGTTGTTGCGACTTGTCTGATCAATGTGTTTTGTTTAGATGTGCTACAATGCGTTTTATGTCAAATCGCAACTTCAGCGACTTGTTAAATTAAAGATTATTTTATTATTAAATGTAGGACCCACCATGCATATATTTTAATTCACTGCGATTTGTCAATCTAGATTGCGTTTTGTCACTTGCGACTTGGTTCACTTCGTTTTGACCTAGTGCGTTTTGACCCAGTGCGTTTTGACTTAGTGCGTCTTGACATACTGCGTTTTGACATAGTGCGTGAATTACTTATTTGTTGCGATTTGTTCCTTATGGTTGTATGATGCGTCTTGTCCCCAAATGTCCTATCTAGGTGACAATTTGACCTCTTAAGATTTATCATATTTGACTTGATGATTGGTGCAAAACCGTCAAGTTTTCTCACGCAAACCGACCACTTGTGAATTGCCGACCGTAACAAACTTAAAACAGTTTAAGCACCAATGCAATGAAGTCCAGGAGAGTATAGTGTTTCCCCAGGTCGTTAAGTCCCAACGAGCCGTGCGAGAATAATCAAACGTGTAGTGATCCAGAGAATTTGAATGAGAAAAGGGTTTGATTGATTATACCCTAAGAAAGAGTTTATAAACTACATGGGCTTAAATGCAAATTAAAGGAAATTAAAAAGATAAACTATATTAAATAAACGCTATCACTATATTTAAAATGATGTTTTTGATTTTATGTTTTTATAAAACTTAATTTAAAACTACGTGACGTACAAATGAAAATATGAAACTGAAACAATATAAACCCTAAAAATATGAAAATGACATTTTTACAAACCTAATGATAAAATAAAATTTATAGAAAAATAAAATTATTTTTATTACTATTTATCGAATTATTATTAATTAAAAACTATTTTTACTTAATTAATAATACCCTAAAATACAAGAAAATATGAAATAAAGCTAGAAAAATAAAATTATGACTTGGAAAAATCTAAAATAACAAAAGAGAATTATCAAAACTATTTTTGTATTTTTCTGATTATTTTTCTATTTTTTATGAATTTTAAACTATTTAAAACTACTTAAATTGCTTAAAAATACAAATTTAACTAATAAAAATCTGGAAAAATATTTTTTTGGCTTTTTATATTTATCTTAACTTAAGAAAAATGAAAAATTATTTTTTTGAACTTTTTCTGAATTAATTGTATTAAAAGCTATTTAAAAATGCTTAAAAACTAATTAAAATGAAGAAAAATAGTAAACAGTGCTAGAAAAATATGAAAAATTCAAGATAAGCTTAAAATAATATGAGGAATCTAGGAAAAATATAAAAACAGGGGCTTGTGTGTGGGATTATGCAACTGCAAAGCAAGTGCTTATAGAATAAGCACTTCAAATAAGCCAATGAACATAAACAAGCTCCAAACTGAAACAGAAGCTCAAATATGCTAAAAGTACTCAAAAGTGACTTATCACAACTGTCCTAAACCTCTGATTTGTAGATTACACAGATTTGACTATATGAGCATATGTTCTTAAAACAGTGTGAGGGTACTACTTTTGAGCTTAAGCATAAGCCACCCAATAAGCTGAAACATTAAAACAGGTATTAGAACTTGAAGTTGACCTGGTTGGCTACTTGTAAACCAAAGATTAGCCTTGGACAAGCTCTTATGAGCTTTTGCCAAGCTCTGCAATATACTGAGAAAACTCAGTATTAACTGAGTTGAGTGAACAGGGCAAATAAGCCCTGTTTGACAAGCTTATTTGAAGCTTATAGAAAATTTCCAAAAATCTATAAAAATGACAACAAGAAAATAGACCAGTTGAGGTTTTAAGAACCAAAAGTCTCACTTGATTTGGACCAATAATGAACCTGTGAAAAATCTTTCTAGTTGGGCTTAAAACTGGTTTTTGCAAATATATTTGACTTTTGACAGATTTTGAAACTTTGACTTTTGTGAACTTTGGAACCAATTTAAGGACTGCATATGATGTTTAATGGTGAAATGCAACTAGTTCAAGCTATTTCTATGATATCTAACCTCAAAACAAGTTTTTGTTTTGACAAAATCTCAACAGTAAAGCTGTTAAGACAGTTTGAGAGTGATTGTTGACTTTTGAGCTTGCAGGTGCAGTTTGAAGACAGATATGAGTCAAATAGCACTAAACAAGTTTAAACCAACAAAACTCAACACATGAACAAACCTTAGACTCAGCTTAACCTACTGATCCAAACACACCTTTAGAAACTGTTTTTGCAAATTCAAACTAAGTAAATCACTGATTTAACTCATTCCACCCATTAAACTAACTCTAACATCCTAATTACCATTAATTAAACATGTTTAAACTATTTGATGACCACAAATTCAAATATAAGCACAATGAGAAACCTGCATTAAAATTGAAAATGAGACTAGCACTCACAAGTATCCAGCTTGTTTGCAGCTTAGACCAGAAACCAAACTAAACTATTCCATGTCAGATCCAACCCAAATCCACTCTGCATCAGCCCATAAACCATTTCCATGACCAAATGAGCTTCAGTTGACTTGTGTTGACCAACCATGAGAATTGCTTGAAACTGCATTCCAAGCTTACATAAAGCTATAATAAGCTTATGTAAGCTTGTTTAAACTAATAAATAAGCTATTTGAAGCTTGGGTATGAGATTTTGAAATGGAAATTTCCAACAGTAAGCATAAAATGTGAAATGTGAATAAAAACTTGAATTGCTGCTTGATAATAGTTTGAATACACTTAAATGACTTAATTTGATATATTGAAACAAAATATTACAACTTAAAGCTTAATTAAAAACATAAACATGAAATACGACATACATGTGAAAATAAAAATTAACTACTGCCTTCTCACTTCTCCTCTTTCTTCTTTTTATATGCAAAAGGCTTCCACGTGTCCTTCTGAGCACATCCCACCACTTTTGTGAGCCAATGGATGAGTTTTGTGGATTTTGGCCATTCACTTGGTTTTGGCGGGAAAAGGGTAATTTGACCTCTGTGGACTTTTAGACTGCAACTAGGGGGTGGAGTAGGTGTGATGATGAGGAGGGTGGAATAAGGAGATAAGGTGAGGTGAGAGGTGTTGGGAGAAGGTATTGCAGGGTTGCAGTTCAAGTGGGTTGAAGGGGATAAGGTGGGAGGGAAAACTGTTTGGGTTGACTGGATTTGACCAAGGGGTCCAAAAAGGGTTTTGGTAGGGGGGTCAAAACAGGTATTGGCAGGGGATCAAAATGTGCAAAGGGTCATGGTTGGTTTTAATATTATAAGGACCTTTTGTGCAATTCTCCAATTCTTGAAGGATCATATCTGCCAATATTCCAAAGTTGTCACAAGGACTAAAACTGACAAACTTTAATAGTACAAGGACTAGTTTTGACATTTTCAAATTTCCAGGGACCAAACTTGACATTTTTGAAAGTTGAGGGACCTTTTCTGCCATTTAATAAAAGATTTATTCAAGGACCATTTTTGACAACTTAGAATATTTCAGGGACCTTGAATAACATTTTTCTTTATTTAGATTTACCAGGGACTGTTTTTGACAATTTTTGAAACTTGGGGGACTAAAACTGCCAATTATGCAAACTTTATACGTTTTTCACCAGATTTTGATATTTTTGCATTTAAAACACATAAAACACTTATTTGTGATATTTTTATCATTTTGATGCATTTCTGAGTGTTTTCAGATGTTTTTGCAGTTCAAATGGTACAAAAATGATGAGTATTTAGACACTCATCAATCCCCCACACTAAGATATTGCTAGTCCCTAGCAATGTTTTGAGAAAAATTAATGGATTTCATCTCTTTACCAAAAGCCATTACTTCTGGAGTAGCCAAATGTTTCAGTTCAAGTAAGAACCTTGGTACACCGATAACCAAATGATTTTGAGCACATCACCAGCTTTCAACGGATTTGATTTGTCTTTACCAGAAGCCGTTTGCTTCTGGACTAGCCAACTCTTAGATAAATTATCAATATTATCTTTGGTGAGTCGATTACCAATTATGGTTTTCCAACTGCCTTTACCACAAGCCATAAATTTGCGGGCTAGCCAACTCTTCACTTTTAAGGATATGGTGAGCTGAATACCATACAATTTTGGGCAAATTGCAAGCCGTCAACGAATTTGAGATATCTTTACCAAGAGTCGTTTGCTCCTGGATTAGCCAATCCTTATGTGGGTTAGACATGGTGGACTGATTACCATTTGTTGTGTTTAGTACATAGTACTTCCACTAAAAAAAAATTTAAAATTTGGCCATTTTGGGGGAAAAAGGGACTAAAAGGGTACATTTATGATCAAAATTCGCCAGAATTTCCCCCCCACACTTAGAAATGAATATTGTCCTCAATATTCAAAGTACCGGTTGTTATGCCGAAACTTAGAACGTAAAAAGATAACATTACTAGCTAAGTGTAGAAACACAACAATTATTCTCTTTTTTAATATTTACAATTTTCATTCATTTTTAAGATCTATATACAACATGTGGAGTATCTCCCCCACACTAGAGTGGTACACACGGGTGAAAACCCATGTTTAACTACTGTTTTTGATTACCGAGTCGCTAGCTTGACTCGACCCCGAATTAATTTGTTCATGGGGAAGCAAAGTGGAAGAGACAATCTCCATCGGACTTTCATTCAAGATGTTTGGACAAACATTTGAAGCACGTGAAAGTTCCACACCGACGAGATATACATAGACAGACCCGGCTCACGAATGGTACATGGAAATGCCTGGGTCAAAGATAATGTCTTCATTCCCGAAGGAGTGAAGAACAGGAGAAGTGATAGAATATATGAAGAAAAGAAAGAAAATCATGATAAAAATCATGACTAACTCTTCATCCTCAATAGGAGAATTCATAGTTTCATGAATCTCATCAGTTAAGCTCGCTTGATCAAGACATATTATGGGTGTGTCTAGATCAAAGTGGAAGTTATCATACTCCGGCGGAGATATGATATGAGTGAGTTCATCGGTGAACTCCTCGTGAAGAGAATCAATCACAAGATGTAAATCTGTGAATTCTTGTTCCACTGTAGACTCATCACTATCCTCAATCTGAGTATCAAAGAGTGGATTCTCAGAAATTAAAGTGAATTCAGAGTCGAATTCAAATAGAGGATTAGTGAGAGTTGTTTTGAATGCTTCAGGAACAAAGTGATTAACATTCTCTATTGGACTGTTGGGATAAGAAGTGAGTGAACGATCATTATCAAGGAGACTTTCAGTCTCTCCCAGATCGGCTTTGCAATCAGAAAGACTATCATTACTTTCCGATGAAAGTGGATTGATGTGAGTGAGTTCATCGGTGAACTCCTCAAGAAGATGATCAGCATCAGACTGTGGGAGTGATGCCTCAACATGCTCGATGTTTCCATAAGAAGTACAATCGTCGCTAACATCGGAGAAAGTTTCAAAATGATCTTTTGAACACTCAAGAGGGGAAAGAGAATCACACACATGATCAGAAGTTCCTTGTGACTCTCTCGGGATTGGGACAAGGTCCTCAATACTAGACTTTATGAATTCGTCCGATTCCTTTTCAGGAACAGTGTCAAGATGCTCGTCCCCCATGTTCAGAGAGTGAGTGGGAGCTTCGGGTGTGATAGCAGTTGTTTGAGATGGAATCTCAACTGCTGGGATATCAACTGACTGAGGGAGTTGAGAAGGACTAGCATACATATGTTTTATACTTTCCATTTGTTCTTCTGCTAGTAATTCCATCATAGTCTTTTCTCCCTGATTTTTCATGGAAGGAATTTCAACTGATGAACTTGATGAATCTTGATAAAGTTGAAGGATATCAAGTGTATCCTCATCATCACTATCATCAGGAATAAAACAGAATCGAGAGCTAGATTTGGCTGCTTTTTCTTTTGCAATTGATTCCCTAATAGATTTTTCAAAGGCAATTTGGGAATTTAATTTAGCAGCCCTTTCTTCGGCTAACAAAACTTCCATGGATTTCTCATTTGGATTATCTTGGGGATGTTTACATTCCTTCAAATCTTTCACTAAATCCAAAAGATCAAGGAGAAGATTTTGAGGAAGTGGTTCAGGCTGAGGTGGTGTCTGATTCATTTGGTACTGTAGAGGTTGGTCATGATACGAAGAGTCGTAATTGTTACAAGGAAATGGATTCCTTGTTTGACAATCAGAGCTACAGTGTGGACCTCCACAATACTCACAACAGTAAAACTGATGTGGCTGTGAGTTATATGTGTTGTAGTCATAATTGTTATCAGGAACCTGCTCATAGACAAGCGTGTTTCCCGATTGACAATCAGAACTGGAGTGTGAACCACCACAGTACTCACAACAGTAAAACTGCTGAGTCTCACAGTGTGGTAGCTGATGAAATAAATCAGTTGTGTTATGGTAGGAATAGGGATCCTGGTTATAGACAGACCCGTTTCCTGATTCCACCATGCTACAACTGGGGCAATTGCCATCATTATAAGGACCACCACACCATTGACAACCAAGAGGGTGAGGATAAGACATAGAAAGAATCAAAGGTTTACAGAGGGGTTGGGATGAAGAATCAAAGATGTGAGAGGGTAAAGATGGATATTTTTGGATTTTTGGATAAACATGATGTAAAAATAAGAAAGAAAATCTTTTTGGGTTTTTTGTGTTTGTTGAAAACTGATTTTAAAATGTTTTTGGGTTTTTGGATTTTTATAAGAAAATATAAACATATATAGATGGTATGAACAAGGAGTGAATATTCAAATCACTAATCTGCTAAACGTAAGACTATTAGCACTGCTCCCCGGCAGCGGCGCCAAAATTTGATTGGTGCAAAACCGTCAAGTTTTCTCACGCAAGCCGACCACTTGTGAATGGCCGACCGTAACAAACTTAAAACAGTTTAAGCACCAATGCAATGAAGTCCAGGAGAGTATAGTGTTTCCCCAGGTCGTTAAGTCCCAACGAGCCGTGCGAGAATAATCAAACGTGTAGTGATCGAGAGAATTTGAATGAGAAAAGGGTTTGATTGATTATACCCTAAGAAAGAGTTTATAAACTACAGGGGCTTAAATGAAAATTAAAGGAAATAAAAAAGATAAACTATATTAAATAAACGCTATCACTATATTTAAAATGATGTTTTTGATTTTATGTTTTTATAAAACTTAATTTAAAACTACGTGACGTACAAATGAAAATATGAAACTGAAACAATATAAACCCTAAAAATATGAAAATGACATTTTTACAAACCTAATGATAAAAGAAAATTTATAGAAAAATAAAATTATTTTTATTACTATTTATCGAATTATTATTAATTAAAAACTATTTTTACTTAATTAATAATACCCTAAAATATAATAAAATATGAAATAAAGCTAGAAAAATAAAATTATGACTTGGAAAAATCTAAAATAACAAAAGAGAATTTTCAAAACTATTTTTGTATTTTTCTGATTATTTTTCTATTTTTTATGAATTTTAAACTATTCAAAACTACTTAAATTGCTTAAAAATACAAATTTAACTAATAAAAATCTGGAAAAATATTTTTTTGGCTTTTTATATTTATCTTAACTTAAGAAAAATGAAAATTTGTTTTTTTGAACTTTTTCTGAATTAATTGTATTAAAAGCTATTTAAAAATGCTTAAAAACTAATTAAAATAAAGAAAAATAGTAAACAGTGCTAGAAAAATATGAAAATTTCAAGATAAGCTTAAAATAATATGAGGAATCTAGGAAAAATATAAAAACAGGGGCTTGTGTGTGGGATTATGCAACTGCAAAGCAAGTGCTTATAGAATAAGCACTTCAAATAAGCCAATGAACATAAACAAGCTCCAAACTGAAACAGAAGCTCAAATATGCTAAAAGTACTCAAAAGTGACTTATCACAACTGTCCTAAACCTCTGATTTGTAGATTACACAGATTTGACTATATGAGCATATGTTTTTAAAACAGTGTGAGGGTACTACTTTTGAGCTTAAGCATAAGCCACCCAATAAGCTGAAACTTAAAAACAGGTATTAGAACTTGAAGTTGACCTGGTTGGCTACTTGTAAACCAAAGATTAGCCTTGGACAAGCTCTTATGAGCTTTTGCCAAGCTCTGCAATATACTGAGAAAACTCAGTATTAACTGAGTTGAGTGAACAGGGCAAATAAGCCCTGTTTGACAAGCTTATTTGAAGCTTATAGAAAATTTCCAAAAATCTATAAAAATGACAACAAGAAAATAGACCAGTTGAGGTTTTAAGAACCAAAAGTCTCACTTGATTTGGACCAATAATGAACCTGTGAAAAATCTTTCTAGTTGGGCTTAAAACTGGTTTTTGCAAATATATTTGACTTTTGACAGATTTTGAAACTTTGACTTTTGTGAACTTTGGAACCAATTTAAGGACTGCATATGATGTTTAATGGTGAAATGCAACTAGTTCAAGCTATTTCTATGATATCTAACCTCAAAACAAGTTTTTGTTTTGACAAAATCTCAACAGTAAAGCTGTTAAGACAGTTTGAGAGTGATTTTTGACTTTTGAGCTTGCAGGTGCAGTTTGAAGACAGATATGAGTCAAATAGCACTAAACAAGTTTAAACCAACAAAACTCAACTCATGAACAAACCTTAGACTCAGCTTAACCTACTGATCCAAACATACCTTTAGAAACTGTTTTTGCAAATTCAAACTAAGTAAATCACTGATTTAACTCATTCCACCCATTAAACTAACTCTAACATCCTAATTACCATTAATTAAACATGTTTAAACTATTTGATGACCACAAATTCAAATATAAGCACAATGAGAAACCTGCATTAAAATTGAAAATGAGACTAGCACTCACAAGTATCCAGCTTGTTTGCAGCTTAGACCAGAAACCAAACTAAACTATTCCATGTCAGATCCAACCCAAATCCACTCTGCATCAGCCCATAAACCATTTCCATGACCAAATGAGCTTCAGTTGACTTTTGTTGACCAACCATGAGAATTGCTTGAAACTGCATTCCAAGCTTACAAAAAGCTATAATAAGCTTATGTAAGCTTGTTTAAACTAAGAAATAAGCTATTTGAAGCTTGGGTATGAGATTTTGAAATGGAAATTTCCAACAGTAAGCATAAAATGTGAAATGTGAATAAAAACTTGAATTGCTGCTTGATAATAGTTTGAATACACTTAAATGACTTAATTTGATATATTGAAACAAAATATTACAACTTAAAGCTTAATTAAAAACATAAACATGAAATACGACATACATGTGAAAATAAAAATTAACTACTGCCTTCTCACTTCTCCTCTTTCTTCTTTTTATATGCAAAAGGCTTCCACGTGTCCTTCTGAGCACATCCCACCACTTTTGTGAGCCAATGGATGAGTTTTGTGGATTTTGGCCATTCACTTGGTTTTGGCGGGAAAAGGGTAATTTGACCTCTGTGGACTTTTAGACTGCAACTAGGGGGTGGAGTAGGTGTGATGATGAGGAGGGTGGAATAAGGAGATAAGGTGAGGTGAGAGGTGTTGGGAGAAGGTATTGCAGGGTTGCAGTTCAAGTGAGTTGAAGGGGATAAGGTGGGAGGGAAAACTGTTTGGGTTGACTGGATTTGACCAGGGGGTCCAAAAAGGGTTTTGGCAGGGGGGTCAAAACAGGTATTGGCAGGGGATCAAAATGTGCAAAGGGTCATGGTTGGTTTTAATATTATAAGGACCTTTTGTGCAATTCTCCAATTCTTGAAGGATCATGTCTGCCAATATTCCAAAGTTGTCACAAGGACTAAAACTGACAAACTTTAATAGTACAAGGACTAGTTTTGACATTTTCAAATTTCCAGGGACCAAACTTTACATTTTTGAAAGTTGAGGGACCTTTTCTGCCATTTAACAAAAGATTTATTCAAGGATCATTTTTGACAACTTAGAATATTTCAGGGACCTTGAATAACATTTTTCTTTATTTAGATTTATCAGGGACTGTTTTTGACAATTTTTGAAACTTGGGGGACTAAAACTGCCAATTATGCAAACTTTATACGTTTTTCACCAGATTTTGATATTTTTGCATTTAAAACACATAAAACACTTATTTGTGATATTTTTATCATTTTGATGCATTTCTGAGTGTTTTCAGATGTTTTTGCAGTTCAAATGGTACAAAAATGATGAGTATTTAGACACTCATCACTTGATCATCACAAATTGACAAAACAAAGTTTTGTGTATCTTGTAATGGTGATCAGAGTGACATAATCCCAGGAGTGTCCCTTTTCTATTTAAGTGCTTTAATTCTATGACAAAATGTTAGGACTTTCAATGCCTTGGTGTTCAATCTCATATGTTCTTATTGTCTAAGCTGTACTTCTCATCTAATATTATCATCCTGCATATATCTTTCTTTGTGGATGTGTTTGGTACAGATACTATGGCTGACATCATTGCACCAATTAACCAAGCTACTACTGCCCCACCTAGCACACGTACTGATGATGAGATCCTTCCTTATGCTGACTGGGTGCCAATTGGGAAAAGGAACTGCTTCATAGACGTGGACAAAACTCAACCAAACCCCATCTACAAAATTTCAGTGGACATACTGAAGAACACGAACTTCTTCGATGCTCTTACGTTATGCTCCACAATCCCGTCAATCAACATTCATCAGTTTTGGGATACGGTCAAATGGGATAAGATCACAGCAGTGTACAACTGTCAACTTGATGATACATGGTATGAACTCACCAAGGACACAATCTGTGACGTCCTTCAAATCACACCAGAAGGTGCAAATCGCCTCTTTACTCCTCCACCAACCACCGATGAATTGATCAAGTTTATCACTGACTTGAGATATCCGTCTGTCACCAACAAGATTTCTGCAGTTATTACTAATAAAATGTTTCAACCATGGAGGGCAATCACCACCATTCTCAATCTATGCCTCACTGGTAAAACATCTGGGTTTGAAAGACCAAGGGCTCAAATTCTGCAAATCTTGTGGGGAGTGGTGAATCAAGCCAACATTGACTATACTGAACGAATCTGGGAGGAGTTCACACAATCGATTCACACCTTCATTGCTGACAAAGTAAAGATATCACAAAATGTCAAGGGCAAAAAATCGGTGCATAAGCGGGTGATTCCTTGCATCAGGTTTTCCAAACTTATCATCAAACACCTTCAGTTCAAGCATCAGTTCAATCTAAGGAGCAAATATGCTCTTCATCTTGCCACATCTGAGCATATTCTTGTAAATCTGAAATTTGTTGCTAAAGGATCGAATCAGGAGTTTTTTTGGCAAGGCGGTTCCAGATGCTCTCATCACGGACGATATTCTTAATGCCAAGTACTTCCAAGATTATGTGGACAAAGCAACCAAGTCTATTGCTGGTGAATCACCTAATCCAACACCAAAAAAATAAAAAAAAACATCATCAAAGTTATCCAAAGCATCATATGCCACCCTTCCTAAGAAAGGACAAGAAAAATCTACTACTACTGATCCATCCACACAAATCAAGAAGAAGAGAAAAGGTGGATCGGGAAAGGGAAGAGGGTCTAAGAAACAACGAATTGAGCCTACCCTCAAGGATGTTTATGATGTTGATCGTCAAAAGGGCATTGATGCCAGTTTACGAAAACAAGAGGATTTGGTGAGACGACCAAGGAAGGGTGTGACCATTAGTGAACCAGACTCCGGGTTATGTCACTACCTTCCAGATGTTGAAGGTAAAGGAAAGGGAAAAGCAGTTGAGGAAGTTGAGTAGGTGGCTCAGACATTGTTGAATATCTCTTCTCCAGCTCCCAAGACCACAAGTAAATTTAAACTCCAGAAATGAAGCACGGAATCATCAACAGGTAAGGAGTTCAGTGGAGCTGAAGAGAAACGTTCATCAACTCCTGAACTCAATATCGACTCCAGTGACACAGAGTCTGATACTCAGGAGAACGAGGGTGGAAATGTTGATATGAATAAAACAGAAGTCCAGACAAAGACTCTTACTGTAACAGGTACCATTGAAGGGTCAGACTTAGATAGCAAGAAAACAGAGACTATCATTCAAGATAGTGTGCTAGCTGTAGATGAGTTTGTGAAGGAAGCTTATCCAAATCTCCATGAGAATCTCAAGCAAAGAACCGATAACCAAACGTTCCTGGATGAAACAAACAACTCTACTAGAACTCTACCTTTGTTACAAAGTCTTGATCATGATTTCAACTTCAGGGACCAATTCATTGTAGATAAACCATCTGATACTGAAGCTGATAAAACAAAAGAAGAAAAGGAAGTTGTATCCATGTATTCTGTCACCATTCAACATGATACATCTACTGTTCCACCTATGACGGTTCCTACACCAACACCCTCAGTAGCTACACCTTCAACTGCACTTCCACCTCCCACTACAACATCGGCTACTACAACAACCATTATTACAATCGCACTCCCACCACCACCACCTACAAGCAGTAACGTCAAGCTACAAATGGAGGATACTTTGAAACGTCTTGAAGCCCTAGAAAAGCTCCTTTGTATACAAGGTTAAGATATCTCCCTACATCAGACATGAAAGAGATTCTCCAACAACGTATGTATGAAACTGATGAATACAAGGAGCATGAAGACCACATGCTGTTATACGACGGTCTTCAGAAGTCCATGGACCATGATAACTATGTTCATTATTTGAAGGATATCGGGGAACACAAGGAAAGGAAGAATAGGAGATACGATTTGACAAAACCACCATCTGGGGATCCTCCACCTCCACCTTCCGGTGGTGCAGGTTCTTCAGGAACCGGTGGAACTTTTGGCAGTTCCGAGGCTACAAAGACTAATCCACCACCTCCTAGTCCACCATCATTAGGTCAAGGTTCTCACAAGTCAACCACGATCCTCAGCTAGCCAAGGTTCTCACAAGTCAGCCAAAACTTCAGCCCATGCTGCCTAGACAACATTTGACTTGAGATTCACACCAACTTTCTCTCCAATTCCTGAAGATCACGAAATGAATGACGAATCGATTCTTAGTCAAGAGTCTGATTCAGATGAAGAGGATGTTTCCACAAAACATATTCCAAATGTGACTCGTAACGACAACTGGTGGAAAACATTCATGGGGGAAGATGGTGTTAAAAGTTCTAAGTCATCTTGGTCTGCTCCTACCAAAGCAATGACTCAGGATTGGTGGAAGGAAGAATGACCTGCAACTCTAGAACCTACTTGGACTATTCCTACATCTGATTTGATCACTCCGAACCAAAACTGGGCAAGTGCCATTGTTGCCAACCATGTTGCCCCATAAGAGGACTCACTGATGAACATAACCGAGGATATGGGAAGCTTTATGAAATGGTACTGCGAGAAGCAAAGGATCACGAAGCTTACACCCAAAGACTTGTAGGGCCCTGCTTATGATATTATCAAGGTCTTTCATCCGGACATGGCTCACTTGCAGTATCAGATGGAAGAGTGTTACGAGCTGCTGACAGATCAAGTGGACAACAATATACTCAATTTCGATGTCAGCAAGCCACTCCCACTAGGAGGTCCACCTGGTCAAGTTACTATTCAATCCGAGTTCTTCTTCAACAAAGATTTGGAATATATGCGTTTCGGCAACAAGGATATCAGGCCTGCACTCTCAATCTCCAAAATGAAGTCTGTAAATTATCCTGATGCAGGGTTAGAACAGATGGTTCCAGATCTATTTTTGGCTGATAAGGAGTATGAGTACGATGTCGTTGCTTCGTATGGGATCTCTGTTAGGAATTGGAAATTCCATGTTAAAGTGTCGGTCACCCCAATTATGGTCTAGCATATGTTAACTCGTAGACTTGTAGTTATTTACGTTATTTAGTAGTTTATTAGTTAGTTTGTAGCGTAGAATACTTTAGTGTAACACCGTGGAGGAAGGACGGGTCTTTACCCACTGTATGCCTGATCCACAGTCCGACAGGAGGACGTAAGCTTTGTAACTATAAATACCCCTTCCATCCATGGAAGGGGTGGTGCTTCTTAATCTAATCTTTCACTTTTTACAAACCAAGTCTCTACCAAGAAACACCCTCTCTTTACTTTCTCTCTCTAAATGGCTAACATGTATTTCCATCATCCAAGACCCGAATCATCAAACACAATATTATTAAGATCCTAACAATTGGTATCAAGAGCCATGGTTTTTGTGTTTTGATGATTTATATGGTTTTTTATACGGTTCTTTTTATACGACTTGGTTGGTTTTGATGCGGTTATACAAGATTATGATGTTTTGATGTATTATTATGGTTTCTACATATCTTTAAGCTGTTTTTACTACTTTTTGATGATCGGAAATTTTATTTTTCGAGTATTCTTACAGCTAACAGTTTTGAACATGGTTTTAAATCCTATCTTTTGGTCCAAAATGTCATATGGTCCATATTGTATCAAATATGTGAAATATTAAGTGGTCAATAAGTCAGGTTCTTGTAGTCTTTTTCATGGTAAAAAATGGGTCATATGAAGAGTTCTTATCATGCTTTTATGGGTTTATTATGTATCCGGTCATTGTCTTGGTCAAAATGGGTATGTTTCTTGCAAACTATATTTGCTGCTCATAAACTCTTGGTGGCGACTTGGCATTCTTGAATGCGAGTTATACACATAACAGTCCAGATACAATGTATCATTAGCGACTTGACACAAAATGATGTAGCGACTTGTTCTCAAAAATGTTAGTGACTTGACTCTCAAAAACTGAAGCGAGTTGGTGCTAGCAAGTTGTTCATCATGGTAGCGACTTGTTATTTAACAAGTAGCGATTTGTTTCACAACAACAAGTAGCGACTTGTGCTTTCAAAATCTAGCGACTTGACTCTAAAGATGTAGCGACTTGACAATGCCGTCTAGCGACTTGACAGAAATGATGAAGAAGAAGTATGACCATGACCACTTGACCACAAAACCTTTATGGCAACTCAGTTGACCTCATTAATATTACATCATCGGTACAAGTAATACATTGATATCAAAATGAAAAGAAAAAAGATCTAAGAAGTAGTATATCACAGCTGGTCGATTCATACAACAATCCATCATTGATCTGTCACCATTCGGACTCATAATAATTATATTGATCTCAGTTTTTTTTCTTTCGTGTGCTACAACAAAAGCCTCTTAGACCTCAAAGTCCAAATACATGATAAGAAAAAAAATCATCATTGACCAATGGTTTTTGAAGTCTCACACTTCTTTAAATATTCGATTACTAAGAAAAAGAGTTTAACAAGTATGTTATCTCTTTGACTTGATTCGTTTGTTAATCTGAATCTAAAACACAAGTGATCTCAGAATCAACTCAAACTACTCTTTTGGTTAAAGATCCTTTTGTTTGAAGTCATATCCATCATCGATCAAATAACATAAGGTTGTTATTTTATCCGAATAATTGATGAAAAAAACAAAAATCCACTAGGATTTCATTTGTTACTCACGTTCGGTATAAATCTAAAGATAACATTGATAAAGAACCAACCTTGATGACTCGTATCATACCATCTCTGTGGCATTAATGGACCTTCGAGCCATCCCTGTGGCGAGGTCTTGTTGTTGCTGCGTTGTGTTTACAGAAACGGGAGAGAGTGGCAGACATAATATTGAGATTAATTAGGGTTCCTAAGGAGAGTGTTTGATTTGATGTATGAATTTTGAATCTGAGATGTGGAAATGTTTTCAGGATGGGGGCAGACAAAGAGTACTTTAGGGTTTGTGTGAGTTGGTTATTAGGGCATGTGAGAGAAGTGGCGTCTTATACTCCTATGAATTAGGATATCGTGTGACTAAACTGAATAAGGGCCTTGGACCGATTTAAATTATTGATATGTGTGGGCTTGGTATCTTATAATTTGGACATTGGGCTTATGTATGTGATGTTTCGGCCTGGTATTATGGTTGGTAATACACGAACTTTTTGATACAACTCTTCTTTAACATTTGGTTTATGGCATGTTGGTAATTCAAATTTCATGTAAGATATTTCGTCATAGCTTGAGTTGTGAGTTAACCTTTAATGATGTTCGTGGTCCTTGTCCGGTACTATTGATTTGGTATTGAAGCGACGGCTCTAACGGTTTTGTTTGAACGTTGGACTTGGATAGTTGGATTGATTTTCATTAACCGGGCCTTGATTTTTGCAAGTAACCAAGTTTGGGCCGTACACATGATTGGGTCGAATGGGCTTCTCATGAATTGGATTTTATGTGAGTTGACTTATGATAAGATTTGATGATGAGACTTGTTGTGATGATGTTTAAAATTTTGGTATCTACATTTTCACGAAGGATATTACGTCACGGCCTGAATTAATGATTGGACAATGTTGACTATGGGGTTGTTTGTACGGTATCTCTTATTTGAATTTAAAGTGAGGTTTTCCGGACGCGTTTACTTATTTCGTCTTCTTTCTTTCTACCCTTCCGCGAAGATGACTTGTTTGGGCATTTATTAAGTGTGATAAAGACTTGGCTATTTAGTTACGGTTGTGATTCTTTCACGCTTAACCCACAATGTAACTATCACTTCCATGTCTCACGCATTTGAGGATATGTCAAGAGGATTTGTACATCGGGTACACCGTTTCTTCTTCACAAGGATTAGTACAAGTTTAAGTAACAAATCTGGGGAATTTTACTTCATGATCAAGTGTGGTATATCGAGTTTACTTCACCAGGAGGTCACAACATTTGCCAACAGAATGAGTGAATGATGTGTTTACCAAAGTATTTATTGGATGGTTGATGATATTGTTGATGTTGGATAATGAACCGTTGATTAACCGCTGCATGTTCCCCTAAAACAGATATTCACCGAAACCAAAGTTGTCATAACACGTTCAAGCTGACATTGTTTACGGTTTTGTCTTGATTTTGTAAAATCCCGCAAAAGAATCTATTTCTCGGTTTAAATCATAGACTTGTAAAATCCCGTGACAATGGAAACATCCTGGTAAAAGTAAAGTGCATTTCCGGATCTATCTCTCGGTTTATTCTTGGTTTTGTAAAATCCCGCAAAAGAAACTATTTTTCGGTTTAAACCATAGAATTGTAAAATCCCGTTATGATGGAACCATCCTGGAGAAAGGAAAGTGTATTTCGAGGTCTCATCTGATGCTGGTGCTATAGTTTCTTCTTCGAAGAATGGATAAAAGGGTGTACTTCATAAATTGGGTGTGTGTTTGGGTTGTCTTCATGGCAGTTTGGTTATTACATAGTTTTACGGGGTTATGTGCTTTTAACCATGGTTGGGATGAAACCATTATCAGAGTTCACTTAAAATGTCAAAGGAGGCTAGAGTTGAGCTTTTAACCAGAAAAGGTGACAACGAGGTTAATTCACTATTATTTATTTGAGGTTGAAGTGAAATATCATAGGCAAGTGTACTTAGTATCTGAAGGTATCGGGGATGGATGGATGAAGATTCTTCAAGATCCTTGTTCAAGCTTATTATTAAAAACGAAGACTTGAAAATCTAGTTATTGTTGGGTGTCTTTTACCACTTGGGGGAATTGGGCTCGTACCACCACAAAATAACTATCACTTTAAGGAGTTACGTTGTAGTGCTCAGTGTCACATTCAATTGTGAATTTTCAAGAGGTGATGTACGTCTTATACTTGATGGTTGGTTTGATGAAGAGTAGAGAGTACTTAGAGATTCAATGGATGATGAAGTCTCGGCACCGCTCTTTGTTACATATGTGCAAGTTTAAGTCACGAGTTCGGGTTGTTTTACTTCAGGGTTAAATTCGTCATATTAGGTTTTCTCCATCAGCTGTCACGACAAAGAGCCTACTGAATGATAATGGGGTTGATTACAAGTTTTGCCAAGAGAGTTGAAAAGAGAGAGATTATGACGTATGAACACAACAGTTCATGCCTCGTACTCTAAAGAAAAGAAAAGTGTACGTTTCAGTGCGCTTTATCTTCCGAAGAAGATAAATCTTCTTATGACGTTTGAACACAACAGTTCAAGCCTCGTAATCTAAAGAAAAGAAATGTGTACGCTTCAGTGCGCATTATCTTCGGAAGAAGAGAAATCTTCTTATTATGACCATTCTCATCAACATGCTTCATGCTTTTTCCATGCACTTTCAATTATCAAGTGAACCGGGCTACTGTTGATTGTTTTCTTATTCCACTTGCTCAACTATAATGACGATGGCGACATCATGTGATAATTTTTCGGGGGAGAAGTGTGAATAGACTACATTTGGATGATATTCACTTATTCAATCAAGAATGGCAACTCTGAATGCAATTCTTGAGGGGGAGAAGAAGTGTGATAATTCTGCATGGTTGATTGACTTATGAGAATATATGGTCATACGGCTCCTAACTCATGTAAGAACCAAGCTTCTTCTTATCGGGTCATCTTTACATGGAGTTTATTCTAAGAGCCGTTGGTTGACATCTTCACATGGACTAATATGATTAAATGACAAAGTGCTTCTAGTTGTTGGGCTGATTTCTTTGATGAACATCTTTCTGTTCTTGTTTGATTGGGAGGGATTTTAGTTAAGGATATTTGCTACATATAAGGTAATTGGAACGCATTTGGTGAGATGAAGATGTTAACTATCTAATCCCCAACTGGACAATCTTGAAGAAGGTCGAGTCTACCGTTGTTTCTACATTCTCTGCTACATGTTAGAAGACTAAAGACGAGTTGCATTTAAAGATCTAAAGACTTCTTCTTAATTCAAGCATTCATTATAAAGATTGTCGGTTTAGGGGAGAGCACTAATTGGGGGAGGGTGAAATGTCGAATTTAATCCCCAATTAGACTTGCTCACATTCTACTTCAGCAAGTTGATTCCCACAATATTATAAGTGCTCTTCTCAAAAGATCTCAAGTATTTGGGCTTATAATATGATTGCTGATTCTGAAGTATCAATACCAGCAAGGGGGAAGGAGACACGTATCTAAACGCGAGTAAACTTGATGAACTTAATACTTCTAAGTAATTGAAGATATCCCGGGAAGACAAATGTTATTACCGCAGAGAAACTTAAGGTTTGACTCATGGCGAGTAAACTTGATGAACTTAATACTTCTAAGTGATTGAAGATATCCTGGGAAGACAAATGTCATTACCGCAGAGAAACTCAAGGTTTGACTCATGGCGTTTAGTGTTTATTCCAATGATGTGGGGGAAGAGATGTTAGAGAAAGTTTATGAAGATATAAGAGGTATACAAGTGTGTGATGATCTCGATGTTATCGCAATCATCAGGGGAGAGAGAATTGTGTACATTGGGGGCGCTCAACTATCTCACTTGAGGGCTTAATCAGTGATTCAGAGATATAATCACTTATTCCGGAGTTGACATCCGCAAAGATTGTCATCCGCAGAGATAATCGGTGATTCGGCCTGCTTCTTCAATGTTATCGGTTGTTCTCTCTTTGGGGAATGTGTGTACTTCGGGTCCTTGAGCTTCATACACGATCATCAGGGAAGAAAGCCATTGTTTACCACAAACATTGGGGAGGTGTTTTCTCTCCGGGTATGATGTGTATTCGGGAGAGTTCTTGGATATTGGTGTACTTCGGGTTCTTGAGCTTCATACACGATCATCAGGGAAGAAAGCCATTGTTTACCACAAACATTAGGGAGGTGTTTTCTTTCCAGGCATGATGTGTATTCGGGATAGTTCTTGAGCTCTATTCTAAGAGACGGGCTGCATCAATTCAACTACTCGGGGGAAGTGGTCTCTTGACACCTCTTGGAATGGATTGCTTCAGACGTCAGTAGAAAAGGAATTTGAGAAGATTATTTAAATGTGGGATGATACGTTGCTGTTCTTCTTCTTGATGATATAACCCCCGAATAGAGAATCTCGATTATCGTTCTTAAAAGGAGCAGTGGGATTTATGATAATGGTGTGCTTCTTTGTGCACCTGGCTAAGGCAAGCTTGAAATAGAGCTTTGAATCTGCTCATCTAATGGTTTTTCGGTTTGGGGGGAAGCTGCCAAAGTCTCACTTTCAGATGGTTCAATTTCTTTTTTCAATGCAAAAGCCTCGGAAGCTTTGGTGGTGAAAGTTTTAGGGATGATGACTTCTATCTTCTACGACGTGCTGCTCGATATCCTTATCTCGGTACTCGTATCATCATTCTCTTAAACTATATCATCTACTCTATTTGTAAATATTTATCAAAAACCAAAATACAAAAATAGAAAACCAACAAAACAAAATAGAAAATTATAAAATTAAAAAAAAAAAAAAAAAAAAAAAAAAAAAAAAAAAAAAAAAAAACCCATAAAAATCAGAAAATTTGAAAAAGACCAAAAATATTGTTTTTCAATGACATGTCTTCTGGTATCGATAACATCTGCGGTCTTAGAAATATCATTCAACAATGGCACGGGACCATAGATGAAGTTCGAGCAGAAGGTGTAAATATTTCTTTTCAAAACATGTCACAAATTATATGGCTTGCAGTTACTTCAGACTGTAACCCGTGCTTAATCCATGGCTTGCTATTATTTCTGATAGCAACCTGTTCTTCAAGGAAGGAAAGTGATGCGCTAAAACAATTTTCTTAAATCTCGTGCACTTATCCTAAAACAAAACAAGGAAAGCATGTCGTAAAAAAGACTGTTGTTCCTACACAAATGTTTTTCCGTCTAAAATTCTTCAGGAAAATATTTGTTGTTTTTCAAAAATGGTGGTAAATGAGTTGCTTGAAAATCAATCTAATTCAGAGTTTTCGAAAAAATTGAAAACTTAATCAATGACTTCAGCGCTTTTAAACTTTTCAAAAAATGAGTCATTGATTGAAGGGGAGAATGTTTTCAAATTTATATCATCAAACGAGCTTTCTTAATTATCCTACGTGCTTAATTAAAAATGATAGTTGCCTATGTCGAAGGACTAGGAATTTAGGATATGATTGTTAGGATTAGATGATTAGAGTTTGATAAACACATAAATCCCATACCTTATATGAACTGATTGTTATGTTGGATTGACTTTTATTAGTCGATTGTTGTTTGGGTGATGTCGACCACCATATATCTGTATGTATGTCCACTAACGTATGCAGGTATATTGGTATATAAGAATGTTCCCGATCCGGATCCCACATAATATGATGATTGGATGCCGAAAGGAAAGGGTAACTATATCTTGGGGTTGACAAATGAAGAAACGGAGCTTAATTGGACTTCTATGGAGAGTTGGCATGGAAAAATGCAACGTAAGAGGTCTCACTGCATCAGCAGATGGTTTTCTTCATCAGCAAATGAAGAAACGGAGCTTAATTTGACCTCAGTTGGCATTAAAATGCAACGTATGAAGTCTCACTGCATCAGCAGACGGTTTTTCTTCCAAGCCCTACAACAACAACATAAGCTTCTCAACCACCTAACGTATCTTTGTGCAGGAAATTTTATACCATTTTTTAAACAATTTTCAAATAATATTGTTTTTGAAAAATGGAAAAATATTGGTTTTGAAAATAAACTGGACTAAATTTTGAAAATCACCGGACTTCATTTTATCAAAACTATAAGTCACTCAATCATCGACTACGGTCATCGATTGAGGGGGAGAGTGATTTAAAATAAAGTATTTTCAAACAATATTTCTTCATAAAAGTCCGGATTGTACAAAATAAGTGGTGATCTAAAGATTTAATGTTATGTCATGGTATGATTTTTCTTTAAGAATCAAGATTTTTCAAAATGAAATTTTTTCTGTTCTTGTTTGATTGTTAAATTGTTTTATTTTACTTAAAGATCTCCTAAAAACTATCATACCTGACACTAACAATCTTTAATGTCTTAAAATGGTCCATTTCGATCATTTTTCAAAATTAAATCTTGCCACGTCTTTCCCCAAATTTTTTAAAAAGATTTAAATCAATTGGGATCACAAATCTCAAATGGTTTGAAATTTTTTATCGGGGGAGAGATCGTGATTTAAATCTCAAATATGTTTTAATGAAATTGGTTTTAGTCCTTCAAATGCACTCCTACATCCATGTGCCAAACGATCTCAATATACTTAATGCACATGTTGAGGGGGAGCATTTATCCAAAAACTAGACGAGTTTTTAAATCAGGCACATATTCTCCCATGTTTACTAAACCGTATTAAATCACTTGGGATCCAAAATCTCAAAGGGTTTGATATTTTTGATCGGGGGAGAATTTGTGATTTAATAATGAAATTTGATAAAAGGTGATCGTTTTGATTCAACTGTGTAGGTTGCTCTCCCATATGTGCTAAATGCTTTCGAATCTCGAAGCATATATTGAGGGGGAGCATTTAAAAAAGAAAATAAACTTTCAAGGTACAAAGATTTCTATGTTTCAACATAAAGTACCTTGATTGATTTTCTAAATGGTTTCTTAATGGTTTTTGTTATCGTGGATGTACTTCAAATGAACTCTTTCCTCTATGTGATAAAATGCTTTCAAATATCCTACGCACATATTGAGGGGGAGAATTTTACCAAGAAAATCAAATGGCTTTTTCTATGAAAATTGTGATCAAAGAAAACATTTCAAATAACTCTTGCTTCCATGTGCTAAACAATTTCAAAATCATACGCACATGTTGAGGGGGAGCTTTTCTAAATGATCAAAACAATTAAGGTACAAAATGCTTTGATTTTATATCACAAGTACCTTGATTGATTTTCCAAATGATTTTTCAATTGGTTTCGTGAAGGAATGAACTGTACCAAAAGACCGACCATTTTACTTTATGCATGGAGTTATAAGGATGGTGAGGTTAGGTATTAGTTCCCACGATCCGCCAGAACCGGAGGGATCTACCCAGGGACAATCCACTAGATAGTGTAGAGTCCTTAGGTATATTGAAAAAAGGAGAAAAGTGAGAATTGGGAAGAGTGCGGACTGAGATAGAGCTAGAACTGGAATAAACCCAACAAGGTTCTAGTTATGAAGTCTCGGTAAGCACTGAAGGGGTTGAAGAATGAAAAAGAAATGAAATGAGAAAAGGGTGAAAAGAAATAGCCCTACATTATATCAACCTTAGGGCAGAAACCGGATTCAATACATATGCTACTGGTGCTTACTAAGGTAACACTGGTATTGAAGACAAGACGTCATGGACGCAGTGACGCACTGCACTAAACTTCCCAAGCTACTCAAGTTCCTCTTAAAATGACTTGTTTCATTCTCACGGGGAACCTACATAATCTATCGACTTTCTCTTAGAGATTGTTGATATTGAAGAAGGAGACCCTCTCCCTAGTCTCCGGCATAGGAACCAAATGTGCACTATTGAGTCTCGAGCCAAGAGATCATCTACAATATCTCATTAGGACACAAAATTAATGAAGACTTGCTGTTTCACACAATGTGGAACGTAAGTATATATATTAAGAGTCCTACGCATTATCCTTGTGGTATTGCTAGAACATCCGAGTGATATGTAAAATATTCACGATGAAGATGGAAATCTTTCTAGAGCCAACATCAAACAAGCTCTTGGTGGGTGACATGTGAGATCTTTTCTAAAGATCAAGCTTGTGACAACTGGATAGAAACAATGGGGCGATTCATTCTTGAATCAACCTTGGTCCAGGAAATGAATTGACGAATACTTTTGGAAAAACCGTTCGATGTGCAAATCTTCTTTTCTCTAGCACATCAAATGTGTATTCATGTTTTCAAACACAAAAAGTATCTCTGATTGAAAAAATACTTTTGGAAAAACCGTTCGATGTGCAAATCTCTTCTTTTCTCTAGCACATCGAATGTGTATTCTCTTTCTAATATAAAAAGTATTTTAAATTGAAAATTGATCTTTCTCATAAAATCTTCGTCGTATTGCAAAACTCTTTCTTCTAAGCAATACGCGATTGTTTTCAAATCAATTTTTCATCAATCAGTGAATCTCAATTCGCTGGTTCACTCACTCCGTGTTGTCTTCTTTGAGACGTTCCGGTTTGAGAACAGCTAGAACAGCTCCGAAACCCTGTCAAGGAGGTTTTTCGGAACTCTACCTGATCACAGGCAGTACTTGTACTGATCAACGGGGAACCGTGGGCCGTGTACCTCAATTCAACGAAAGTGATCAAAGACACTTTCGTGTGTTTTATTGCTAACTGTTGTTTGCAGGTACATTTGGACGGTTGCAGCTGATCAGAATTGAGAAGTCAATCCAAAGCCGCATGCTCACAGCATTCACACTTAATTGAAGAAATCATGACTTGTGCATATCTACTAGGGGTGAGCAAAACAAACCGAAAAAACCGAAACCGACCGAAAATCGAAAAAAACCGAACCGAAAAAACCGACCGAAACTAAAAACCGATGGTTTGGTTTTTATTTTTTCAGAAACCGACAAATGCGGTTCGGTTTCGGTTTTCGTCCAAAAACCAAACCGCAAAAACCGAACCGAACCGAACCAGTCCAGTTTTATTATATAATAATATCTAATTAAAATAATATAATTAAATAACTAAATAAATCAAATTTATAAATTCATATTCATTTTGTTAGTAGATTTATAATATATTTATCTTAACGTTTATATTTATATGTGTGTTTGTCGTGTCGCGTGTTTTGTGTGAATATATCAATAAGTATTCGATAATGATTATACTACGTGTATGTTCACTTGTATGTGTATATTTCATTTATATGTTTGTAATTGTAGAATTATGCAATAAACATTATTATGCTTTGATTGAAAAAGATTAAAGAAGAATAACTCATTTTGTACGTAAAACAAGTTTGTTGGTATAATTTGGCCATACCCAAATATTAACGGTTAGAAACCGAAAAAACCGAAAAACCGAACCGAAACCGATAACAAACCGAAAAAACCGAACCGCCAAAAACCGAACGGTTTTGGTTTTGGGTTCTACAAAAACCGAACATTGTGGTTCGGTTTCGGTTTTAGCCAAAAACCGAACCAAACCGAACCGTGCACACCCCTAATATCTACAGAACCTGGCTCAAATATTTTTATACTATGCTTCTACTACGCCGCTGCAAATATCTTGAACCAGTAAAAGCTTCCGCTACTCTGATGAAAAGATGTCATGATCCAGACAGTGTGAGCATGTCGGTCCAAAAGTCACAACATCACATGATGGCAACACAATAAAGGGTGATCCAGAGATTTACTGTGGCTGATGATCTCAATGAAAGCTCGAAGATTATCAAAGATGTGGATCAGTTAAAGGCCTCCACTAAAAGTACAAATCAATACGGACTTTAAAGAATCGCTACTAAAGCAAAAAGATGGCGGAACTTGAAGAATAGAAGTCTACGAGCTCATAACAGAAGAAAAAGAAAGAATGCTAGGATGCAGAATGTATTTCATGCGGTGACCTCCCTTAGGGGGAGATTGTTAAGAATTGGAAATTCCATGTTAAAGTGTCGGTCACCCCAATTATGGTCTAGCATATGTTAGCTCGTAGACTTGTAGTTATTTACGTTATTTAGTAGTTTATTAGTTAGTTTGTAGCGTAGAATAGTTTAGTGTAACACCGTGGAGGAAGGACGGGTCTTTACCCACTGTATGCATGATCCACAGTCCGACAGGAGGACGTAAGCTTTGTAACTATAAATACCCCTTCCATCCATGGAAAGGGTGGTGCTTGTTAATCTAATCTTTCACTTTTTACAAACCAAGTCTCTACCAAGAAACACCCTCTCTTTACTTTCTCTCTCTAAATGGCTAACATGTATTTCCATCATCCAAGACCACCCGAATCATCAAACACAATATTATTAAGATCCTAACAATCTCACACTGGTGGTTTCACAAAAAGTGCTTCTACATTGACAGACACAATATTACCACAACGTCGCCTACCTTTTATCCGGTACTAGGCTAAGTACCGAGTTCCATTACAATGGAGGAACTACAACCCAACACTACACCAACGACTAATCCCAAAGGAGACCAACTCCTTATTACAACATCATCAAGGATATCAATATCCTTGGATCTAATGCTAATCTATCTTGTACATCGAAACACACCATATCGAATGTACATCTTAGGCACCTTTCACTAATGCCTTTAACTAGATCTTCAAGACACCCTTCACTAATGTCTTGTGACTTGACTTCTAGGCACCCTTTACTAATGCCTACAATACGGACGATCGACACCTTTCACTAATGTCTTCATCTTGACACTTGAGACATCTTTCACTAATGTCTTCAACACTACACTTCTTAGTAGAAAGAAAAAGAACCATCAACAAGAGGACTTCAGTAGTCTTGATGATGAGGAAGCATAGCAACTCATGGACTTGAGCTTGCTTGACTTCAAAGGTGGTGATCTCGCCTTTAAAAGGAACCTAGAGAATCACACAAAAACAAAACTACAAACATAGATCACTTGGATCTGGGGTTAGAGAGTTTTTAACTCAAAGGGAAAGTATGTTAGAAAAAGGTGAGAAACAATGAAGAAATGGCTCACTATTTATAGAGAGAAAATGCCTATTGTTCCCCGGATCCTACGGATCCCTCCCACAAGGGATCCGTCAAGCGTAAAGCTAGGGATCCGTGGGCCGCTCCTCTTTACCCATGGGTATTTTGGTTATGGGTCATGGGTCATGGGTTATGGGTTTATCCTTGGGTCTTTTACTAGATACAATGTATCTTATAAGTGCAATGCACCTAGTCACATGGGTATGGGTCAATACCATGGGTTATGGATATTATCCATATATGATATAAGCATGATGTCATGCAATGGGTTATGGGCCCAACTCCATGGATATGGGTCATGGACTTTGGGTTGTACCCAACTACATTCAATTTATTTGGTCAATGGGTTATGATACTTAAGTTTCTACTCATTTATATTACCCAATATACTACATACTAGTTATGTGTATATTTTACCCAAATATGTAAACACTAGTTGTTGTACATATGTAATACTAAATCATAAAATCACTTATACTTGTTTTAGTGTTTTATGTGAAAACGTAAGTGTGTTAGAAAACTATTGGCTCAAACTAATTACGTATTTTATTTGTTTCGTTAAAATGATTTTACGTTTGTTATCGACAAAACATTAGAAGATCGTAAAATATAAATAAACGTTTTTTTGGCTTATTTGTATTAACAATCTCCCCGTTTTTGTTGATGACAAAATATAAAATTATTTTAAGGAAAAGCTAAAATTCGTAAAAG
This sequence comes from Chrysanthemum seticuspe, assembly GCA_019973895.1. Lineage (NCBI taxonomy): Eukaryota > Viridiplantae > Streptophyta > Magnoliopsida > Asterales > Asteraceae > Chrysanthemum > Chrysanthemum seticuspe. The sequence continues at coordinate 37,547,511 of BPTQ01000007.1, forward strand.
TTTGGATTTGTAGTTTTTACTTTCTTCTCCCCCTTTTTGTCGAAACAAAAAGAGCTTCGAAAGGAAACTAACACATTGTTTTAAGAAAAACATGTGAAAAATAGAAAAGAAAGAAAAAGTAGATAGCAAATAACGGGAAAGGGTCTCGTCTTAACTCCCCCTTGACGAGTCCATCCCTATGTGAGGGCGTCAAGAAAATAATACTAAGCTAGTTCATTTGCAACTGAGTTTGCAAAAGATTTCATCTATGTGACGAATGTACTCCCCCTTGATGATTGCAATTTTGCAAAGGGATGTCATGAAATGTAATCTTAATATTGCAAGTAATTTTGCAATGTATTGCTTTGACACAAAGCTCCCCCTAGCTTGAGGGTGTCAAAGTCTTCATGTGTAAATTGAATAACTACAAAACAAAGGTTAGAAAACATGTGTAGGATCGTAATATTTATTGTGTTGATGATTCGGGTGGTCTTGGATGATGGAAATACATGATTGCCATAGTTAGAGAGTTAGTAGAGAGAGAGAGGGTGTTCTTGCTAGATGTTTACACAAAAGTATGAATATTAGATTGAATGAAGCACCACCCCTTCCATGGATGGAAGGGGTATTTATAGTTACAGACTTAACGACCTCCTATCGGCCTGTGGATCAGGCATACATTGGGTAAAGACCCGTCCTTCCTCCACGGTGTTACACTACGCTAAACTAAACTAAAAACTAACTAATAAACTGATAAATAACGTAAACAACGACAAATCTACGAGCTAACATATGCTAGACCATTATTGGGGTGACCGACTCTTTAACATGGAATTTTCTAATTCCTAACAATCTCCCCCTAAGGGAGGTCACCCCATGAAATACATTTTTGCTTCCTACATTCTATCTTTGACTTCGTTCTGGAGCTCGTAGACTTGAATTCTTCAATTTCTGCAATCTTTGTGCTTTTGTAGCGATTCTTCAAAGTCCGCATTGATTTGTACTTTCAGTGGAGGCCTTTAACTGATCCACATCTTTGATGATCTTCGAGCTTTCATTGAGATCATCAGCCACAGTAAATCTCTCTGGATCATCCATAGTTGTGTTGCCTTCATGTGATGTTGTGACTTTTGGACCGACATGCTCACACTTTTGAATCATGACATATTTCCATCAGAGTAGCGGAAGCCTTACTGGTTCATGATATTTGCAGCAGCGTAGCAGAAGCATAGTATAGAGATATCAGAGCCAGGTTATGTAGATAAGCACAAGTCATGATTTCTTCAATTAAGTGTGGATGCTGTGAGCATGCGGCTTTGGATTGACTCCTCAATTCTGATCAGCTGCAACCGTCCAAATGTACCTGCAAACAACAGTTAGCAATAAAACACACGAAAGTGTCTTTGACCACTTTCGTTGAATTGAGGTACGCGGCCCACGATTCCCCGTTGATCAGTACAAGTACTGCCTGTGATCAGGTAGGATTCATAAGAATCTCCTTGACAGGGTTTCGCAGCTGTTCTAGCTGTTCTCAAACCGGAACGTCTCAAAGAAGACAACACGGAGTGAGTGAACCAGCGAATTGAGATTCACTGATTGATGAAAAATTGATTTGAAAAACAATCATGTATTGCTTTGAAGAAAGAGTTTTGCAATACGACGAAGGTTTATGAGAAAGATCAATTTTCAATCAAAATACTTTTTGTATTAAAGAATGAGTACACATTCGACGTGCTAGTGAAAAGAAGAGATTCGCACATCGAATGGTTTTTCTAAAAGTATTTTTCAATCAGAGATACTTTTTGTGTTTGAAAATGAATACACATTCGATGTGCTAGAGAAGAGAAGATTTGCACATCGAACGGTTTTTCCAAAAGTATTCGTCAATTCCATTCCTGGACCAAGGTTGATTCAAGATTGAATCTCCCCATCGTTTCTATCCAGTTGTCACAAGTTTGATCTTACGAGAAGATCTCACATGTCACCCACCAAGAGCTTGTTTGATGTTGGCTCTAGAAGGATTTCCATCTTCATTGTGAATATTTTCATATCACTCGGACGTTCTGGCAATACCACAAGGATAATGCGTAGGACTCTAAATATATACTTATTTTCCACATTGTGTGAAACAGCAAGTCTTCATTAATTTTGTGTCATAATGAGATATTGTGGATGATCTCTTGGCTCTAGACTCAATAATGCACATTTGGTTCCTGTGTCGGAGACTAGGGAGAGGGTCTCCTTCTTCAATATCAACAATCTCTAAGAGAAAGTCGATAGATAATGTCGGTTCCCCGTGAGAATGAAACAAGCCCTTTTAAGAGGAACTTGAGTGGCTTGGGAAGTTTAGTGCAGTACGTCACTGGGTCCATGACGTCTTGTCTTCAATACCAGTGTTACCTTAGTAGCAACCAGTAGCATATGTATTGAACCCGGTTACTGCCCTAAGGTTGAATTGATGGAGGGCTATTTCTTTTCACCCTTTTTCACATTCAGTTCTTTTTCATTCTTCAACCCCTTCAGTGCTTACCGAGACTTCATAACTTGAACCTTGTTGGGTTTATTCCAGTACTAGCTCTGTCTCGGTCCGCACTCTTCCCATATTCTCATTTTTCTCCTTTTTTCAATATTCCTAAGGACTCTACACTATCTAGTGGATTATCCCTAGGAAGATCCCTCCGGTTCTGGCGGATCGTGGGAACTAATACCTAACCTTACCATCCTTATAACTCCGATCCATACATAAAGTAAAATTGTCGGTCTTTTGGTACAGTTCATTCCTTCTCGAAACCAATTGAAAAATCATTTGGAAAAACCAATCAAGGTACTTGTGATATAAAATCAAAACATTTTGTACCTTAATTGTTTTTGATCATTTAGAAATGCTCCCCCTCAACATGTGCATATGATTTTGAAATTGTTTGGCACATGGAGGCAAGAGTTCTTTGAAACAATTTCTTTGAAATAATTTCTTGATCACAATTTCCATGGAAAAAGCCATTGGATTTTCTTTGGTAAATTCTCCCCCTCAATATGTGCATAGGATTTTTGAAATCATTTTTTATCACATAGAGGAAAGAGTTCTTTTGAAGCACATCCACGATCACAAAATCCATTATAAAAACCATTTGAAAACACAATAAAGGTACTTTATAAATCTCTTTTAAAAAAACTTTTGTACCTCGATGGTTTTGCTCCCCCTCAATATGTGCTTCGAGATTCGAAAGCGTTTAGCACATATGAGAGAGCAGCCTGCACAATTGAATCAAAACGATCATCATATATCAAATTTCATATTAAATCACAAATTCTCCCCCGATCAAAAATATCAAACCCTTTGAGATTTTGGATCCCAAGTGATTTAATTCGGTTTAGAAAACATGGGAGAAAATGTGGCCTTGTTTAAATACTCATCTGGTCTTTGGATAAATCCTCCTCCTCTACATGTGCATTGTGTATTTGAAATCGTTTGGCACATGGAGGCAGGAGTGCCTATAAAGGACTAAAACTGATTCCATTAAAACAGATTTGAGATTTAAATCACGATCTCTCCCTCGATCAAATATTTCAAACCAATTGAGATTTGTGATCCCAATTGATTAAAATCATTTAGAAAAGTTTGGGGAAAGACGTGGCAAGATTCAATTTTGAAAGATGACAGATAAGGACCATTTTAAGACATTAAAGATTGTTAGTGTCAGGTATGATAGTTTTTAAGAGATCTTTTAAGTAAAACAAAACAATTTCACAATCAAACAAGAACAGAAAAAATTTCATTTTGAAAGACCTTGATTCTAAAGAAAAAATCATACCATGACATAACATTAAATCTTTAGATCACCACATTTTAACGTACAAACCGGAACTTTTATGAAGAAATATTGTTTGAAAATATTATATTTTAAATCACTCTCCCCCTCAATCGATGACCGAAGTCGATAATTGAGTGACATATGTTTTGATAAAAAGATGTCCGGTGATTTTCAAATTTTAGTTCAATTTATTTTCAAAAACAATATTTTTCCATTTTCAAAACAATTTTATTCAAATTTATTCAAAAATTGTTTAAAAATGGTATCCTGCACAAAGATTCGTTAGGTGGTTGAGCCGCTTTTGTTGTTGTTGCTGTAGGGTTTGGAAGAAAAACCGTCTGCAGATGCAGTGAGACTTCTTCTTACGTTGCATTTTGAATGCCAACTGAGGTCAAATTAAGCTCCATTTCTTCAATCACTTAGAAGAAAACCATCTGCTGATGCAGTGAGACCTCTTATGTGGCATTTATGCCAACTCTCCAAAGAAGTCCAATTAAGCTCCGTTTCTTCATTTGTCAACCCAAGAAATAGTTGCCCTTTCCTTTTGGCATCCAATCTTCTTCAATAGTGGGATCCGGATCGGGAACATTCTTATATACCAATATACCTGCATACGTTAGTGAACACACATACAAATACATGGTGGTCGACATCACCCAAACAACAATCGACTAATAAAAGTCAATTCAACATATCAATCAGATCATAACAGGTATGGGAATAATCTGTTTTCAAATCTATAATCATCTAATCCTAACAATCATATCCTAAATTCCTAGTCCTTCGACACAGGCAATTATCATTTTTAATTAAGCACGTAGGATAATTAAGAAAGTCCGTTAGATGATATAAATTTGAAAACATTCTCCCCCTCAATCAATGACTCATTTTTCTGAAAAGGTTTAAAAGCGCTGAAGTCATTGATTGAGTTTTCAATTTTTTACTAAAAACTCTGAAACTGATTAATTTTCAAGCAACTCATTTTCCACCATTTTAGAAAACAACAAATATTTTTCTGAAGAATTATAGACGGAAAAACATTTGTGTAGGAACAGCAGTCCTTCGACATACTTTCCTCATATTGTTTTTAGGATAAGTGCACGAAATATTTGAAAATTGGTTTAGCGTAGCACTTTCCTTTCTTGAAAAACGGGTTGCTATCAGAAATAATAGCAAACCACGGTATAAGCGCGGGTTACAGTCTGAAATAACTGCAAGCCATATTTTGAAGCTTGGGTTACAGTCTGAAATAACTGTAAGCCATTTTTAGAGACATGTTTAAAAAGAAATATTTACACCTCCTGCTCGAACTTCATCTATGGTCCCGTGCCATTATTGAATGACATTTCTAAGACCGTAGATGTTATCGATACCAGAAGACATGTCATGAGAAAACATATTTTTGGTATTTTTGAATTTTTCTGATTTTTATGGGTTTTTGTTGATTTTATATTTTTCTATTTTGTTTTGTTGGTTATATATTTTTGTATTTGGTTTTTAATAGATATATACAAAGATAGAGAAGATGATATAGTTAAAGAAGATGATGATACGAGTACCGAGATAAGGATATCGAGCAGCACGTCGTAGAAGATAGAAGTCATCAACTCTTAAACATTCACCACCAAAGCTTCCAGGGCTCTTGAATCGAAGAAAGAAATTGAACCATCTGAAAGTGAGACTCTGGCAGCTTCCCCCCAAACCGAAAATCCTTAAGATGAGCAGATTCGAAGCTCTATTTCAAGCTTTCTTTAGCCAGGTGCACAAGGAAGTACACCATTATCATAAATCCCGCTGCTCCATTTAAGAACGATAATCGAGGATCTCCATTCGGGGTTATATCATCAACAAGAAGAACAGCAACGTATCATCCCACTCATAAATAATCTTCTCAAATTTCTTTTCCACTGAAGTCTGAAGCAATCTATTCCATAAGGTGTCAAGAGACCACTTCCCCCAAGTAGTTGAATTGATGCAGTCAGTCTCTTTGTATAATGCTCAAGAACTCTCCAAAATACACATCATGAGGGGAATGAAAACACCTTCCCATGTTCACATTTTTCTTCCCGGATGATCGTGTATGAAGCTCAAGAACCCGAAGTACACCAATACCCAAGAGCTCTCCCGAATACACATCATGAGGGGAATGAAAACACCTCCCCATGTTCACATTTTTCTTCCCTGATGATCGTGTATGAAGCTCAAGTATCCAAAGTATACCAATACCCAAGGAAAGAATAACTGATAACATTGAAGAAGCAAGCCAAGTCACTGATTATCTCTGCGGATGACAATCTCTGCGGATGTCAACTCCGGAATAAGTGATTATATCTCTGAATCACTGATTAAGCCCTCAAGTGAAACAGCTGAGCGCCTCCAATGTACACAATTCTCTCTCTCCCCTGATCATTGCGATACCATCGAAATCACCACACACTAGTGTACCTATTTTATCTTCAGAAACTTTCTCTAACATCACTTCCCCCACGTAGTTGAAATACTAACACTAAACGCCTTGATGAGTAAAACCTTGAGTTTCTCTGCGGTCATGACATTTGTTTTCCCGGGATATCTTCAATCACTTAGAAGAATTAAGTTCATCAAATTTACTCGCCATGAGTCAAACCTTGAGTTTCTCTGCGGTAATAACATTTGTCTTCCCGGGATATCTTCAATTTCTTAGAAGTATTAAGTACATCAAGTTTACTCGCGTTTAGATGCTTGTCTCCTTCCCCCTTTCTGGTTTTGATACTTTAGAATCAGCAACTCTTTGAATGCCTAAATACTTGAAATTTGTTGAGAAGATCACTTGAAGTCTTTGTGAGAATCAACATGCTGAATAATGTGAGCAAGTCTAATTAGGGATTAAATTTGGCATTTCAAACTCCCCCAATTAGTGCTCTCCCCTAAACAGACAATCTTTTTGATAAATGCCTGGATTAAGAAGAAGTCTTTGGATCATTAAGTGCAACTCGTCTTTAGTCTTCTACCATGCAACAGTAAATGTAGAACGGACTGTAGAATCGACCTTCTTCAAGATTGTCCAGTTGGGGAATAGATAGTTAACATCTTCGACTCACCAAAACACAAGAACATCACCAAAAAGCATCCCAATTAACTTACATCTTGAAAATCCCCTTAATTAAGATCCCTCCCAATCAAACAAGAACAGAAAGATGTTCATCAAGGAAATCAGCAATCAGGCCGCAACGAACACACAATATGGTAACACCAAACCACCAATCACATCAAACAAGAACAGAGAGATTGTTCGGAATCATCATGTTGATGTATACGTGAAGCATTAACCGGAAGCACTTTGTCGATAAACTCATCAATCCGAGTGAAGATGTCAACCAACGGCTCTTAGAAGAGAAAAACTCCATGTGAAGATGACCCGATAAGAAGAAGAGGTTCGGTTCTTACACGAGTTTAGAGACGTATGACAATTAATTCTCAAATATCAATCAATAATGCAAAAAATTCACACTTCTTCTCCCCCTCAAGAATTGCATACGGAGATGCCATTCTTGATTAAACAAGTGAACATCATCCAAATGTAGTCTATTCACACTTCTCCCCCGCAAAATTAGCACAGGATGTCACCATCGTCATTATAGTTGAGAAAGTGGAATCAGAAAACAATCAACAGTAGCCCGGTTCACTTGATGACTGAAGCGCATGGAAAAAGTATGAAGCATGTTGATGAGAATGGTCATTAATAAGAAGATTTCTATTCTTCAGAAGATAATGCGCACTGAAACGTACACATTTCTTTTCTTTAGAGTACGAGGCATGAACTGATGTGAACAGACGTCATAAGAAGATTTCTCTTCTTTGGAAGATAAAGCGCACTGAAACGTACACTTTTCTTTTCTTTAGAGAACGAGGCATGAACTGATGTGTTCATACGTCATAAATCTCTCTCTTTTCATCATCTCTTGGCAAAACATGTAATCACCCCATTATCATTCAGTAGGCTCTTTGTTGTGACAGCTGATGGAGAAAACCAAATATGATGAATTTGACCCTGAAGTAAACTATCCCGAACTTGTGACTTAAACTTGCACATATGTAATAAAGAGCGGTGCCGAGACTTCATGCCCATTTGAATCTCTAAGTACTCTATACTCTTCAACCAACCAACCATCGAGTATAAGACGTATATCACCTCTTGAAAATCCACAATTGAATGTGACACTGAGCACTACAATGTAACTCCTTTAAGTGATAGTTATTTTGTGGTGATAAGAGTCCAATTCCCCCAAGTGGTAAAAGAAAAGGTAAAAGTCACCCAACAATAACTAGATTTCCAAGTCTTCGTTTTTGTTAATAAGCTCGAACAAGGATCATGAAGAATCTTCATCCAACCATCCCCGATACCTTCAGATACTAAGTACACTCGCCCGTGATAATTCACTTCAACCTCAAATAAATAATACTGAGTTAACGCCGTTGTCACATCTTCTGGTTAACTGCTCAAATCTAGCCTTCTTTGACATTTAAATGAACTTTGATAATGGTTTCATCCCGACCATGGTTACAAGCACAGAACCCCGTAAAACCAAGTAATAGCCATACTGCCATGACAAATATCCAAACACACATCCAATTTATGAAGTACACCCTTTTATCCCTTCTTCGAAACAGAAACCGTAGCACCAGCATCAGAAAAGATCCAGAATTACATTTTCTCTTCTCCAAGATGGTTCCATCATTACGGGATTTTACAACTCTATGGTTTAAACCGAGAAATAGTTTCTTTCGCGGGATTTTACAAAACCAAGAATAAACCGTAAGAAAGATCCGGAAATGCACTTTACTTTTACTAGGATGTTTCCATTGTCACGGGATTTTACAAGTCTATGATTTAAACCGAGAAATAGATTCTTTCGCGGGATTTTACAAAATCAAGACAAAACCGTATACAATGTCAGCTTGAATGAGTTAAGACAACTTTTGTTTCAGTGAATATCTGTTTTAGGGGAACATGAAGCGGTTCATCAACGGTTCATTATCCAACATCATCAACATCATCAACCATCCAATCAATACATTGGTAAACACATCATTCACGCATTGCTGTGACCACTTGATGAAGTAAACCCGATATGCCAAATTTGATCATGAAGTAAAATTCCCCAGATTTGTTACTTAAACTTGTATTAATCCTTGTAAAGAAGAAACGGTGTACCCAATGTACAAAACCTCTTGACATTCTCAACTGAGTGAGACACCGAAGTGATAGTTACGTTGTGGGTTAAACGAGAAAGAATCACAACCGTAATTAAATAGCCAAGTCTTTATCACCCTCTATAAATGCCCAAACAAGTCATCTTCGCGGAAGGGTAGAAAGAAAGAAGACGAAATAAGTAAACGCGCCCGAAAAATATCACTTCACATTCAAATAAGAAATATCGTCCAAACAGCCCCGTAGTCAACCTTGTTCAAATATCAATTCAAGCCGTAACATAATATTCTTCGTGAAAATGTGTAAACCAATACCGAACCACATTACAACAAGTCTCATCATCTTACCCAATCTCATCATCAACTCTCATAACCAATCAAGTCTCATCGACAAATCTCATAATTAAGTCTCATCATCGAATTACTTTAACAAATCACACATTATCCAAATCTTAAAAGAAATCAAATTCTTGAGAAGCCCATTAGACCATCATCCAATATCCAAGTCATCACATAAATAACTCAAGCCTATATCCGATTTCAATCGTTGACATACCACTCATTCTTGAGAAATATCATCACATATGTATCCGCATTATGAGATAGTAAAGATCGGATGGGACAAATTAATTTACCAACGACGCATCTGACCAATTAGTTCAAGTCACATCAAGCAAATTATATTGGAGAATTATAACATCCCGTTAACATACGATCCTTTATGTCCGCCCATTTGCACAACTTTCAAATCTAATATCTCTTATGTCTAGGCCCAAATCCAATAGAGATAGCAAACGGTAGACACATTCCTTTGACACATACCATCGAACAAACTGTATGCAACCATTAATCGTTACTAGTCCCATTTCTTGAGATAACACAAACCAAAATATAAAACACATGGCCCAAGTAACATCTTATTCCACATCAAATTGTCTAACAGCTGGATCCATTTCACGTTTTACCAATCCCATAGATTAGCACCCTTCAAATTGAATTATGTTATATGTGCCTGGCCCATTCCAATTGTAATTTCTTAATACATAACTCAAACAGTTTTTTTGCCCAATCATTAGTACAAGCAATCTCGGCCCATGAGATACAACACACGAGACCCATGAATACCACAACACAACTCACGGCCCAATCCAATTCGGAGCAGCATACGAGATCAAAAGTCATATTAAGGAGCAGCAAATTAACCCTAATCATCCGTGAGTATATAAAAACGCACATATCAAAAGTCCAACCCTAATATCACTCACTTTCAACCCTAAATCTCTCTAATATTCCGCCCCCACTCCTGATTTCACACCCAACTCAGATCCGTAGCTCATACCCATGAACTTCATAATATCAATCTCAAGTATCCATCTACATCATCTAAATCCATCTTAAGACACAACTGAAAACAATAAATTATTCAGATCAGTCAACGAAAACACTCATGTGTTCCAACCGAATCAAGGTGTCCTTCAAGATTAATTGAGACTCAGGTAGGTTTATGTGATGTTAATGTTTTCGATTTTTTTTTCAACTGAACCAAGAAAGTGAAGTAACAACCTTGTTGCTTTCATTTATCTTTAAGTGTTCAAATAATTATTGAATCCATGAATCCAAAAATTATATCGATGAAGAAAAAATTCGTGTGACCTTGAATGGTTTGATATATTTGAATAAAAACACGAACAGTTTCTGAGATATTATGCATCTTAAGTTATCTTCATTTATACGAGCAAAGAAATAAAACAAGTTAATGTTTTTGTTCTTCTTAAGTGTTCGAGTATAAACGAAGCTTAGACTTTAAACAAGATGGTCTGTGATGAGATAAGTTCAACGAAAAGAGTCCTTAAAAGATTAGAGAAAACAAGTTGAACTTAATCTGAGATCATATATATTTTGGTTTTCATTTTATCTCTGGATCTGTGATGTGAACCTTTCGTGTCATTAGACCCATGATGGTCTTGATGATCTTCTTTCTTGACACTACTAAAACTGAGATCAATTAGTCATCTTGTTAGAGTAAGTGATGTTTTGACTGAGATTGGATTGAGATTGTGTAAATTGGTTTCTTTGATATTGTGGTTGTGTCTTGTGGTCAAGAGTCTTGTTTTCAGTTTAAGTATTGTTGTTGAGGTCGTGGTCAACTGTCAATATCTTCTTCATCCTTTCTGTCACAAGTCTCTAGCCCAAGTCGCTAGCCCAAGTCGTTACGACCAAGTCGCTAGACCAAGTCGTTACAACCAAGTCGCTAGACCAAGTCGTTACGACCAAGTCGCTAGACCAAGTCGCTACCATGAGTAAAGACTCATGGCAAGTCGCTAACAATTTTTATGAGTCAAGTCGCCACATGAATTTTTGTCAAGTCGCTATTAAGAACCATAATGACCATTTTTCCTACCATCTTCAAAAACCCAGAAAAACTTTTCATAAAAATGCATCTTTTGACCCATTTGTTCACGATTTGACCATAAAATGACCAGATGACATTATCAGGCGTGTATTCTGACTATGGTTACCAAACAGCTTAAAATAAACCCAGAAAACATGAAGACTGCATCTGTTTTGACCTCATGCAACTGACCAGAAAGACCCACAACAATAATAGTTACAATTTGGACAAAAACAGATTAATAGACTTAGATACAAAAATAATGACCAGATGTAACTTTTTGACCAAACAAAAACACATAAAGCTTGTTTGTAAAAACAGTTTACCCATAACAATATTCCGACCACACAAATAAACAAAAACAGTTTCAAACACGAATCAAAACCACAAGAAATCATCAAAACATAACAACCATGGCTCTGGTACCAATTGTAGGATCGTAATATTTATTGTGTTGATGATTCGGGTGGTCTTGGATGATGGAAATACATGATTGCCATAGTTATAGAGTTAGTAGAGAGAGAGAGGGTGTTCTTGCTAGATGTTTACACAAAAGTATGAATATTAGATTGAATGAAGCACCACCCCTTCCATGGATGGAAGGGGTATTTATAGTTACAGACTTAACGACCTCCTATCGGCCTGTGGATCAGGCATACAGTGGGTAAAGACCCGTCCTTCCTCCACGGTGTTACACTACGCTAAACTAAACTAAAAACTAACTAATAAACTGATAAATAACGTAAAAAACGACAAATCTATGAGCTAACATATGCTAGACCATTATTGGGGTGACCGACTCTTTAACATGGAATTTTCTAATTCCTAACAACATGTATAATGCATAATTTCCTGCAAATATGATTCAAAGCTAGTAGAAAAGTAGTTTTCTGTCTCACGGATCCCACAGTTCCCTCTTTGTAAGGATCCGTCTAGGCAATTTTAAGGGATCCGTCTGGCTGATGACTGATTTCAGCAATGGTGATTTAACAAATAATGTTAACATCAAAGTGAGATATGTATTATACAACATAATCATATACTCAGAAATATAGCAAGTAGCATGTATTTTCATTTAATAAAACTAGAGATATGATATACATGACTCTAAAAACTAAGAAAATGATCGATACATGACTTGGAATTACTAGACTTATCTAAGTAATGCTTGATACTAGGACACCACTAAAATCCTCTAGCTCAAGTTTGTTTAGGTTTAATCTCGTCGAAACGTTCGAGGAGGTGATAGAACATGAAACGTTGATCTTCTCGTACTTTATGTATCAAACTTTCAACATGTTGAAAATGATAACAATCTTTGTCATGGCTAGGTAGTGGTGGTGGAAGAAATGAAATTGCTTGATGCGAAGGATCAAGTGAAGCGGGTTGTGGAGCCTCAAACGACGGAGGTATTGGTGGAGGCGCATTTGAAGATGGCTCGATCAAGAATGATGGTGGTGGTAGAGAAGTGTCAATTTCCATATGGTCGGGTGGTTGACTTTGATAATTTCTCATAATCCAAAGGGGATTATATGATGGTGACAACGAAAAGGAAGCCGGAGCTAGTGTTGACTCAACACCTTGATTTTGTACCATTATTCCTCCTAATGAGGAAAATGTTGCCGGTGGAGGAGGATGAGACGGCCTAGGAGGCAAATCCTCTAAATTGTAGAGGTGTGGTGATGATAGTGGAGTTGTAAATGAGATAGCTCTAGGAACCAATGGTGATGGTTTAGTGGAGATAGGATTGTTTGGCCTAGGAGGTATGGTGGTGTTTGGCATAGGTAGTTTTGTGGGTACTATCCTTTTAGGAATTGGTTTGATTGGTTGAGTTGGCGGAGGAGGAATCCTTGCATTTGTGGACTTGACTGGAGATGATTCGGTTGAAGAGATTTCATATACAACACGAGCAATTTTCTTGGGTGGTTATTTGGTGGATAAGTTGCTACTTAGAGTTTTCCTCATGATAAGATGATTTCAAGAGGTTTATAAAGGTTTCTAAGTGCTGAAAATGAGGATTAAGATGATGACTTTAGAAGTCCTATTAATGTGGTTTATAAACCAAGGGATTTGGTAAGTGCCTTCAAGACTTAAGCCACTAAAATTCATTGGAGTGTGATGATTAACATGCACAAGAGTCAACTTCAAAGTTGTACTGATCTAGGAGCTCATTTAAGATGAGATGGAGTTTTTAAGTTAGAAAGATGAGCTTGAAATGATTGTTTTAGCTAGAGTTGACATAATCTGTCATACGGATCCCACGGTTCCCTCCAATGAGGGATCCGCCTAGGCTAATCCTAGGGATCCGTCTCTCAGCAGTTAAGAAAGGATAGCAATGATGTTTGTAAGGTCTAATGCCTATTTCTTCTTGAGTGTTTCAGTTCATCTAAGTGTTTTAAATGAAGAGGTGCTTAAATACTTAAGGGTAATGAGTGATGTAGCTAATGATTGCTTTTTATGGAAGAAATTGGAACTTTCATGAGTACCAATGAATGAACAAAGATGACACTAAAGATTTTTGAAAGTGTCAAGTGGAGCTAAATGATCCTAGAGATCAGATAGTGACTTAGGATAATGTTTTGGAGAATATCCTAATGGCTTAAGATGGAGAAAGTAGAATTTGATCAATTTCGACCAATTTTGAGGTAAGGATGATTATGATCAATTTTTCCATAATTGAAAGATTTCCAAAGCTATATATGTGGGATCATGTGAGAAATGATGAGTGAGCTTGAGAGCGGAAGAGTAATGGGTTTAAGTGAAATGATAGATCTACAAGCGTCTTGAGTGTGATCTAGGTGAGTTATGTGTGAGTAGGAAAGATCTACTTAGCTTGATAAGTGCTCAATTTTCCTTAAGGCAATATGTCTAACTTGGTGTGAAGTGTTCTAAATACATGTTTGAAATACAATGATTGTAATTGCATTTTCTGTTAAGCAGAACCTTTACTAAAGGTATGCAATGATTTTGACAATGCATTATATTCCAAGGTTAGTTTAAGAGGTTCTAATACTAAGATATTGAATGTAAGATGTTTTATTTCATGAAGAAAATTCGATTACATTGATAAAGCATGAGTACAAAAGGATTGATCCTATTTGAAAGACTACTAAGTTCCTTAAGCGTTTTCGCTAGAAGGATCATCAAATGGTTGATGAGTGTTGGTGGAATCAAGAATGAAGAAAGTCTTCATGAGAGATATGTTTAGCGGTTCCATCATCTTGTTCACAAGTACGTACGACGGACTTTGAAATTGAGGATGAAAATGCATGACGTTATGATAGAGGAGCGTCAAGAACATTCCATAAGGGATGAGTTTATTCTTGGAGCCTTGAAGATTTACAATTCGCCTTGCGAAGAAGTAGGCGAGATTGTATGGTTGTTGTGTTAGCAAACAATACATTATGTGAGCACAACAAGCGGGAAGGATTTCTCGATTTCCCCTAATACTCCAAACATTTTCACGTAGAATGAGTGCAAGAGGTTTGTACTCTTCTCGAATGTCCCGTGTAAAGATAATGTTTGGATCGGAGTAATATGGTCGAGGTTTGCATATTATGCGATTCAAATCCTCCGGGGAGGGTATGTGTGAACAATATGGACTATTTTCTTCACGAAAGTTGAAGAGAGAATCAAGAGACCAATCTTCGTTGAAGGCACATTGTCCATGATTTGGAATTCGGAGGATGTGAGCAAATTGCCCAAGGGTTAAAACAAACTTTTGGTTTTTGATCCAAAACCAAAGAGATAGAGAGCGATCCTCGTTACGAACGAGTTCAACTTGACGGAAGAATTTTATTATGAACTTTGGACATATCTTCTCGTTGATTTCGAGAAGACATTCTAGTCCTATGGCTCGGAAGGAGGTATTGATACCTTCTTCGAATTGTAGAGAGGTGTCTATAATACGTCATTCGTGGAAGTGACGGTTTTCGAGATTATTGAACCCACGGACATGATTGCCAGGTGTGTTGGGCTCAAGGGAGATGTTCGGAGTGTAGACGCTAGTGAGTGAAAAATCAAACTCATATTCATGCGACATAGTTGAACCTATAGAAAAGATGGGTTAATAGAAAGTGATGTTTTGTGGTCAACAAATGATTATCTAACGTTTTTACTAGATTTTTATTAACAATGGTTTTTAACAACAATGACACTTAACTCACTTAAGGTTGTGACATTCTAGTGGAATATTACTTTTAGAAAGAAAGTGGTTTTTATTTTGCATGAAAAACTGTTATCCAGGAGTACGGTTCCTTTTCATAAGGGATCCGGCTAGTCTAACTTTCGGGATCCGTGGATCTGTAGTAACAGAAGCAGATTTCTTGATAAAAATATAGGTTTTTAGATCTTATAGTTTTATACCAAGATATGTGTTTTAGTCTACATTTTCTTTTAGCATGCATACATGGCTTTCTAATGTATCACGAGAAAATAAAATAAAAAAAATGATAAACACATTATGATAATAATAACCTAGATAACTAGACTATTAGTAATATTTCATTTCAATGCTAAGAATGATACAAAGGATTGGGTATATAACCCCAATGTAGATTAACAACACAAAGTATATGTCTCCGTATGTGAACTTCATCATAGGGAACACAAGTGCGATGAGTGTTAAGGCGATGAGCATGAGAGCGATGTAAATCATGTTGATGATGAACCTTCTTGGTTTTGGTTTGAGATGAGATGAGATGAGAGGAAGATGAAGTTTTGAATGAGACGTAATTTTTTGAAAATGAAAGATTTGAAAAAGTGGGGATTTGATAAAGTGGGCGACGGATGGTTTATTTATGGGGAAGGAGGAATTTTTGAAATTTGTGTTTTGTTTTATTATTAGAAAGATATGATTTTTGGATTAAATGAAATAAAACACAAGTTTTATATACCACGACTTTAGACGAAAAAATAACACGTATGCAAGAAAAGGCTTCCTAATGAAGCTTCATGTAATACATGTATATGCACAAAAGATAATCATATAAATACCTATGTAGGCATACTTAATTATCAAGCTAATGTCAT
Organism: Chrysanthemum seticuspe; assembly: GCA_019973895.1. NCBI lineage: Eukaryota > Viridiplantae > Streptophyta > Magnoliopsida > Asterales > Asteraceae > Chrysanthemum > Chrysanthemum seticuspe. The sequence goes on from BPTQ01000007.1 coordinate 37,563,915, forward strand.
TTTAGAGATGAGTAGAAAATCATACCTCTAATGCACTTAGGAATGTCTTTACAAATGACACAATAAATGTCAGTAGACAATTCCAGCTCCTTTGTGTTTAAGATACCTTCTTAGGGAAGGTATTCTTGTTACCAAGCGATTCCTAAGGCTTGGTAGGTATGAGCTTTGACTAATCAACATGACAAAGAGGATTAGTGCATTTAAAAAATATATATTAAGAAAAATGTTGTCATTTAATCAACATCCAAACAAAGAGTTTTAAAAGACATGGTGTTTGTTTTTATGAAAAACCTTCTTTGTAGTTTTCAATTAACCATGGATCGTATCAAGTTTTTAAAGTACAATATACTTCAAGAAACTTGGTAACGAAGCTCTGATGCCAATTATGGAAAACTAGAAGGGGGGTTGAATAGTTTTGCCAATTAAAACTTGTTTTAAACTATTTAGATCGACTTATGTCAATCTATTTGGATGTGTGTTGGATGTTGATAAACAAACATATAGAAGTATAAATATGTAATGAAAAGATAAGAGCAAGAAGCACAAAACTACAACGCGAGTATTTATAGTGGTTCGACTACAAGGACACCTTCCTTGCCCTACTCCACTCCCCGAGTCACCTACTCGAGAGTTTGTAATCACTACACAACACCGACTCCTTATGGTGGAGAAACCTTCACGACGTCGCCTACTCTTTTTCCGGTACTAGGCTAACCACCGGGTTCTTTCACACCAAGGTGAACCACACCTACCACAACGTCGCCTACCCTTTATCCGGTACTAGGCTAAGTACCGAGTTCCATTACAATGGAGGAACTACAACCCAACACTACACCAACGACTAATCCCAAAGGAGACCAACTCCTTATTACAACATCATCAAGGATATCAATATCCTTGGATCTAATGTTAATCTATCTTGTACATCGAAACACACCATATCGAATGTACATCTTAGGCACCTTTCACTAATGCCTTTAACTAGATCTTCAAGACACCCTTCACTAATGTCTTGTGACTTCACTTATAGGCACCCTTCACTAATGCCTACAATACGGACGATTGACACCTTTCACTAATGTCTTCGTCTTGACACTTGAGACATCTTTCACTAATGTCTTCAACACTACACTTCTTAGTAGAAAAATAAGAACCATCAACAAGAGGACTTCAGTAGTCTTGATGATGAGGAAGCATAGCAACTCATGGACTTGAGCTTGCTTGACTTCAAAGGTGGTGATCTCGCCTTTAAGAGGAACCTAGAGAATCACACAAAAACAAAAGTACAAATATAGATCACTTGGATATGGGGTTAGAGAGTTTTTAACTCAAAGGGAAAGTATGTTAGAAAGGGGTGAGAAACAATGAAGAAATGGCTCACTATTTATAGAGAGAAAATGCCTATTGTTCCCCGGATCCCCCGGATCCCTCCCACAAGGGATCCGTCTAGCGTAAAGCTAGGGATCCGTGAGACGCTCCTCTTTACCCATGGGTATTTTGGTTATGGGTCATGGGTCATGGGTTATGGGTTGATCCATGGGTCTTTTACTAGATACAATGTATCTTATGAGTGCAATGCACCTAGTCACATGGGTATGGGTCAATACCATGGGTTATGGATATTATCCATATATGATATAAGCATGATGTCATGCAATGGGTTATGGGTCCAGCTCCATGGATATGGGTCATGGACTTTGGGTTGTACCCAACTACATTCAATGTATTTGGTCAATGGGTTATGATACTTAAGTTTCTACCCATTTATATTACCCAATATACTACATACTAGTTATGTGTATATTTTACCCAAATATGTAAATACTAGTTGTTGTACATATGTAATACTAAATCATAAAATCACTTATACTTGTTTTAGTGTTTTATGTGAAAACGTAAGTGTGTTAGAAAAACTATTGGCTCAAACTAATTACGTATTTTATTTGTTTCGTTAAAATGATTTTACGTTTGTTATCGACAAAACATTAGAAGATCGTAAAATATAGATAAACGTTTTTACGACTTATTTGTATTAATACATGTGCATGAGAAAACTGTCACTAACAGTTAAGATGTACGATTCTGACATAAAACAGTGGGAGACACACGACCAACATTATAGGAAGCATAACACTCTCTTGTAGGAGCTAAGGAGGAGAGGCCACCTGTGTTCCTTGTCTGCTCTTCATATAATCAACACATGGCTCCCTCGCAGCCGTTGATCATCCTTCAAAGGTTTATCTCTAAACCTACTCGCCTCTCTATAATAGAGGCCTCACGCACAACTTCATAAGTTTTCACACACTTGAGCAAATGCTGCCTCAAACGCAGTCTCAAATGGTATTTGTTTAAGTGTTACCCGAGCTTCTTGATCTCAATCATTCTGATTGGGTTCTTACCGTTCAACACGGAAAACCAAACAACAAACCATTTTCATCCCATATATTTTACCGATTTACACACCATACGTAAACAACAATCATTTAAACGAAGTTACATCTCATCTCAATGAACATACAAAACCAACTAAAGTCAAAACTGCAACACACGTTACGCGACCAACGCCGTCAATGAACACACAAAACCAACTCAAGTCAAAACTGCAACACACGTTACGCTACCAACGCCGCTTCAAACCTGGTTCACTTATCACGAACCCACCCGTTTTACCATCTCTACAATTCACACAAAACTTGCTAAATAATTCACCAAAGTAACTTTTCACAACCAAACTCCAAATACAAAAAAATTACTATGGTAACATTTTGTTGATTAAAACAAAAAAATATTTTTGACATTGCTAAGAAATAAAGCTATTTATATGTCGCCCCAAAGTCACCAAACAACATCAACAAAATTAGGGTTCTTTTATACACAATGAGCACCTGAATTCACATCAAATTTTGGTATTAATTTGTCGACTTTAATTCACCATCATTGCAATTCTAGCAATCAAACGTTTTCATTTGTTACTGTCTCTGTTTTTGCTACTTGATACTTAGGTTCTTGAGTTTGCTGACGTGGATACTAAGCTTGATTTGATATTGATTTATTGTGTAATTATGTTTAAATGATTAGATTTTTGTTTTTTTGGGTAACCTTTATTGCATAAGTTAGAAATTTAGTATCTTTTTTAAGGTTTTGGTGATTTGTAAGATATGAGTAGACGGATAAGGCGAAAAGTTGTTAGGAAGGGAAGAAATGAGCTGGATTCAGTTGGGTTACCCGAAACGGGTGTTTCGGGTTTTTTAGATGAAAAGGAAATGGTGGATTGGACTAGGTTACCTGATGATACTGTTATACAGTTATTTGGTTGTTTGAGTATTCGTGATCGTGCTAGTTTATCGTCGACGTGTAGGAACTATAGAGATCTTGGTAGTTCTAGTTGTTTATGGCAGAGTTTGGATTTGCGTGCGCATAAATGTGATTGGAATGTGTCGGCGTTATTAGCTCCACGATGTGTGAATTTGAAAAAGGTGAGGTTTCGTGGAGCTGAGTCTGCTGATGCGATTATTAATTTGAAAGCGATAGGGTTGCGTGAGATTAGTGGTGATTATTGTAGGAAGCTTACGGATTCGACATTGTCTGCTATTGCAGCACGTCATGAGTGTCTTGAGAGTTTGCAACTTGGGCCTGATTTTTGTGAAAAGATTAGTAGTGATTGTGTTAAAGCGATAGCGTTATGCTGCCCGAAGTTAACAAAGCTTCGGTTATCGGGAATCCGGGAAGTTAATGGAGATGCAATAGATGCCTTAGCTAAACACTGCCCGAATTTAACTGAAGTTGGTTTTATTGATTGTCTTTTAGTTGACGAGAGTGCGTTAGGTAATCTTGTATCAGTTCGTTTTCTCTCTGTGGCGGGATCCACAGGTTTAAAGTGGCTTTCCGCCACAAATAGTTGGATCAAACTCATTAATCTAAGAGGTTTAGATCTTTCTAGAACCGACATTGTTCCCAGTGTCATTGTAAGGTTATTATCATCGCTAAATAGTTTGAAAGTGTTGTGTGCGTTAGACTGCCCATCGTTAGAAGAAGACACAAGCTTTGTTGCTGATCAAAACTTTAAAGGAAAACTTATGCTTGCGTTTTTTAACGATATATTTAAAGGAATCTCTACTTTGTTTAACGATAGTACTAAAACAAAGAAAGATAGAGACATCTTCACAGATTGGAGAAAAGATTTAAGAAACAAAGATAGAAATGTTGATGAGATTGTTACGTGGCTGGAATGGATTCTCTCTCATTCGCTTCTACGTATCGCTGAGAGTAATCCACAAGGTTTGGATAATTTCTGGCTTAATCAAGGTGCGGCGTTGTTGCTCAATTTTACGCAAAGTGCTCAAGAGGATGTTCAAGAAAGGGCTGCCACTGGTCTTGCGACATTTGTGGTTATTGATGATGAAAATGCTAGCATTGATGAGGGAAGAGCCAAGGCAGTAATGAAAGATGGTGGCATACGTCTCCTTTTAAACCTTGCACGATCTTGGCGCGAGGGGCTTCAGTCAGAAGCTACAAAGGTTAATATCTTATTTCTTAATAAGTTGTATCACGGTGGGTAATATTTTAGTGACAGTGACTATGTATCTGCTGAATATGTGTAGGCTATTGCAAATTTGTCGGTGAACACTAGTGTGGCAAAATCCGTTGCAGAAGAGGGAGGCATTACTGTTCTTGTAAACTTGGCGAGATCTATGAACATATTGGTAGCTGAAGAAGCTGCCGGAGGACTTTGGAATCTTTCTGTTGGTGAAGATCATAAGGTTGCATACTATTTAACCGTTTTTCATAAACATATTGTTCTATAATTTGCATATGATTTACACTAATTAGTCTTATTTTCAGGACGCAATTGCTGAAGCTGGTGGTATAAAAGCATTAGTTGATATGATTTTCAAATGGTCTAATGATGGTGACGGAGTCTTGGTTTGTGCCTTTATTCCTATGTCACACGTTTATGGCTTTCCTAACGTCTTAGCAAAACTAATAAGGGTTTTGATATCTTGTTTTACAGGAACGAGCAGCTGGTGCACTTGCAAATTTGGCTGCTGATGATAAGTGTAGCATGGAAGTTGCAGCTTTTGGTGGTATTCGTGCTTTAGTAATGCTTGCTTGCAACTGCAAGCACGAGGGAGTGCAAGAACAGGTAACTTTGTCTGACAAATACTTTTTATGATTTGCTGGTACTGTCACAACTGAGTGCACTCAGGACCAGCAATAGTTGCATACTATCTTCAATTTGTGATGACATGCTTATAGTGTTTTTATGTTACATACACAAATATGACTTTACATCAAATTATTTTCTAGGCTGCTCGTGCATTGGCTAATTTGGCCGCTCATGGAGATAGCAACTCTAACAATGCTGCTGTTGGACAAGAAGCAGGAGCTCTTGCAGCACTCATTCAGCTGACTCGGTCTCCAAAAGATGGTGTTAGGTACCGCCATATGATAATGAGATTTCATTGCCTTTTTAATCCAGCATTCAAGTTATCTTTTGTGTATTTTGAAAATGAGGACGCGTCCCTCCGCCCAAAGAAATGTATATTTCAGTATATCCCGAGATAAATGCAACATTTTTTTCTTTATAGCAAAGTTTTAATTTGAAACTAACTCTTCTCCGAATAGTAGTCATTACAAACTATTGATGGTATTGATTTGATCCTCGAGATTATTAAAGGATTGTCAAACAATTGAACTAAATGACGGGCTAGTCAATCTTTGCATTTATTGTGAAATGGGTGGAATATAAAATGTATCTTCTGGTTTTTATGTAGATGGAAACAATGCTATTTTATTCCATCACCCATTTTTTTTTTTGGTAATGTTAACTTTGCCTTTTCTATAGGCAAGAAGCAGCTGGTGCTTTGTGGAATTTATCATTCGACGATAGAAATCGTGAAGCAATTGCGTCAGCCGGTGGCGTTGAAGCCTTGGTATGTGCCTTGCATCCCAACTAGCTCTAAGCATCATACACTATATGCATTTAATCTCTTAAATGGGCACTACATACACTATTAAGTGCGATATGTTTGATATGTCTTAGGCAGAAAGTATATGATTAATCGTAATGAGATCAACTTGAAGTTAAGTAGTCAACTAGCGCTTCCGGTTGTGCGCGGACATTTCTTAAAGGGTGTTCACAAGGGAGCGTTTATTGAGTCTCATATAGATGTAATCCTATTAAGAACCTGGCTCGAACAAATTAATCCCGACTATAGAATGACAAGGATGTTACAAATATCATCCCGTAAAATCTTTGAGGGTATTCTGGTAGACATTAGGCAACGACCTAGTGACCTACTAATCTGCTATAAAGATTATTTGTAGATCTTTCTTTATCTACCCGGAAAACATAAAACTTCGAGAGGATTCGTGTGACATCAGAATTTATAAGGGTTCACAAGTACAAACTAGCAAAAAGTTGTTTGCACTTTTTTTCTCAAAGTATTATATTTCATTCTTTTTTCTCACATCATTCTTTACGAAGATGAAATTTTGATACAATCCCCTTGCCGGTATGTCTCTTTTCTCTCGAAAAGTATTGCTGGCTACACCTTACAACGTCTGTTCTAACATTGCAAGATCATGATTTTGATAAGCACTTCTAGGGATCAATTAAGTTCCGTTAGAAGATTACAGCTAAGTAGGTCAATCAAGAAGATAAGAAACAAATTAACGAAGCTTTAGTTGAATTATCAATGGAGTGAAATGTTTGTTACAAGTTGGAATTGAACGATTACAAGAGAGGAAGAGATTACAAATCAAAAGCTAATTCATCAAATGAACAACTAAAACTATTTAAACTATATTTTGGCGCAAAAGTTAGTTATGAGCTAACTCTGTCTCTGACTCCCATGTAGCACCATTAACTTTTCCATTGGCCCATTGAACTAACACATATTCTAAGTAGCCTTACTGCAAACGTTCGTAATATGGATAGTAAATTGGTTGGGGCAGATGGGAAACCTCTTAAACCTCGACAGAATGTAAGTGGTGCTCCTGGTTATGCGACAGATGCTTCGTCTTGTGAACGTGTATGTGTTGACCTGGGCAACAATGAGTACGTTCAAAGTGATGGTGTTGATAAACCAGGTTTAAACGATTGTAATATGTCAACTAGCGTTGAGCATTCCACTTGTACCACCAGATTCTACTTCTAGGGGGGTTGGGGGTGTTGGTACTTCGTTTGGTAGGGATAGTCACAAGACCAATGTGTCTTTGATGACGTACCTTCTAGTGCTGGTGATGTAGACAATTATGAAACTTAATCAATCTGGTCGCGAGCATGCCTCTAGTAAATGAGTGTTAATGTTGCTTTTAAGTCAAAACTTTGGTACAAATATGACTATGGATTCGAGTACCAAACCTGCGTGTACGAGTTTCGAAGAGGCACTTTGTGGTGTTTCTAATGCTAATGCTTCTATACCTTCAAATGAAAATGTGGATAAGACATCTGCGACTAATTCTAATGTGGATGGCCCCTCGACTTATGTTTCTAAAATCAACCCTTCGTCTTCTAAAATGGCTAACTTTCGAAAAATGGAAGAGAATGTTCCTAAGGATGTTGATTACGATGTAAGTTTACCTATTGATTCGGTTCATGAGGTGAATGAGAGGGTGAAAAATTTGCTTTATGGGTATTTTATTAGTAAGAGACTTGCATTTCCCGTTGTTGAATGGTTCGTGCGCAACAATTTAGAAAAGTATGGTATTCAAAAAGTTACGATGAATGCGAATGTGTTTTTCTTTTTCAAGTTCTCGTCTTTATAGGGTGCTGAGTTTGTTCTTCGGGATGGACCTTTGATGATTCGTGGAATCCCTATACTCCTTAACAAGTGGTCTCCCTCGATAAGTCTCCTTAAGGAGATTTGTCATGTGTTCCGGTTTGGGTGAAGTTCCATGATGTTCCGTTGGTTGCTTATACTCCGGATGGGTTAAGTTTGATTGCTTATAAGATCGGTACCCCTATGATGCTAGATTCTTATACGAATACTATGTGTTTGAATACTTGGGGGCGGAGCCGTTATGCGAGAGCTTTGATTGAAGTTAATGCCTCAAATGAATTTAGAGATAATCTAGTGTATTCGTGTTGAATATGAGTGGAACCTCCTCGGTGTAGTACTTGTTTGTTATATGGTCACCTTCTTTAGGAGTGTCTTAAAGCTACATCTAAACGTGTAGTTAATGCGGTTGACAAAGGCAAATGTCCAATTTCGGGTGCTACTAAGGAGGTGTTGAATGATGGGTTTACCACTGTCAAAGCGAAAAGGTTCCAATTATAAGCGGGTGTTTGGGGTTTCAAAGACCAAGAAAATGGAGTATCGGCCAGTTGCTCCTAAGAATACCAAGGCTTCTCCTCCCAAAGACAATTCTAAGAAGGCGTCTACGTCGAAACAACCAATTAAAGATGCTAAAGTGGTTAACACGTCAAATGCTTTTGGTGTTCTGGGTGATTTGGATGATGATTCTAATGTTTATATATTACATAATGCTAACGTTGCTTCTATTGTTGAACAATCCTCTACTTCAAATAGTAAAGATTTGGATTTTGGTAATGGAATTGGGAACATGGATAAACAGGCGAGTGCAATTATTGATTCATTTGGGAGTCCCAGTACTACATCTCTAGTTGAAAAGATTAATATTCTAGAAAGTCAAATAATTGAGGGGAAGCTTGTGCTTCTAGGTGATGATGAGAAGCCGCTTCCTATGCAAAAGGAGGCTAATGTGGGACATGTGGAAACAATGAAAGCATCCCTAACTCGTCCAACGCTGCTCCTTTTGTTACTTCAAATAACACACCTGACATGATTAAAGATGGAATAAAGGGAGGTAATCCGTTTTCTATGGTTAGGGAATTTGGTTATTTGGGATAGTGATAGTGATGATGATGAAGTTCTTGAGGACTACAATGAAACTTCTAGTTATATGGCATCTGACAGTGCTAAAAGTGGTAGTGGAGCGGGCATGAAGAGCTTATATGAGCAATGGAAGGAGGACACATATGATCAAGACTCTTATGATGATGATACCTTTGATGACTATGGTTTGACTAGTTCCAAATGAAGTATGCTAACGCATATGACATTAATCTTCGTGGTCAATTTAGATAGGTGTTTGTTTTATTTTGCATAAGTATGACTTGTCATTTCTTATGCTAGTTTAGGTCTTAAGCAGTGTAGGTGCTTTTGGTTTGCCTTTTTGGGCTGAGCCCCACACCTGCTGTACTTAATTGTTTTTTTGAAGTAATAATATTTTACCAGGGGTAACCCTTTTGCCCCCACCACAAAAAAAAAAAAAAAAAAAAAAAAAAAAAAAAAAAAAAAAAAGCAAACCATAAGTATCACAAGGACTTGGGTGTTTGAGATGACATACATGAAAAACATTGTGTATTTGAGGCTCACCTGGTAGTTCCAACTTGTAAGCCACTTGTCCAACTTTTTGAACAACCTTGAAAGGACCAAAGAACTTGGGTGAGAACTTATTTTGCTTTCCTTGTCAAATTAAAACTTGCCTATAAGGGTGCAATTTGAGATACACCCAATCTCCACAATCCAACTATGTCTTTTTTGTTATTATCAGCATTAGACTTCATTCTGTCTTGTGCCCTTTTTATATTAAACTTCAATGTCTCTTCTCTTTCATTTAAAGTCTTATCCACCATTTCCACATCACAATATTAGCTATGTAGTTAATCTCTCCGTTATCTCGTCGATATCTCGGATATCGCTCCTAGAAATAATCTCGGATCAAAATATCGCCCCCAAATCTCGGATCCGACATTCTCGGCGAGATTGGCCGATATTTTGCCGATTTTGGCGAGATTTTGGCCGAGATTTTGGCGAGATTGGCCGAGATTTTAATCTTTAAAAGAAAAACAAATAAAACATCACCTACCTTTGATATTTAAAAGGATATTACAAGAACAAGGGACATTTTTTTTTGTTTTGGTTTTTTTAGTTTGTGAGATAATCTGAGTTGGTGGCTGCATAGTGATAAAGAAATTAGGGTATGATTGTGAGTGAATTTAGGGTTATGGGAGATAAGTGAGGATTTTATACCTACTTATTAGGGTAAAGTTATATTGGACTAGGGTTACTTTGCATTGGTTTTGGGCTGATATACCAAGGGACGAATTTTTATGGGCTTGGTGGATTTTTTCTTAGGCTATCATATTTCCAAAAGAACCAAACTTTTTTTTTAGCTATAAAATGTTTAAATTGTGTTATAAGTTTTAAGTTGTTAGCTTTCATCCAATTGAATATATATATATTTTAAAATATTCTAGATAATATAAAAACCGATATCTCACCGCGATAACCGCTATTTTGAAATCTCGGACCTTGAACGATATTTGAAATTTGACCGAGATAACTACATAGAATATTAGTAGGAGGTGTCTTTCCATATACAACTTCAAAAGAAGTAGTTTGTATAGATAGTGTTGTACCACCATTCAACCAAAGGTGACCATTTACACCATTACTTACATTGTTCACTAGTCATATACCTAAGATAACATTCCACACATCTATTAACCACCTTAGTTTGACCATCTTGTCCGTGGGTGATAAGAATTGGACACATATTCAACTTGATTTGCAACAACTTAAATAATTCCTTCTAAAACAAACTTAAAAATACCTTATCCTTATTAGATACAATGTTCTCAAGCAAACCAGGTAACTTGTAAATGTTGTCTAAGAACACGTGAGCCATTTGTGTTGCAGTAAAAAAGGATGTGACAGTGCTGTGGCATGAGCATATTTGCTCAACTTGTCACTACTACAAAGATAACATCCTTACCTTGTGATTTGGGAGCCCCTCAATGAAGTCCATAGAAATGCTTGTCCATATACTGTTGTAGGAATGGGCAAAGGTTGTAGAAGCTTCCAAATTTGGTTTAAACATTTGAAACACATCACAAGTCCTTACAAATTGCTTAACATCTTTCCTCATCTTCCTCCAATAGAACATAGAACAAAGCTTGTAGGTGGTGACTTTGGGTGTGTTTGTTAAAAGTAGCCACCGTTCACTGCTTGTTAAAGAAGCATTTGAAAAATGAGCTTTCCTAAAAGATAGACAAAGCTCACCGCTCTTTTGCCAAACGAACAATAAAAATCAAAAAGCTCATTGCTCACCGCTCATCGTCCCAAAAAGCTCCGCGCCAAACATAGCCTTTGACTCCTGAGTCCCTGAGTCCCCCTACTGGCCCCGCCATGAACTTGAGCTAACAATTCATTTCTCAAGTCTCTATTGTTGCATTCTACCATTCCAAGTGTAGTGACCTTTAACATTTGATGTCAACTACAACTTAGATATTAATGTAAGCAAGGATTGATCTTGTTCCCAACTGTCCATATGGTATAGATCAATAGAAATGACAGGTGCTAACCATACTTAAAAGTTTAGCCGGATTTTGCATTCTAGATATGGCATCGCAGTGACATTATCCACCCCTTCTTAAACAATCTCGTGATTAAAGCCTGTAATTTTTGGTAACCATCGTTGAGCTAGAGTAGATATTCTCTCATGTAACAAAAATTTTAAACTGAAATGTTCTGTTATCTTAAAGTGCCTATCCAACAAGTACCCTATCCATTTCTCCAATGCGTGAATTACTGCTAGGAATTCCTTCTCATATGCGGACATTAACCGGTGTTTCTTAGGTAGAGTTTTATCTAACAAAGCTATTGGATGACCTTCTTGATGTAAGTCTTGCCCTATTCCCACCCTTGACAGTCTCTATAGTAAACCCTTTGTTAAAATTGCGGTGCACTTACCATGACTTGTTTCAAAGCCTCAAAACTGTTTGTGCATCATTTGTCCAAACAAATCCTCCTTTCTTCTCTATAGTAAAAACTCTGTTAAAGTTGTGGGGCACTTACCATGGCTTGTTTCAAAGCCTCAAAAGCTGTTTGTGCAACACTTGTTCAAACAAATCCTTCTTTCTTCATGTGCATAACCTTTAATGAACCTCCTATAATACCTTGCCAACCCTAAAAATCCTCTCAACTGTTTAATATTGTTAAGAACACGCCAATTAGGCATGGCTTGTATCTTAGTTGGATTTGTGGCCACCCCTTTTCTAGATATAACATGTACCAAATATTCCACTTGATTAGTTCCAAACTCACACTTACTGAGCTTAGCAAATAATTTGTGAGCTCTCATGGTCTCTAATATCATTTTTAGATGACATACATGCTTTTCCAAACACGGGCTATAAATGAGTATATCATCAAAAAAAAAATACCAATGTGAATTTTCTTAAGAAAGGCCTGAATACCTCATTCATTAAGGATTGAATTGTTGAAGGGGCATTTGTCAATCCAAAAGGCATAGCTAAAAACTTGTAGTGTCCTCACGAGTACTGAATGCAGTTTTAACAACATCTTCACTCATTCTAATATGATGATACCATGACCTTAATTCCAATTTAGTAAACAATTTTGCCTCATGCAGTTCATCTATCAACTATTCTATTATTGGAATTGGAAACTTGCCTTTGATGGGATGCTTGTTCAATCGTCTATAGTCTATAGTCTACACATTCTCCAAGTATTGTCTTTTTTTCTTGACCATTACAATAGGTGATGCAAAAGAGCTTTGACTTTTCTTAATCACTCCAGCCTCCAATAATTCTTTCACGTGGATGTCTATAGGGGCTATATTCACGGGCAAGGCTTCATCAACCAATGGTTTTTTGCAATCATGTGACATGCGGAGAGGCAATTCAGTAGGAACATAAAAAACATTTGCATAGGGCCGAGTAAAAAAACTGAGCCGAACCGGGTCGACCAAAACTGAACCGACCATTTTCGGTTCGGTTTTCGGTTCTATATATTTATGATTTTCTGTTCGGTTCGGTTCGAGCCAAAACCAAGGAAAACACACCTAAACCATATAAATCGAACCGAACCGAACAGAATGGACCGATACAAAACGAACCGAACCGAGTCACTTCGGTTCGGTTCTTGGTTCATGTCTTTCACAAAATTGGTTTTTGGTTCAATTCTGGTCGGTTCGGTTCGGTTTTGACTAGATGCTCAACCCTACATCCGCATGAATTTCACTAGTCATTGATGAAGTCACTCATTCTAACTTCATACAAGTAGCTGCATCCTTGGCCTCCTTAGGGAAAACACGCAAAGCCATTGAATGGAGTTAAACTTGCATAACTTCTTTGACAATTTTTTCAAAACTATTATTACCCGGCCATTCCAAATTAGAGTTATGAGTCCCTCTAATCGACACCTTCCCCTCGTACTTAAACTTCATCTTCAGTTCCTTGAAACTGTGTTTAAAAATGCGCGCATTGATGCGTGATGCGTTGCGATGTGCGGATCCGTTGCATCTGATGCGTTGCGTTTACGGGATGCGAGGTGATGCGCGCGCATCAGGCACGCATCAGCCGATGCACGCATCAACGCTTTTTTGCGCATCATGTACTTTTTGGCCTTATAACATAAAATTGGACTTAATAATATTCGGCTTCTTCTCATGGGCATTACTTTTAAGATATGGGTCCAATTAGACCAATTCCTTATAAACGATAAGACTTTTGATCTTAGTTTTCGACTATTTATGTATTTTAGCGATATAGAATCGTGAACTATGAACATGCATGGTATCTTTTGACATTAAATGTGGTATATAATTTAAATATTTTTTTAAAACCTGGCCTTGAAATTACACCTTATATCTCCCAATGTGGCTAACCATTGTATTCTTAAAACCATCTCACAACCCCCCAAAGGCAAAAGCATCACATGAGTAGTAAACTTAAAATATTTACATTAAGAAGTACTTACCAAATTATTTCCACCTGCGAGTCTAATTTGACAACCCAACTTCTGAGACATGTTTTTATCCAAAAAGTTATGAGTTGATCTACAATGTACTAGTATGTGCACCACATGTTTTCCACAATACTGCAACTGATGATTCCCTCTGTTACCATTACCCATTTGTTAGATTTTGCGAACTAAGCCTAGCCATTTCATCCATTCATCTGTGTATCCTTGCTAATTATCCTTTCGGTGTATGTGAGATTCCTTCTAGTTTAATCATCAAGAACCATTGGGGTACCACTTGAGGGTCCCCCACACTAACAGTATTCCTAGTTGCAGTGTTTTATGATGCCATGAAAGCGCATTTTATGATGCCATGAAAGCGCATTTTATGATGCCATGAAAGCGCTCTGATACCACTTGATAAGCACTTCTAGGGATCAATTAAGTTCCATTAGAAGATTACAACCAAGTAGGTCAATCAAGAAGATAAGAACAGATTAACGAAGTTTTAGTTGAATTATCAATGGAGTGGAATGTTTGTTACAAGTTGGAGTTGAACGATTACAAGAGACGAAGAGATTACAAATCAAAAGCTAATTTACCAAATGAACAACTAAAACTATTTAAACTATATTTTGGCGCCAAATAGTGACGAAATTTGAAGAAGTTTGTAGGAGGGGGCGAATTGAAGTTGTGTAATTTTGGAGGGGCCAAACTATATATTTATATTTATAGGTAAGGTATATAGAAGAATGGGAATATGTCACCTAATAGTACCTAAGTTTGAGATCTGTTCCAATTTGATTACTCAAACTTTATATCAACCATAAAAACCATCAAAGTTTCAAAACTGTTTCATTTTTGTCTAACTTTCTAAAATTGGTGTGCTTAAAGTATCCGTATATGCCTTAACATGTTGTACATTAATTTTAAACACCCACCCCCTGAATTTAACTACTTCCAACCAACTTTATGTATAATCCTTCAAGGCCCGACTAAACATAAACAATAACCACAAAATAATAACCATGTTTGAGAATTGTTCCGTTCATGTCACTTAGCATAAAAATCACACAAGAATGGAACAATTTTGAAACTTTGATGGTTTTTATGGTTGATATAAAGTTTAAGTGACCAAATTGAATCAGGTCTCAAACTTGATTACTAGTTGATGATTTTCACCCAAGAAAAATACAAATGGAAGCTACATATTTGGAGGGGCCACCACCCCTTCTATCCCCAATGATGCTCCCGTCCATGGCGCCAAAGTTAGTTATGAGCTGTGGGAGTAATACACGTGCACCTCACATTCCTGGTTTAACCCACTCATGTGCACCGCACGTGCTAAACAACTTACTAACTCTTTTCATGCCTATCAGATTTCACTAGCATAGTACCCGCGCAAAGCAGCGGATACGGAAGCGAATTATGTTTAACGATTTTCTGATTTTACGTTTTTTTTGCTGAATATTGTTTAACGATTTATATATGCAAATTCAAAAAGTTAGTAATTTTAACTATAAACATATTAAATTTATTATATAAGTTATAGTTTATTATTGTAACATGCATTCAATTTAATGTCATAATTTAATGTTCAATTAGTGTGCTTTTAAAATTTAAATTTCATAAATTACTAATAATAGCAAGTGTGTAAGCTTAAATATTTTAAGACTTCTAAAAATAAAAGTCCTAAATGCTTTATATATAGTTAAGATTAAGATAAGAAAGATTAGGTCCAAAGGCAGTGTTAATCTTGTTAGGATACAACTATTTCAACATGTGACATATGCATATCAGGCTGTTTAAGTAAAGCTATCATGCTCTTAAGACCTTTACCTCATGTGGTTGTCTAGGTTGCTCTTGCACGTTCGTGTATAAATGCAGCTTCTGGTCTTCAAGAGAGAGCAGCTGGTGCTCTCTGGGGATTATCAGTTTCAGAACCCAATAGGTACATATAAAGCTATATTACGGAGTATATGCTTTATTAGAACAGCAAAAGAAATCAGATTTCCAAAAAATTGTAAATTATTTGCTGTTAATTCTTTCATACTCTCTTTTCGTAATGCAGATATTTTAGTCCCATTTTTTCAGTTAATTTTGTACTGCAATTCATAATTTCCATTATCCACTTCTTTTTAGCATTGCAATTGGACGAGAAGGGGGTGTTGCAGCGCTCATAGCCCTAGCACAATCTGAGAATGACGTGAGCAGCTTTCTTCTATCTCTAGCTTTAAACACGCTCTATGTTTTTTAATGTTTGATACTTGTTTAAATCTGTATGTGTGTAGTGCTTACTAATCGACATTTGACATAGAATCATAGTAGTTATGGCATGCACGTTTATGCATGGCGATAAGTAGGAAAAAGGCGAGCAGCTTTGCGCTCTGGCATTGGCATGGTGCAAAACAGAGCTCTCTTATGTGTTCAAGCCTTAAAAGTGTAGGGCTTCTCAAAATTCATTGGTAACAAAGATCAAATAAGCGGTCATGAAACAAATTGAAGAAAACAATGTTATTACGTTTATTAATTATCTGAGAAAGGCAGGAACGTGAGACTACTTTTAATTAATGAGGGTAACATACAAAAATGAAAAACAAACGACATCTGATCTGAAACAGGAGGAACCAAAACAAAAATTAGGACACTTTGTGGTCTCCTGTTTGATTCTCGTGCACATCAAGTAATAAACATATCCATTTCTCCACGTAATATAAAAATTGTTGAATGATGACAACATTGGAACCACTTTGGAGGAAAGAAAGATGAAAGAAGGGAGCCAAATAAATTGCATAATTTTCTTCTTGGAGATCAGTGATTTACATTAAAAAGTTGATCATGCTTATATTGTTCGTATAGTACCAAGATGTACATGAAACTGCTGCCGGGGCTCTTTGGAATCTTGCTTTCAATCCAGGAAATGCTCTTCGTATAGTGGAAGACGGGGGAGTGCCAACTTTAGTTAATCTTTGTTCTTCATCTTCATCAACTATGGCGCGTTTCATGGCTGCATTGGCTTTGGCATATATGTTTGATGGCAGGTATGATGTTATTTACTAAAACTTGACTGTTTGTTCTTCTGTTTCTGAAGATATATTAAGATCTATTTGGTTCCACCATTTTCCTTTGGTTTTCTGTTTGCATTTTGTCATTATTTGTTTTCCGCATGTGGCTCAAATCTTCACTCCACATGTGGAGTCCGCAGTATGAAAATGCTAATTTACTAATCAAGTATGTACTTTTATTGTCGTGATCTAAAATTTGTTTTTGTAATTATCTTTTGTACCGACACTTCATAGAAAAAGGACCATTTTCAGTTAGCCCATTGTGATTTGTTTCACTTTTTAGTATATGTCTGGATCTATGGTATGATAAACATGATAAGAGCAAGTAGCCATTGCTCACATATGTAACAGTCATGTGGTCGATCATGTTTTAGTTTGCATCTTCTGGGTTGACGTTTTGGTCTTGGTTTAAGAAAGTTTAAACTTTATAAATAAATACGAAAAGACAATAGAAAATCATAATGAGTTTTGTTGGTTTTGGACAGAATGGATGAGTTTGCTCTGATAGGGAGTTCATCAGAAGAAACTTCAAAGAGGATTAACCTAGAGGGGGCCAGAAGAACAGCCTTAAAACATATCGAAGCTTTTGTGCGTACGTTTTCTGACCCACAAGCTTTTTCGGCTGCTGCTCTATCATCAGCTCCAGCAGCATTGGCACAAGTTTCAGAATCAGCTTGCATTCATGAAGCAGGTCATTTAAGATGCAGGTTCGCTCCTTCTATTTCTGTGAACTTGGTTGGGTCAGTTTTGGGCTGGGTCGGTTTAGGGTGTTTTAACGGAACAAGACTAATTTTTTCGGTTAGGCCAATTTTAACATTTGATGCTTATTATAAGTTCCTTACATCTTCAGTGGAGCTGAAATAGGAAGATTTGTAGTGATGTTACGCAATCCTTCATCAGTACTCAAGGCATGCGCTGCATTTGCGCTTCTTCAGGTAAAAATCGGTCGAATCCTTTCCTACAATTTATATTAAAAAAGCAGTGCTCTTATATTGTCGTAAAATCTTTCAGTTCACTTTTCCGGGAGGGCGTCACGCGGTCCACCATGCTGGCCTCTTGCAAAATGCTGGTGCAGCTCGTGTTCTAAGAGCTGCAGCTGCTGCAGCCTGTGCACCATTAGAAGCGAAAATATTTGCAAGAGTTGTACTCAGGAATCTCGAGCACCACCAGGTAGGATCTCAAGTGTAACGTAACTCATCTAAACACAGCAATTATGATAAAATGTCAGAGTCAAAGTTATGTACATTTTAAGTGAACCCCTTCCCCCAACCTTCTCCGTGATCGTATGCGAGTGTATGATCTTGTTCTATCGTAGTGAATAGGTCTTTACTTTACATTTGACTGTAGGTTTGTATGAGATTTGATTTTGTATTTAGTCATTTAAAGATCAGTAGTTTCATACTATGCCCTAAATAATACCATACCTATGAATTATCAACATGTCGTTTCGAGAACTTGGTAGATAAAACAATTTCAAACAAATTCCTATAGACTATACATTCTAAAGTTTTAGTAAGTACTTACAAATGCCAAGGTTGTCTCGATAATATACCTCTTAATGTCAGATAAATCTCCTACCGATTTTTATTTCCAGGTTTAGAATAGAAAGAATATAATACGCACGATTGAAATCATCCATTATAGTTAAAGGCATTAAAGTTATCCGTCGAACTAACCTTTTTGTGAAAGACTTCTTAAATCGCAATCAAATGCAGAAGACAAAATTTTCATTGAAAACTTTTCTATTCATATTCTAAAGTGATTCAAGCTTTAAACCATTCCACCTTCTCGAACACATTTGTGGCGTTTTTTCACCAAAGATCAACTAGTGCTAATCAGCATTTTCCTTTCTACAGTTGCACTTTTATTAAACCACATTGGACTTTAGAGGAGAGTTATTTTACATACCAAACTTTTCTCACATACCAAGGGACTCATCTCCACCATCCATCTAAAAAAAATAAATGACTGAGATTAAAAGCATTTTATTATTTCACCAATTTTTTATAATTTAAATATCTGTTAAACCGTTTATCGTTAAGCGAAAATATTTACACCGTCGCAACGAGCATTTAATTATCTTTCTATACCCAAAAATAAATGGTGACACTAAAAAAAAATTGGTTTAATTTACACATTTTTTTCTTTGCATTTTTAAAAGTGTGTAAAATTTTATTAATTTTTAACATTTAATAATATTTAAAAATTGGTTAAATTGATAAGTGTGAAAAAAAATGTAAAACAATAAATGTTTCACATTGTGTCAAAAAAAAGTTCACAATTTTAAGTGTGAATAAATCTAATAAATGTCCACACTTATATGTGTGGACCCAAATTCTTCACACTTTCTCAAAATGTGAGGACCCAAACAATCTCCACACTTTTTAAAAGTGTGAAAAAATTTGAGTGTTACAAATAACTTTCATACTTATAAGTGTGAAGAAATCTTATAATTATTCATAAATAAAAGTGTGAACTTTTATTTGATACAATTATAAGTGTGGAAAATCTATTATTTTACAAAAAAATTTCACAATTATTAATCTAAATAATTTTTACACATCATTAAATGTTAATAAACTAATAAAATTTTATACACTTTTGAAAATTGTAAATATAAACTGTGGAGAATCAACTAATTTTTTGTAGTGTGATTTGCACGCTCTACTAATGGATTTGTATGCTCAAAACTTAAAAGTATTGTATCTTAACATTTCTACGTTTAGATAAAGGTATAAATGTCAAGGCACAATATTTCTGAGTGTGCAAATAAATTAGTAGAGTTTGCAAATCAGAGTACTTCTAAGAAATATTATGCACTTTCAACAAATGACTTTTAATAGTTACATGTAAAACGTGAATTGATACCATTTTGTTGAGAGGATTGCTATAGCCTCTTAAAATATTTTTTTATACGTACACACTAATATTATACTGTCAATTCATCCTAAATTATATGTCCACTTTCATATTTCACAAAGTTTAAAAAAAGTGGGGTCCATACAATATTAACCAATAAAAAATTATTCTCACCTACTTAGAAACATTTTGATTGGTTGAAATTGAAAATGGACATTAATTTTGGGACAACAAAAAATAGCAAAATGGACTTATATTTTGGGACGGAGGAAGTATATTTTTCCTCACTCATTCTCTTTTTGCATTCAAATCAGTTCTGACACTTGTCAGAATTCTGTGAGTAGGAGGATAAGTAGAAACAATTTGTAAAAAGAAATAGCGCTTTTCTTTTGTTAATCATATTAGAAATGTTTTTCATGCTTATGTGAAATGAAAAGTCTAATATGTTAAACTTTTTTTAAATTTAATACATTTATGTTTAATGAGATTTTTATAAAGCTTTAGAAAATTTATGCATAGTTGAAAAAAGTTTATAACCAAAAAAATGTTTATGAATTGATAATGTACGATTACTTGACACTATTATAAACTTTTACAAAGGTTTACCATGACTTAAGTGTTAGAAGTTTCTTTCTAAGTCCTTTTCTCCTATTTCTCCACCTAGCAAAAAGTATAAGTATAGGTATATTGAATGGCTAGACGGGCACTTTGATATACTTTTGAAAAAAGAAAAAAAATTCGTTTTTTTCACCTTTTTTTGTCTTTTTTTCGTTTATTTTACGTTACTGAAATTTGCATGAAAAAAAACATATATGATAAAACACTAAATTGAATATCACATGTGATATTAGTGTTAAATCGTATATGATATGTAATATCACATGTGATATCATATGTGATTTTACACTAATATCACATGTGATATTACATATCATATGTGATTTTACACTAACATCAAATTAGTGTTTTATCATATATGATTTTTCAATGCAAATTTCAGTAACGTAAAAAAAACAAAAAAAACTTTAAAAAAAACGTGAAAAATACGATTTTTTTTTTGTCGAAAGTATATCAAAGTGCCTATCTATAGAAAGATAATTAAATGCTCGTCGCAACGATATATTTTTTTTCGCTCAACGATTAACGGTTTGAAAGATTTTAATATTTGAAAAAAATGATGAAAGTGGGTTTTTTAGATTGTGGGATTTATCTCATCCATTAGATCAAATAAAAATGAAGGGTGGAGATTGATCCTTGGTATATAAATAATCTTTTGTCCTCAAATGATCTTATATCATAGAAACATCCTTGGTATATTAATAAGAGGAGAGTTATTTTACATACCAAACTTTTCTCACATACCAAGGGACTCATCTGCACCATCCATTTAAAAAGAAGTCAATGACTGAGATTAAAATCATTTTATTATTTCACCTATTTTTTATAATTTAAATATCTCTTAAACCGTTAATCGTTAAGCGAAAATATTTACACCGTCGCGACGAGCATTTAATTATCTTTCTATAGACGGGCACTTTGATATACTTTAGAAAAAAGAACAAAAATCATTTTTTTCACTTTTTTTTTTTTTTTTTTTTTTTTTTTTTTTTTTTTTTATGTTACTGAAATTTGCATTAAAAAAATCATATATGATAAAACACTTAGTTGATTATCACATGTGATATTACTGTTAAATCATATATGATATTACACTAATATCACATGTGATATTACATATCATATATGATTTAACACTAATATCACATGTGATATTCAAATTAGTGTTTTATCATATATGATTTTTTAATGCAAATTTCAGTAACGTTAAAAAAACGAAAAAACTTAAAAAAAAAAAAACGTGAAAAATACGAAAAACATTTTTTGTCGAAAGTATATCAAAGTGCCTATCTATAGAAAAATAATTAAATGCTCGTTGCAATGATATATATTTTTTTCGCTTAACGATTAACGGTTTGAAAGATATTAATATTTGAAAAAAAAAGAATAAAAGTGAGTTTTTTAAATTGTTAGGATTAATCTCGTCCATTAGATCAAATAAAAATGAATGGTGGAAATTGATCCCTTGGTATGTAAACAATCTTTTGTCCTCAAATGATCTTAAATCTATTAATAAATATCTTTGTTTCGACATAGAAACATTCTGAGACTAATCGCACCTGTCATTATTTACTTGACCATTTCTCAACTCTGTATTAACAATTACGGCACACCATCTCGCTCTCGCTCTCAGTTGCAATTTGTATTTTTGTGTATTTATCATTATCATTTGTAAAACTACAATACTGTCAAGAGACTAAAAGAGTGAGTGGGTTAGTCCTTTCCATATTCCTTTTCTTTATTTAATCTAACCATTTTATTTTAACATTTTTTCTTTCCATTTAGCTTTTAATCTTATTAAAAAGTTATTTTGCACATGTTAAAAGTTATACTCTCATCACATAGGAACATGTTAAAAGTTACGCACTTGCTAAGTCGAGTCATATCATTTGTTATTAAAAAGAAGTGCTAGAAAATCATTGCTTTTGGCCAGTAATTGTTTGCGGACTTCATTTGCCTCAGTCTGATTCTGCTTCAAGAAATCGTACAACTGATCATAGTTAAGCTCATGCAAGTTCTTTGTCCGATAAAAAATTGTGACATCATATCCATTCAGGTTGTAGTTCGTTCAAGAACTTGATGTTGTTTGCGATGTTCTTCTGTTGTAAGTGGTTTCTAGATAGGTCATTCATGATCTTACAAAATCATTGGTAGTACGACTCCATTAATTCTCCAGGAATGGAAGTAAACTTGTGTAATTCTTTCAGCAGTTGTGTTTCCATTTCTTGCTTCCCGATGTCTCTCTTGTACATTAAGCTCTTAACTCGTTCCCAAACTGCATGAGCACTCTCTTCGCTATCCACTGATGCATAAACCTCAACAAGTAGTCCTAGCCATATCATCAATTTCAATCTGCAGTTTGTCCTCTTCAATGTATTCACCGCCAGTCTGGTCTTTAAAGAAAGGTTATACTGGGGGTTCCGTTAGGATCACCAGCATCTCGGACTTATCGTGGTTGAAAGGCTCCACCCAAAATGGATTTGATGAGAAGTTTTCCATTTTTTATGCTTTTAAGATAACGAATCATACAACTAGCCTACTGGACATATCCACCCTTTGACAACATGGAAGGACGGTTTAATGCACCAACTGCATGAATGTCTTGCTGAGTTGCCATTGATGAAGGTATGTCTGATAAATTTGATCTAGATCAGTTCTACAATAAAAGAGTTGTGTTTGTTGTATGTTAATGTAAGTTGTTGTTGTGAAAATTTTGGTCGAAAATTCTAAACCCCTTGTTCTACACGTTCCAATGGTCATTTTGATAGGTGGATCGCTGAAAATGGAGTTACGGTTCAAAAGTTATGAAGCTTTAAACTTTTATGGCAAAATATTCAAAGTTTTGGTCAATTATCTTGTAATTCGGAGAAATTTGAAACTCGGAAAGTTTGGAAGATTTGAAGAGTACAGACTCAGAGAGTACAAACTCGGAAAGGACAAAATCGGAGTGCAAAATCGAAGTATAAAAATTCGGAGAGTACAAATTCGGAGGACCAGAGCCGAAAGATCAAACTCGGAGTTTATCCGAAACTCGAAGTATCTTAATGTGTACCGAACTCGGAAGTCTTTTCCGAATTACTACTCCGTACCGAAATCGGAGATTCCAAACTCAAAAGATTAGGGTTTTGTAACTCGGAAGATAATAAATACAACAACTTACTTATTAGCACTAGATCTAATAAATACAACAACTTTCAAACTAAAAAACAAAAAAATCAAAGTTTATTTTTATTTTATTTTATTTTTAATCAAAACTCACGTTTGTAAACAAAACGTAACATTTTGACTAAAAACTTCAACAAAAAACGATTTTTAAACGACACAAATACTCCTAAACCATTGTTAGGCGAATGGTGCCAATTTTAAGACCATGGTTTGATAAACTAAAACACGATAAAGCTTGTTCGATACAAGAGAGTGACAGCGGCATCTCGAGAGAAAGATGAGGGAAATAGAGAACTTTTATTAAACTAAACACATACACAAATACACTCTCAAACACACCCTTAAATGGTGACACTTTAGGGTATTTATAGTCTAAACTCAGGCACCTTAATGGGCGTTGTAGTGGGCTTGGATTGGATGGACTTGGATTTACATAATTTATAAGGCTAACTAAACATAACCACTAAGTCACTAACATATTAGATTTACCAAGTCCACGACCCGTTAAATAATCTATTGCATTTACTATAACATAATATAAAGTTCCTTATAGTAGAATGACCAACACTTCTTTAATGCTAACAATAAACATGCCCGTGTAAAAAATAGGCCAACTTGTCTAATTCGTTTAATAAACGGGTCATGTTTTGGTTGGGCAATTATTAAACAGGTTAACTCGTGAACCCGTTTAAGTATGCAAGTCTACAAAAATACAATATATAACTTGGATTTTACTTGAGATTTGGATTTAACTGTATTTTGTTATATACTTAATATATATAATTGAATTACGATTATAGCTTGGATATTATTGAAATTGTTATAAAGTTCTTATATGTTATTTTCTTTTTGTTTTATCATTATATCATTTTTGTATTTAAACAAGTTGAATCGACAAACCACCAACCATATTTATCGCTTGACCTATTACTTAAACAAGTTAAATGTGTCACAAATGGGCTAGATGTGTTATGTAGTTCCCGATTATAGTTGATTTTCTTGACACGATTAATAAACGGGTTATATTTAAGTAGATGGTTACACTAACCCGCTAACCCGAATAGGTCAACACAAACACGACTCAAGTGACACCTCTAATTATATGGGATCTTTTTTAATTTTTAAATACAAAGACTTACAGGTGTCAACAAGAACCGAAACCGAACCGAACCGAAACCAAACCGAACCGAAAATAACCGAACCGAACTCGTAACCGAACCGAAGTTGCCAAAACCGAACCGAACCAAATTAAATATTATGTTTTCGGTTCGGTTATGGTTTTAGCAATCCAAACCGAAAACCGAATTCAAATAAATTTATATATTTTTTTATATATTTATATATATAAAAAATATTAAAACTCTTTTATACTGTATATATAACATTTTTTGAGTTTGATTTTTTTTTGCTAAAAATATATATAAATAAATGGATAAATAATTAAATTTATGTAATTCGGGTTATTTGGTTTGATTTTCGGTTATGGGTGTTCGGTTTTCGGTTATTCGGTTCGGTTTAATCAATTTAAGTTCGGTTCGGTTCGGTTCTCGATTATACCCAGAAAAAAAATTAACCGAACAAACCGAATAACCCGATAACCGAACCGATGAACACCCCTAAATATAACCATGTACAAAGTCTGTTATCTTTGTTGGACTATATCTATGCATATATTGTTTCCAATTTAATGCAACTTCCTAATCGACTTTAACATTAAAATTCTTTGTTGTATTTATATGAGATTATTTAAATGGTTGTCATGTAAAACTTTAATTCTATTAGATATTAAAATTCTTTGTTATTTATATGAGATTATTTAAATGGTTGTCATGTAAAAATTTAATTTTATTGGATATTAAAGGGTAGATTTTGCAAATCACTTTACTTTTTTTTAAGCATTTTTAAGTTTCAAAAATAGGCAAATTTCTTTTATAAGGAGAGAAGATTATCAACACAATGATCTTAAACTAAAAGAATTTGAAAATTTGCGACTTATTACTCATGGACGGTTTAACGAAGCTATTACGTAGCCATGTTTATAGTATAAAAATTAGACATAGTGTATTAATAAGTTTCACGTAATTTATAAGTCACAATTAATATGGTTGGTATTTTTTATATATTTCGTATTGAGTTACATCTCATCTCATTATTTAAGAATTTCATAAATCTACCTTTATGACGAGTTGCATAATATAATCAAATATATCAATTTATTTTTACATCATAAATAAATGACTCATGAATCTCCCATTTATAGTTGCGATCAACAATTACCACTGCCAACTTTCACCATCGACGTTTTCTTCTTTACTATTTATATATATATCGATGTCAATTATTTTTGCTTTATTTATTTTTTCATCCGTCACCACAACATTACATGGGTACCATGTGAGTCTTAAATCAACCGGTATAGTACGTGTTCTTGACTGATACTCATTTTGTTTACTTATAATATTAAAATCATACCCTTTACTGTCACTTCATTTTTTTATGAAAAAGTTGCAACATCTTCAACTATAATAAAAGCATTCTTATTATCTTAACTTCAAACAGACGAATAATCCAAAATTTGAAATTCTGGTTAATCAAATAATAAAAAATTAACAACTAGTTGACGAAAGTAATGTAGGTTTAGCATATTAACCGGTCAAGCTAACACAACTCATTTGAAGGTTTTGTTTGACAAAATCTTAAATAAATGGGACAAATAGATTAAGGCATGGTCTGTCTAACCTACTACAACAAGATCACTCGATCATTAGTCTATATGTTACAGATTTGGAACATAATTAATGCCATAGTTAATTAAAGACATTGGTAAACTTCAATGTACAAATAGTCAAAAACAACGCCTTAGAAGTATATTTGCAAAAGAAATTGGAGATAAAGTTTCGTTATTTTAATACATTGGTTGAGATAGTGTGGAGAAGATGGCGATGAATGGTACATTTGAGGTGATTATTGGTAGTATCAAGGAATAATCTGGTCGTCGTTTTGGTACATTTGTTGACTTGGTTGTTGTGGACTTGTGGTGATTTGTAGACGAAAGTTATTGGTTGTAAACGAACCTGTGTAGGGCTGAGATGAAGGTACGAAATTGGCGTTTTAGTTTTGTCTTTTAATCATGAGGTACAATTATTAGGTTTAAAACATAGAGAAGAATAACACCGAAACTACAAACAAAACGAAAGGCTATTAAGTTATTTGTAAGTAATATTTAAAGATTAAGAAAACTAAGAACAAAAAATCCGACTGTGTGACCGTTAGGTCCTTGCAAAAGACTAGTTCTTTTGGCTTTGCAACGATGAGGCACACACTGTTTCCACTCGGTCACGTGTGTGTGTGTTTTGGGGGGGGGGGGGGGGGGGGGGAGGGGGGGGAGTTCATGTAACGCCTATCACGTGTGAGGGACCTTACTAGTTCGGACCTCACATGTGAGATGATGCTAGGTTACAGCCAACATAAAAGATAACCCTGAACCCTAAACCATGTAACGCCTATCACGTGTGAAGTACCGTACTAGTTCAGACCTCACATGTGAGATGATGCTAGGTTCCGGCCAACCCTAAAACATATCATCGGCGCATTATATGCGTTAATATTATTATTTTACCTTTATAAACATTGTCAACATAATATAACCTTTTTTCCCCATTTTATAATTGGTATAAGGGTGTTCATCAGTTTGGTTTTCGGTTTAAAAATTTATAAAGTCAAAACAAAAACCAAATCAAACCAACTATAGAACGGATAAAACCAAACCAAACACAAAATTAGAATTTAGTATAGTTTCGGTTAAAACTAAGAAAACCAAATCAACTGAACATAAAAATATAATCTAAAAATTATAAATAAAAACCTAAAAGTTCAAATAAAATTAACAAATAAGAAGCACTTACAAAATACTCAAGTAAATTAACACAAAAAAAGTTTAAAAAACCGAAAGGTTTTACAACTTAACGGAAGTAAATGAAAGCGAGACACGATAACACTTTCTTTAGAAAATTGTTTTTAAAAGTCTTATTAGCTTGAATATTCTATCTTCAAGCATCCAAACCGAGTTGAATATTATGATTGTTAATTAGGATGATAAAATAAAAACTATGTATATATATAAAGTAAATTTTTGAATGTAGATTGAGATATTCAGTTTTTTCGGTTTGGTTTGGTTATATTTTTGTCAAACCATAACCAAACCGAACACCAATTAAATATTTCGTTTCGGTTATAAACCAAACTATACACCAATTAAAGTTATTGGTTCGGTTTTATTCAGTTTTGGTATGGTTATTTTTATGTTTGTTCGGTGTCAAACCATACGCCGAATACCCCTAGTGTAATGTATGATTAAGTTGGGTTTATTCTATAATTTTATATAGTGTTTTTGATATCTGATATTTGGTTTGCCACATTTAATCAAGAGATTCTTAAAATCTTAACTTCAGACAATCTAATAATCCAAAATTTCGAATTTGGGATAATCAAATAATCAAGAATTAACTTTTCGCCTACCGACTTAACAATGTTGATTAGGAAAACAGACTATATTGAACGTTTCAAAACCAACAGCCGAAAGATCGTACAAACTGTATTTATGTTCTCTAGCTTTCGTAATTACTGCGACATAAAAACATAGATTTATCATTCAAAGTTCCCACGTGCTTTTTACAGCCTAAGTAACATAGGTTTAATTTATCATACTAACTGGTCAAGCAAACACAACTCATTGAAGGTTTTGTTTGACAAAATCTTAAATGAATGGAAAAATCACTCAATCATCAGTCTATATATACGACTATAGATTTGGAAACTAGTTAATACTATAGTTAAAGACACTGGGAGAAATTAGACTTTTATGTACCAAAAGTCGAAAACAACACCTTAATTAATAGCTGGTCCAAACGATACTAAATACGTACGTACAATTAGCTTTTATACAGCTTTTATACGGCGTGATAGTTAGTGAGATACGAGTAGGTAGGTAATAAAGTCGAAAACAACCCCTTAGCTAGATCGGTCCAAACGATATGATAAAACGTAATTCTTATACAGGGTGTTACTTAAGTCAGATGATTATAGTCCTAGCATGCAAAACTGGTCACATTAAGCTTTTTACAGTCACATAGGTTATTTTCTAAGTTGTAACTGTAGATTAATTGACAAGTTAATTGTTTATGTTTTATTTACCATCATATATATGCATAAAAAATGGAGATTCAAAAGAAATACAGATTTCTACTTTTGGCGAGACGCCTTATTTGAAGATATTTTTTAATTAACTGAAAAAAACTAGATATAGATTTAAATAATATGTAATAATAATGCAAACGCAAAGTAACTCTATCATTCAAACTTTTTTCTTGTTCAGTTTACTGATTATTTCACTTGTCTGAAACTGCTGTCTATTTTGACTAAGGTAACACAAACGTGATACACGACAACACATGAGATAAAGCCCGTAAAGGTAATGTCCTATGCATTCTACTAAAAAACTAGCCTATAGTAAAAAAGAAAAAAAATAAAATAACAATCTTCGCAGTTAAAGGCCCGAGAAATGTCTAGGATGTGGTGTTTGGTTTATTTCTAGATATATTTTGTACTTTTTGGCTTATGCCACCTTGATAGTTGCTTCTTTTATATATATATCTATATATTCCTGCCGTTCAAAAAAAAAAAAAAAAAAAAAAAAACAACGTTGCATTTTGATATTTTGTTTGTTATATACTACAAAAACGTTTACTAAACCTCCTTCGCTTTTATTTTATTTTGTAATACATTTTAAACCCTAGTTTGTTTATTCAATATATGTTCGTTGAGTGATGATGAACAAGTTATTTAGTATTGGCCGGGGTCATATATAGTACATGATCGAAAGGTACAAGGAGTTAGCAATTTAGCATATTCGCTAGCACTTCGCATCAAGACTTTGACGACTAGACATTCTTGCAAGCACGTTTGGTTTGGATTGTCGGATTCAAAATCCTTTGCCTAACAAGTGCTCAAAAACTTGTATGTCTTTGGTCACGTGTAGATAATCAAACATCAACCTGATCGACATCATGCTAGCATTAATGTGATCAACACAGCCTTGGAATGAATTTGAGGTTGTCATTTAGCTAGCAATTCCTTTCCTAACGATAACAAATAAAGCCGCTTCACTAGAGGTGGGTTGTCTACTACAAGGACCATTTAACTAACTTTATTACTCTAGCTAACAAAAGCGTTAATTGGTCAGAGTTTATTTAGCTTGCAAATTGAGACTGCAGTTAATGGATGTATGGACATTATATGCAGTTCACTTACCTATTGAATATGTTACAATTGACTGGGCATTAATGCACTATTGTAGAACGTGGTGAAAGTTTACTAACTTCACGTCAGCGTCACATCATCTATTTTCCACTACATTTATCTATATACGAGCCATGCACTTCTATACCATTTACTCATACTTCACTTAAAAAATTATATACACCGTCTTAAAAAAATATTCCACACTACGATTACGTATACATACACATGCATACACAAATATCATTTTCTTTTTTTATTTTATGCCTTCACGCGTGAACAAACACACCTTGTAATTAACAAGGACCGTGTACGTATGATTTAAGCCAAAGATGCTCATTTATGTGTGGTGACTTATATACCATTGCATGCTACGTCTGGTCTTACGTGTGGTGACTTATATACCATTGCATGCTACGTCTGGTCTTGTGAAGACTCCACCGATATAACTATTGTATATCTCATCCAAAGATGTATGGTCGTTTCAGTTAATTTGTACCAATTTGATTATAAGAAAACATCGCATGACCGTTTTCTTTTGAATGGTGAAGTGCCGCGTGCCGCTTAATTGTTTGTTTTTAACAGCAAAAACCCACCCTAGCAAGAAACTAAAGAAGGGATAACAAGGAATAAAATCATTACAGCATAATTAATTATACAAGCGGCCGCTTTAAGATCGCTAATCCAATCAATCCAAGATGTAGCTTAATTGTAGCAAATTAATACTATATCTAGGGTCTAATTGCTTATAAAAGATCAACATATATTGCATCCAAACTTTGGCTTGTCTAATCTTTTTACTTATGATGTATACGTACTGCTAAACTTTTATACATATATCTTCGTAATCCGTATTAGTTATCATACGTAGTGTATTTTATATAACTAAATTGCGTGTCATGTTATTTTTTGCAAGTACATTGTATGGTTACACATCCAAATTTGCATGTATTAGGAGAAAAAGAAGGCGTACGTAGGTACGTAGATGCATCCTGTTGGTGGACCGGTGACACACATGAGTAAAATTCAAAAATATTACTATTAGAGGCACTTTATTTTGCATACTCAAAAATCTTTGCATACTAAGGGATAAATCCTCACCTTCCACCTATTTTGATCTAATAGTGGTAATTAACATAAGATTTATATGTCTAAACCAAAGTCCATATTTTTTTTCTAGTCTTTTTATTTTCTTTTTATCTTTCTTATTTATTTTGTCATTATTTGTATTTTTTTTATCACTTTTTTTAATTACACGTTTTTTTTTTTTTTTTTTTTTTTTTTTTTTTTTTTTTTTTAATTACACGTTTTTTTTTTTTTTTCATACGTTTTTGTCCGTTTTTTCCGCTTTTTATACGTTTTCGTCTGTTTTCTTACGTTTTCGTCCGTTTTCATACGTTTTCGTTCGTTCTCTTACGTTTTCGTCCGTTTTTTTACGTTTTCGTCCGTTTTCTTACGTTTTCGTCTGTTTTCTTACGTTTTCGTCTGTTTTCTTACGTTTTCATCCGTTTTCATACGTTTTCGTCCGTTTTCGTCACTCTTGTTACGTTTTTGTCTGTTTTCGTCCGTTTTCATACGTTTTCGTCCGTTTACATACGTTTTCGTCCGTTTTCTTACGTTTTCGTCCGTTTTCATACGTTTTCGTCTGTCTTCTTACATTTTCATACGTTTTTTTTTTTTCTGTTTTCTTATGTTGTTGTTCGTTTTCTTACGTTTTCGTCTGTTTTCTTAAATTTTCTTCTGTTTTCTTACGTTTTTGTCCGTTTTCTTACGTTTTCGTCCGTTTTCATACGTTTTCATCCGTTTTCGTCCGTTTTTTTTACGTTTTTGTCCGTTTTCGTCCGTTTTCTTACGTTTTCCCCTGTTTTCTTACATTTTCGTCCTTTTCCCTATGTTTTCGTTCGTTTTCTTACGTTTTCATCCGTTTTCATACCTTTTCGTCTGTTTTCTTACGTTTTCGTCTGTTTTAATACGTTTTCGTGTGTTTTCTTACGTTTTTGTCCGTTTTCTTACGTTTTCATCGATTTTCATAGATTTATATACGCTTTCGTCCTTTTTTTTACGTTTTCGTCCATTTTTAGACGCTTTCGTCTGTTTTCAGACGATTTCGTCCGTTTTTATACGTTTTCATCCATTTCCATCCGTTTATATTTTCGTCCGTTTTCAGATGTTTTTTTTCCGTTTTCATACGTTTTTATACGCTTTTCATTCGTTTTTATACGTTTTTGTCCGATTTCATACATTTTCGTCCGTTTTTTGCAGTATTTATACGTTTTCATCTATTTTCATGTGTTTTCATGCTTATTATTAAACTTTATTATATTACATGTCTAATATCAATTGTGATATTTTATTATAAAAAAGTTAATGTCTAATATCACTTGTGATATTTCATAAACAAACAAGTATGTTACCTTTAATATCACCTGAGATATTTCATTGCTCTGTATATTTTTATATATTATCACCTATGTGTTTTTCTAATATTTTTATAATTTTCAGTTATAAGATAGTTTTTATGCCTTTCATCGCAATTGACAAGCGCATATTTTTTTAATGCAACCAATGTTGTCTATCACTTGTGATATTATACTCTTTGTAGAAATAAAAGGGTTAACGTCGCTTTAGGTGAATTCTTATTTTGTTCAAAAAAATGCTAATTTAATGCAACACTTTTTTGATTTTGAAAATATATCAAGTCTCTATTTTCATAGTTTGCTTCCTTTTTATTCATTTTTATATTTTTAAGTGACACTTATTTATCTCTTGTGATATAACACTGTAAGAAAGATGAAGAGTATTACACTCTTCATCATAAATGTGTTATCAGTTGTAACACTCAACTAAGAATGTGAAATATTAAATTCATACCATATATGAAACAAATGAAAATAAACATCACTTATTATATTACTGTAATGAT
The DNA here is from genome assembly GCA_019973895.1 of Chrysanthemum seticuspe. Classification (NCBI taxonomy): domain Eukaryota; kingdom Viridiplantae; phylum Streptophyta; class Magnoliopsida; order Asterales; family Asteraceae; genus Chrysanthemum; species Chrysanthemum seticuspe. The sequence continues at coordinate 37,596,638 of BPTQ01000007.1, forward strand.
TCTGTTCATTTTTCATATTTGTGTTTTTGAAAATATTTATTAAGATTTTTGTGTTTTATGATAATATGAAATATTAAAAAAGGTGTTTAACTGAAAACAAGAGATGTTATGAAACTTTTGTTAGACTTGTGGTGAATTTTTCTATTTAATGGATACATTGTGCATGTTTCGATAGGTTTTATAGCGGAATTTAAAAATATTTATGGTTGAATCAGCAAACTAAATAAGTTATGGTTGAAGAAAGCACACATCTTTATAAACAAACTGAGTAAACTCAAAGACCTGTGATATCACCTCACTTGTGATATCATAGGTGATATCACATGATATCACAAGTGATATAAACTATGATATCACACATGCTATCACCGGTAATACCACACATGATATCACAGGTGATATCAATGGTGTTATCACACATGATATCACGTGTGATATCACAAGTGAGGTGATATCACAAGTGAGGTGATATCACCTGTGATATAACAAGTGTTTGAGCTTCCTCAGTTTGTTTATAAAGATGTGTGCTATCTTCAACCATAGCTTATTTAGTTTGCTGATTCAACCATAGATATTTTCAAATCCCGCTATAAAACCTATCGAAACATGCACAATGTATCCATTAAATAGAAAAATCCACCACAAACCCAACAAAAGTATCATAACATCTCTTGTTTTCAGTTGAAAAACTTTTCTAATATTTCATAATATCAAAAAACAAAAAAAATTTCCTAAATATTTTCAGAAACATAACCATCACATTCTTAGTTGAGTATCACAACGGATAACACATACATGATGAAGAATGTAATACTTTTCATCTTCCTTATAGTGTTATATCACAAGAGATAAATAAGTGTCACTTACAAATATCAAAATGAAAACGTCTGAAAACGGACAAAAACGTATTAAATCGTATAAAAAACGTATAAAAGCGTATGAAAACGGACAAAAACGTCTGAAAACGGACAAAAACGTATAAAATAGACAAAAACGTATAAAAACGGATGAAAAGGTATGAAAACGGACGAAAACATATAAAAACGGATGAAAACGTCTGAAAACAGACGAAAACGTCTAAAAATGGATGAAAACGTAAAAAAATGGATGACAACGTATGAAAACGTCTGAAAACAGACGAAAACGTATAAAAACGGACGAAAATACATGAAAACGTAAAAATACAAACGAAAACGTCTAAAACGGATGAAAATACATGAAAAGCTAAAAAAACAGACAAAAACGTATGAAAATGGCCGAAAACGGACGAAAATGTAAGAAAACAGACGAAAACGTATGAAAGCATAAAAACACATCTAAAATGTATGTAAAATGGACGAAAACGAAAGAAAATGGACGAAAACGAATGAAAACATAAGAAAATGGACAAAAACGTATGAAAACAAACTAAAACGTAAGAAAACAGACGAAAACGTATGAAAACGGACGTAAACGGGCGAAAACGTAAGAAAACATATGAAAATAGATGAAAACGTATAAAAACGGACGAAACCGTCTGAAAACAGACGAAAATGTCTAAAAATGGACGAAAACGTAAAAGCGGTTGAAAACGTACAAAAACGTCTAAAAACAGACGAAAACGTATATAAACGTATGAAAACGTCAGAAAACGGACGAAAACGGATGTAAACGTACGAAATGGATGAAAACAGACGAAAACGTCTGAAATCAGACGAAAACATAAAAAAAAGGACGAAAACATATGAACGCGGACGAAAACGTATATAAACGAATGAAAACGTATGAATACAGATGAAAACGTATGAAAGCGAAAAAAACGTGAATTTATAAAATAAAAAAAAAATGATTTCAAATAAATACATGAATTCCAAAAAAAAAAGAAAAAGAAAAAAAATGTTAATAAATAAGAAAGACAAAAAGACAAAGAAAAAGGAAAAAAAAAAACATGGACTTAGGTTTCCATATTAAATCTTAGGTTTATCCCCATTATTAGATTAAACTAGATGGATTGTGGGGATTTGTCCCTTGGTAAGCACCAAAATAAGAGTAAGCATTTGAAAATTCCTCATTACTAGTAATAATTTATGTAGAATAAATAAATGATATATTCTTCTTGAAAGGTTTATGGATATTTTTAATATCCGTATGACCGGACTCGAACTCGATACTTTGGGATTGCACACATTACGTATAAGAATTGATGTTAAAATAATTAATATATAAATATTATTATTATTGATTATTTGTCATGAAATAAATACTTAACGATAGTTAATATTTAACGAGTTTAAACTAACGGTCGTTAAATGTAAACTAAAAGGACTAGAGATGAAATTAGTGGACAAGAAGGATCTAGAACCCCTCTTGGGTTCCCTTGGCCGGTCGCGGGTCTCCAAAATCCCAAGGAGGCTTAAACTTGTTCTCCAAGATTAGTTATCTATAAATACAAACCCCTTGTATTCATAAATCTAACATGGGTGACTAGCAAACCCAATTTCTCTTCTTCTTTCCTTCTCCTTGTGTTTGGCCGATCGTGTAATACCCTTCCCCAAGGGATTCGATTTTTACATTCACAAGAACAAGTGTTTGGTTTTTTCGTGATCAAGAACCTAGCTTTTCACATCAAATCGATATTAGTACATGTGTACAAGAACGAAGAACAAATACAATTGTGTTTGTGGGTTTCTGGTATTCGACATCTAAGGGGGTCGAAATTTTATAAACCCTAATTTAGGGTTTGGGTTTTTGTTCCTAGTTCTTGATATCGTGTGTTTCTTGAATTGCTAAAAGGTACGCATATTCTTTTATTCGGTTAATTAATTTACAAGTATTATTCCTATTACTTCCGCTGCATGCTTTGATGATGTTTACTTGTTTTTGATAATTGTTATGATTAGTAAAACCCAACAGTGGCATCACGAGCCGTTAATATGTTGTAATTAATTACCGAAACACATAAAAATTGAATCTTTGTGATTATAACATGCTTTTATTTGTTTCTAGGGGTTTGAAAATTGAAACCTTAATTTTATTATAAGGGTCGATTACCCTTTAATTTTTAATTAGGTTTTATTTTTTTTTGTAAAACTTGTAGAAACCCTAAGATTGCATGTATATTTTTTATGTGGTTGTAATGAATAATTGTTATGTGCCATGTATATGCGTATCTTGGGATTATAATTGTTATGAGGAATCTATGGTGGAACATGCATGTTTTGCCATTGATTATTGTTTATTGTTTGTTTTGATTAATTGTTAAGTAAAATTCATATGTTAATTAGTTTGATAAATATAAAATTGGGGAAGACCTCAATATATCTAATAATAATTCGTTATGTGCAATATGGTATATCATTAACTAAGGCTTACGCAATCGACTTGTCGATGTATGTGGCTCACTTGCGCTGGTAGGTTAAAGCCCTAGTTAATATATGCATGGTTTTTACACCTAGAATTGATTATTAGGTTTTATCGAACAAATTATGCATGTGGCTATTTGTTTTTTACATATGTTAATTGTTAAGTCATATGTATATTATTTGAGTTCGTTATAATTTTTATTAAAGTGCTTTTTGTTTATATTGTATGACACGTTAGTAAGCAAAAATGGTTTTTTGAGAATAGAAAATTAAATGGACTAAATAATGGTGAAATTTGATTTATTTTCTAAGTATTAAATCTTGAACTTTTAATCGACTGATGCGACTGTACTAAATGGTTAGAACGGCTCACCCATTATAACAAACTGTGTGAGTGGTTTAAGGAGGGTTCGACATTAAATAGCGACTCTAAAGAAGAAGGCTTATTCATAATATGTGATGCAGGTTTTACTGACCATGTCTTAAATTTATAGTGTCTCGCAATACCTATGGTCTACCCTAGTGCACTAACGGGCAGTGTACTCGGTCGTGTGTAGTGTAGTAAACGGTAAAGCCGAGGTCGTCCCAAGAGCTATGTGTGTTGGATTATTACTAAGTCTAGTGTCACAGAATAATAATTGTTTCGATAGAGATTTAATTAATTAAACTACTAATGCAGAATAAAGTAAATGAAAGCAGATAAATGGTAAAGGGAAATCAATAGAGAGAAGTGGTGCTAACCTAGTTAATCATCCTAGCTAGTTATGTCTACGTCTACTTACTTCCAATTACTTCAGGTGGGGTCAAATTCGAGAGGACAACATTTGGTCAATTCGCCCTAACCTATCAGCAAAGATGCCACCACAGGAGAAATCAGGCGCACCGTCATAAGACCTGATGTTCCTGGTCCCCTAAGCCAAGTTATTAAGTACCGCTACATGATAGATTCATAATAGTGAGTGCCCGGCCGTTAGGAACTTAGACACTACACCCCCTAATTCTTAAGTTCATCCAAACGATAGGTGATCAGTTGGTCAAATCGCACAAGTAGAAAGGGTCGTCAGTTGGTCATATCTTACCCTTCCCGTCTCAGTCCGCTCACCTATGGTCAGTTGGTCATATCTCCTAGGCAATTGGCCTCTACCGCCATTCAAAACTACCGAACCAAGGGTGGCTACCAATGAACTATGCATGCATACACATAGAAATAATTGTACGGAAGTAAAGGTAAACGCAAACAAAAAAATTAAGGAATCATAACTAGGCTAGCACCAAAAGGTGCTTAGCCGCTCATATTAATCATGCAAATCAATTCAATATTCAAAGGTACGAAATACATGAATTGAAAGTAAAAGAAATATAAAACGCTAATGCTTATCGTAATGGAGTGACTTCTCCCTTGGAAACAGCTCCGTATGCTCCCCTAGACCTGCCTTGAGCTTTTTCCCACGTTCTCAGAGTGTTGTGTGTGGAATGGGATGATTAGAAATGCTGGAATTCGTGAGGTATTTATAGGCCAGATCTGGGTTACGGCGTAACCAATATAAGAGTTACGCCGTAACCTTCTATTTCATCGTAAAAAGCACTAGATCTGCTGGTTACGGCGTAACCTAATGAATGGTTACGCCGTAGTCTTCAATAAACTCGGTTACGTCGTAAGTGATGTAGCAGTTACGGTGTAAGTATCAGCGGCGTGGGACCTCTTTTGACCTAATGTAGTTACGTCGTAACCTCTGGGAGGAGTTACGCCGTAACCTTCTGATAAGTTGGCATACTGAGTCACGCAATAGTTACAACGTAATGTGAGAGATGAGTTACGCCGTAACTTCTTCAAAATAGCATACTGTGATAAATCTTTAGATATGTTTTCATTTCCGCGTCTCTTTAGCTCCAATGCTCTTAATTTACCTGAAAGTGGAAAACAATGGAAAACAAGCGTAAATCCATATAAATGATATAAATAATGAGCATTATCGGGGGAAATTGACACTTAATATTCAGGACTATTTGATGTTATCAAATATCCCTCCACTTGAACTCTACTTGCCCTCAAGTAGACCTTATTAGATAGATTCCTAAAAAGATATCTCCCATAACCTGGAAAATATGAGTTTACAAATCCCTTATGCTAGAATAAAACAAAGCCGAACACCTCATGAAAGGGGAACAAACACTCAAATCTCTCAACTATTCTAAGTGTCAATTTCGGGGTGATCACTCAATCGCACAGTCATAGCATGTATTCTATCATAAGCTTGGCGGTTACACAAATCTCCACCACTAGAGTTAAGGGTTAAACAATTCTCGAAGGCAATATGGGTAGACACGAAAAAGGTTAAGGGGTGACTCGTCATTACTAACATGTCACGGCGAAGTGGACAAAATCAATGATACATGACCAAATCCATGGCATCACCTAGACACGCTTCATGACTAAAAGGGTAGGATAAGACATGGGATATATAATAGGTGTAAAATAAAAAACAAGCAGGTAGTCTAAATCTATAACCAAGTCATCACCACTTACAGTCTGTCCAAAGTTCAAGCTTAGAAGTCAAGAAACCGGATCATGAAATGCAAGGTAGATGTGTCATTAGAGGACGTCGTGATGGGCACACTACTTTTTCTCCAACTGTTGGCATAACTACTAACTCCAATCTTCAAATGTGACCGAGGTGGCCTCCTCGATACTAAATCAATAAAGCTCATACTACAGTGCTTATAACATCGCACTTTACAATAGCATAATCATAACATTTTTTTTTCAACATAACAATCAAAACTAACATAATATCCCCCCACTTGAGATGAACAATGGGAATACGGGGGGTCTTCAATGATCTTCAGAAATGTTGTCGATGAAAGCGTGATTTCCGAACCTTTCCACTCGAACCTTGGACTTAGGCAAATGATGAATTCCCAATCACAAATAAAGACTACATGGTAGGCTAAGGTGTATAGCTGTATCGAAACAATATATTGGGTGAACAAAATGAAAGGAATGGCCCAGAAGGGTGTATCTAGGGGTATCTTGCACTAAAGATGAGTGCAACAAAAGGGTTTCACATGGGGGTCGAAAAGTCGAGGTGACTAATCGATAGACTCACAATGGTAGGCTGTTTGGGTGATAATCCTATAATACTGCCTTCTAAAACTGAAAAGTCAAAATACATCGAGCTAACTCAACATACCTCGTCTATGGTCTCAAAATGATGCAAAGGCCAAGTTCTAAAGTTTACAAGCTACCGGCACACTCATAATTTGGTGGATTTGGGGTAAAATATTGGAAACGGATAAGGCTAATCTCACCATATAATATCAAAGGTTGCATGTGCTCGGCTAAGGTCTAATCTAGTTAGGTTAAGAAAAACATGTCAAAATTTTAAAAATGGCATAATTTTTTCAAAATAAACTAGAAAATGAGGGTGAAATAAAGTTCAATAGATAATTCTACTCCCGTCCCCCCACTTGAATTGTACAAAGTCCCTTTTGTACTAGGCATTAAAATAAATGTGAAGAGAAAAGTAGAATTAGAGAGAGAACTTCCCTGAAATTTGCTCCATAAAGAAGAAGGCCCACGAAAAAGAAACGTGCCTTCGTATAAGCGTCATGAACAAACTTCAATCCCTGAAATCATAATACCGACAAGCATAATACTAAAAATAAAAAATGAATATCTTTTATATATGACTCGATACAAGCATTTGACTCGAACAAACACACGTGTATATCTTTTAATTAATTGTAATTCTCATGTTTACGTTTCTTTTGAAAACGTGTGTAATCCTCCCTACACTTATCCCTTATGTAAAATACCTTTATATGTAATTAAGACGAGGTTAAAGACAAAATAAAGCATTTTTACAAATTCAAACATGAGAATAAACAATCAATAAAAGATATATGACACACAACAAGCAAACAATTAAGCATGGGTTGCCTCCTAAGAAGCGCTTGTTTTTTGTTCGAGTCACGAGCTTGATTCTACCCTTATTTAACGGATAAAGGGGAAGTTTTTTCTACACTTAAGCTTAAGTGCGGGTGATAGTAGCGATACACACCCTTAGGGTGGAAATTTACTACGTGAAGAGAGGGTGATGGGTGATTTATATGCTCAAAGGGGTGTGCTCCATTCATTCTAACCTTACCTAATTTTATGGGTGTAGCGGGTGAATCGAATCTCTCTCCTAAAAATGGATCATCTTCTATCAACTTCAAAAGATTCTTAGTTAAGGATCCATCTTGACCTAATAAACCCGGTTTAAACCCATAATGTTTCTTGTTATCAACCATGAATGGGTGATATAAGTGTGTAAGGTCATGGGTTACTCCTATATTAGCTTCCACTCTACATGGCCTAGAGTCTACCACCTTTATCAAGCAACAACCCGGACTATTTATTTTGATGGGTGGATTGGGGCCTAATTCAATTCCAAGATTTACATCTAAAGACGGAAAATTGGGTAAGGTTTTTGGTTGAGGCTCCAGTTCATCAAAATTAGGAACTTCCCGAGGACTAAGAGAGAGGTCATGACAACAAGCATCTAAACCTACATTCTCTAGTGGCATTTGGTCCAAAGGTTCTATATCAATCGGGGTTCCTATAGTCTATTCTAATTCTTCCGGGTAAGTTATAGGCGATGTGTGTTCCTCAAGTGATGGTAGGGCTTGTGGGCTTGGAGTTTCCACCTCATTCTCCATTATATCTAGATCTCCTAAATGTTCATCATGTGTTTTAGTATGATCTAACCCAAATACACTCCTAAGTATCTCAAATCCTTCTTTAGCCATTTCAAATTCTTGGTCCGATTCATAAGAATCATTCTCAAAAATTTGATCACTGTGTTCTATTTGCCTAAAGGATTTCTCACGCGTGTCATATGTTTTGGTGAAATCTATCCCACGCATGCAACTAGGTAGTTCAACTATAACCATCTCACAATCTTGTTTGGGTTTAGGTTCCATGTTCTTAAAAACTAGATCTTTTTGATCATGATGCCTAAGGTTGGATAAATCCTCCTTATCCATTTCCTCAAGTTGTGACAACTGATGGTTTATGCTTAGGAGGCTTTTCTCAAAAATTTTCCAGCGGGTCTCACTAAAAGGAGTTGATTCTAACAATGATCGTTGAATAGAAGCCACATAAGCACAAAATTTATCAAATCCATCCAACCTTACACCCGTCTCCTTTTAGATATCTATAAGATCACTCACAAATTCATTAGAACAATAAAAAGCAATCCAATCTGCGAAATTCAATTGTTTCTCATTTGTTAATGATTCAAATGCAACTTCACTTGCCTTAGCGACAAATGAAAAAGGTTTTACGAACACAAACACAAAGAAGGGGGATAGACTACAAGGAATCTAAAAATGAGAAAAAAGCTTACTTGATAGGAATCAAGCAAGGGAACCTAAATGAGGTGGAAATCTAACTAGCTATTCTATTCCCCGGCAACGGGGCCAAAAACTTGATAACGCTACACGCGTCGTTCGGGGTCAAAGGAACTTCCTTTTCGTCGAGCAAGTTTTTCAACACCTTAGGCAGTGAACCTAATCGTTGTAGTGTAGTATTAGGGTAAGCCACGGGAATTGATATCGTTCTCTAGGGGAATAGGAATGCTAGTGAGAAGTTACTATGCTAAGGTTGTGGTTGAGGAAGATTATTTTTTTTTATCTTTTTATGTTTTTTAGAAAATGGAAATTACAAATCTCGGGGTATTGGATTTGGGGGTTGGTATTTCTACCGATTACTCTATTCGTCTAATTATCTAATCTATTGGTGTATGTAGTCTATGTCTAATTATTGTGTGCTCGTATGATGATTTAAATATGTGTTTACTTAGGTTTTATTACTCCTTAATTATCTCCTATTGATGGTTGAATTGTCACGTCCTTATTCTTAATCGCATTGTGTGTCTAAGGTCGTAGGGTATGCGTTTATCCCTAACTCTTTGAAACTACCAAAGGTTATTGCCTACAAAATCTCTAGGATTTATAAACTTAACACTAAGGTACTCTTCGGATGGTTTAGCCTACAATGAATCAAGGTACTATAAGCTAGGTTCACAAAGATTAATCAAGCATTAACTACACAACGGATGATCTATCGCAATACTAGATCATTAACAATTAAGATAAGAGACAACCAATCAATATTTAATAATTAAGTTTCATATTCCCTAAGCAAACACACAAGTAAATTAGCCGGACATGGGAAACATGCAAACATACACACAATTAATTGAATACATACTTGAATTAATGAAGTAAAACACTTATCTTGATGTAAGATAGGGTATGGAAACCTAAAATACTGTACAAGACAGCCTTGGTTCGATTTAGGTTTTTACTCCAAAAGACTACACACTGAAAACTAAAAAATTCGGATTCTATTTATAAGATTACAAATGCGACGGCGTCACTCTTTGATTTGTGATGCCGTCGGGTCGCCGTTATTAGGGTTTCATCTTGGCCACGTTAGTCTTGCGATGGCGTCACCTTATGCTTGTGACGCCGTCCCCTTCAATCTCTGACGTCGTCTGGATCAAATCTAGGCCGTCTGAGTTGCGACGCCCTACTCTTTTAAAACCTGAAGCCGTCACTTGTAAATGAGCAATTTGGCTACTGAGCCGTCACAAAAGTGGTCCGACGGCGTCACTAGTTGTGCCTGACGCCGTCACTTGTAACTCCTGACGCCGTCTCCTTCAGTTCCAGTAGCCTGAGTGTCTCAATTCTTGACTTTGTCCATTTTCTTCGTATATTCGTGCCTTTTCGTCCTAATAAGTGTCATTCCAGCATTTTGCCTTCAAGATACCTAAAAAGTGAAAAGGAACGATATTAAGTAATAACGGATACAAAAGTGATCAAATAAGGGCTTAAACGACCCCTCAAAAAGGTACATTTTAAAACCTTATCAAATATCCCTACACTTGGTATTTGCTTGTCCTCAAGCAAATGTGCTTTTAGCCAATCAATTTATAAGTTAGAGGTCATGAAGCATTAGTATAGAACGATTCACAACACATATAAGCCCCACAAAAGTCATAACAAGCACGGAAATTACATACTAGCACCTCACATGGGGTGTTTAGATACTCACATCTCTCGGGTGTATATGAAATATAACAAGTTGGAAATGGAAGATAAACACTCATTAACCGGTCCTAGTACATAGATTACCATAGGCTTGAGACTAGATCAAACCTCCATCGCTTTGGCGTAAGCACCTAGGAAAGACTATCCAAGAGGTCTTTTAAAGGGTTGTAACGTTAGGCTTACGTTAGGGAAACAAAGGGTTTGGTGGGATAGGCGATTTAGTGGTGGCAAGTCAAAAATCTTTATGTTACAAGCATGCGAAGAATGGCGTTGCTAAGCCAAGACTCGACACTCTAAACTCTAGATAACTAAAATAATCAAACATAAATTTAAAGATAGATGTAGGATGGTAGCCCGTATGTTTTTTTTTTTTTTTTTTTTTTTTTTTCAACACTATTTTTTTTTCTCCTTTTTTCGATTTTTTTTCATACACTTTTACTCTACCATCCTCTACGATAACATCAAAATGATAGGGATTTATAGGCACATCCCTACACTTGAGTTTTTATTACTCTGGCACTAATTTGACCCGAATTGAAAAGATCAAAACACTTGGAGTACATTATTACGCAAATAAAGGGAATTTGAATTTAACGTTCCCTTCCCGACATTTCATAAAATTTAACTTTTTCCATGAGTCCCAATCGTCCCAAAACTGTGTACAATGGATATGACTCGACTTAGCAACTTATGCAAGCAACTAGATAATTGAACTAAGGGTTTAGTATGATAACAATAATGCACTAAAAGTGAGTGCATACAAGGTAGGCTAATGCGATTTGGGTGTACATTTGGGGGTGGATTGTAAACAATGCTCTTCATTGATATTCCAGAAAACCGAAACATCACGAGAACCGCGAAAATGATAGGCTCTGAGGGGTTAATTAGGGGTATCGTGTACTGAAGATGAGTACAACGCAAAGGTGTGGGCGAATTACTCAACCGATGTGGAAGAAGTAATTATATTACGGATATCAAACAAGGGTAATCCTAATGCCTCTTATCATTTAGTTATTCCTAACTACACAAGTGTAGTCTTACTAGCGATCTCGGAATGCATCACAAAGTAAGTTCTAGAATCTATTATACTACCGGTTCACACTCTAAGCATTAAAGATGAATGCTTTAATTCCTACTAATCTAAGGGTGATCCTCACATTTTGGGTGGAATTTAAGTGGTAAAGGGTTTTTGTGCTAGTCATATAACTTCCTATCCATGAGACGCTTTATTAAGACTAATGGCCCACTCCTATATGTCATGAAAAATTGAAAATTTGGTGCCAAAATTACCCTAACCGACATTTTCTCATGGTTTATTACACAAATGCAATTGGACAAAGCAAATAATCAAGGATAAGCATAGTTTCAAAGTTCCCGTTTTATTTTCCCTCCCTACACTTAAACTGAACATTGTCCCCAATGTTCCCCGAAAGTATCAAAGTTATGATAATGGAAGGTAATAAAAGATGAAAGAAACTAATACTCCCCTGATTAGCTTAGTAGGATCCGTGTAAAGTGGTGGTTACATCTTTCTTCAAGAAGAACGTTTGCGTGAAAAGCTCCTTCTCATCTTATGTATCTTCTTCTTGGTAAATTAAACATGCACACATTAAGAAAACAAACGAAACCTTCATGTAAAATCGGTGGTAATAATATATATAGGACTCTACTAAACTAGGATATAATTCTTGTGGAATGGATGTTTACAGAATTTCTGGAAAATTAAGACCTGGAAAATTCTAAAAATTTATAAGTAGCTCAGAAAACGAGAAAAAATAATCAGTTGTTTCTGCTCCTTCCTGACACCGTCAGGTTGCGATCCTGACGCCGTCAGGTTATCCTGACAAAAACTGGTCTGCGATTTTCTGGAAAAAATTCTGGAAAATTTACATCTTTAGAATCTGGAAACATTTCCTGCAAAACATCCATTATGACTCGATACAAGCATTTGACTCGAACAAACACACATGTATATCTTTTAATTAATTGTAATTCTCATGTTTACGTTTCTTTTGAAAACGTGTGTAATCCTCCCTACACTTATCCCTTATGTAAAATACCTTTATATGTAATTAAGACGAGGTTAAAGACAAAATAAAGCATTTTTACAAATTCAAACATGAGAATAAACAATCAATAAAAGATATATGACACACAACAAGCAAACAATTAAGCATGGGTTGCCTCCCAAGAAGCGCTTGTTTTTGTTCGAGTCACGAGCTTGACTCTACCCTTATTTAACGGATAAAGGGGAAGTTTTTTCTACACTTAAGCTTAAGTGCGGGTGATAGTAGCGATACACACCCTTAGGGTGGAAATTTGCTACATGAGGAGAGGGTGATAGGTGATTTATATGCTCAAAGGGGTGTGCTCTATTCATTCTAACCTTACCTAATTTTATGGGTGTAGCGGGTGAATCAAATCTCCCTCCTAAAAATGGAACATCTTCTATCAACTTCAAAAGATTCTTAGTTAAGGATCCATCTTGACCTAATAAACCCGGTTTAAACCCATAATGTTTCTTGTTATCAACCATGAATGGGTGATATAAGCGTGTAAGGTCATGGGTTACTCGTATATTAGCTTCCACTCTACATGGCCTAGAGTCTACCACCTTTATCAAGCAACAACCCGGACTATTTATTTTGATGGGTGGATTGGGGCCTAATTCAATTCCAAGATGTTCTAGTTGCATAACTAGAGTCTAAAGGATTTCTCACTCGTGTCATATCAAAAATTTGATCAATATGTTCTAGTTGCATAACTAGGTAGTTCAACTATAACCATCTCACAATCTTGTTTGGGTTTAGGTTTCATGTTCTTAAAAACTAGATCTTTTTTATCATGATGCCTAAGGTTGGATAAATCCTCCTTATCCATTTCCTCAAGTTGTGACAACTGATGGTTTATGCTTAGGAGGCTTTTCTCAAAATTTTTCCAGCGGGTCTCACTAAAAGGAGTTGATTCTAACAATGATCGTTGAATAGAAGCCACATAAGCACAAAATTTATCAAATCCATCCAACCTTACACCCGTCTCCTTTTGGATATCTCTAAGATCACTCACAAATTCATTAGAACAATAAAAAGCAATCCAATTTGTGAAATTCAATTGTTCCTCATTTGTTAATGATTCAAATGCAACTTCACTTGCCATAGCGACAAATGAAAAATGTTTTACGAACACAAACACAAAGAAGGGGGATAGACTACAAGGAAGCTAAAAATGAGAAAAAAAACTTACTTGATAGGAATCAAGCAAGGGAACCTAAACGAGGTGGAAATCTAACTAGCTATTCTATTCCCCGGAAGCGGGGCCAAAAACTTGATAACGCTACACGTGTCTTTCGGGGTCAAAGGAACTTCCTTTTCGTCGAGCAAGTTTTTCAACACCCTAGGCAGTGAACCTAATTATTGTAGTGTAGTATTAGGGTGAGCCACGGGAATTGATATCGTTCTCTAGGGGAATAGGAATGCTAGTGAGAAGTTACTACGCTAAGGTTGGGGTTGAGGAAGATTATTTTTTATCTTTTTATGTTTTTTAGAAAATGGAAATTACAAATCTCGGGGTATTGGATTTGGGAGTTGGTATTTCTACCGATTACTCTATTCGTCTAATTATCTAATCTATTGGTGTATGTAGTCTATGTCTAATTATTGTGTGCTCGTATGATGATTTAAAGATGTGTTTACTTAGGTTTTATTACTCCTTAATTATCTCCTATTGATGGTTGAATTGTCACGTCCTTATTCTTAATCGCGTTGTGTGTCTAAGGTCGTAGGGTATGCGTTTATCCCTAACTCTTTGAAACTACCAAAGGTTATTGCCTACAAAATCTCTAGGATTTATAAACTTAACACTAAGGTACTCTTCGGATGGTTTAGCCTACAATGACTCTAGGTACTATAAGCTAAGGTTCACAAAGATTAATCAAGCATTAACTACACAACGGATGATCTATCGCAATACTAGATCATTAACAATTAAGATAAGAGACAACCAATCAATATTTAATAATTAAGTTTCGCATTCCCTAAGCAAACACACAAGTAAATTAGCTGGACATGGGAAACATGCAAGCATACACACAATTAATTGAAGACATACTTGAATTAATGAAGTAAAACACTTATCTTGATGTAAGATAGGGTATGGAACCCTAAAATACTGTACAAGACAACTTTGGTTCGATTTAGGTTTTTACTCCAAAAGACTACACACTGAAAAATAAAAAATTTGGATTCTATATATAAGATTACAAATGCGACAGCGTCACTCTTTGATTTGTGACGCCGTCGGGTCGCCATTATTAGGGTTTCGTCTTGGCCACGTTAGTCTTGCGATGGCGTCACCTTATGCTTGTGACCCCGTCCCCTTCAATCTCTGACGTCGTCTGGATCAAATCTAGGCCGTCTGATTTGCGACGCCCTACTCTTTTAAAACCTGAAGCCGTCACTTGTAAATGAGCAATTTGGCTACTGAGCCGTCACAAACGTTGTTCGACGGCGTCACTAGTTGTGCCTGACGCCGTCACTTGTAACTCCTGATGCCGTCTCCTTCAGTTCCAGCAGCCTAAGTGTCTCGATTTTTTACTTTGGCCATTTTCTTCGTATATTCGCGCCTTTTCGTCCGAATAAGTGTCATTCCAGCATTTTGCCTTCAAGATACCTAAAAAGTGAAAAGGAACAATATTAAGTAATAACGGATACAGAAGTGATCAAATAAGGGCTTAAACGACCCCTCAAAAAGGTACATTTTAAAACCTTATCAATTCTCCATCGTCAATTGCAACAGCCTTACACCAATGACTTCTCCTTTTAGGGTTGTCGTCCTTGGTGTCCGTGTCTTTGCTTGAATTCGGGTTACGTCGTAACTCTGAGGTGTGATTACTGCGTAACTCACTTTCGCCATTAGTATCGGACTCATCAGAGTACTTGTTGTCATCAGAGAATACAGCCTTACATATAGTGGATTTGCTCTTTTGTTCTTCGTTTCTTCTTTGTACTTCATCGCCAAGCTTTCCAATTAAAATTTCCAAGTTTTTAGGAGATATGTCATGGGAAGAGAGGCTCTTGTTCGTATTATCTTGGAAAATTTTAAGCCATTCCTCTTGCTCCTTTTGCCTCTTGGTAGTGTCCACAAGGTACTTGTTAATAATTTCCTCCAGGTTAGCTCTTCTCTCATTACGCTCATAATACGGTAGGGGTCCTTCACGAAACCCATTACAATTATCCCCGTAGAAAGGCCTATTCTTTCCTTATTTAGCTTCCTCGATCGTATATTCCTTGTCAAATTTAGGACAGTTTTTAGTCAAATGCCCCCCACTACAGTTTTCGCAGCCGACTTGGATGGCATGAACAGTTTCTCTGAGTTTCAGCATATCTCTACCGAGATTTTCAATTTTACTGGCGACTGCTGCAATTCCGTCAAAACTTCCGCCTTGGATTCTTTTACTTCCTCCGTCGTGCCATTTTTGAGAGTGATCCACCATTTTTTGAATGGCTTCAATAGCAAGAGTAGGAGTCATGTTCGGGATAGGTTCTTGATAATCCAACATTTGCCTTGTAGTTACGTTAATTCCTTAGTAGAAAATATTGACCTTCTGCTGGTTGTTCAAATCATTGGTAGGACACCTGAAAAGAAGATCGTTGTATCTGTCCCAAGCTTGATACAACGTTTCGTCGTCTTCCTGTTTGAAATTATAGATCTCTAAAAGCTGGTTAGAAATCTTTGATGGCGGGCAATATCTTTGAATAAAGTGTTTCTTTAGTAAAGCCCAAGTATTAATTACCCTCGCGGGCAATCTTTCGATCCATCTCCTGGCAGCTCCAGTAAGAGTCATTGGGAATACCCTTAGCATAACAGCATCATGAGACACGCCCGGAATGTTAAAAAGGCTTGTGATGTATAGGACATTTTCAACGTTCTCATATGCATCTTCGTCCCTATTTCCTGAAAAAGGGTTAGCGCGAAGCTCCCTCATAAATTGGTCTTTGATTTCAAAACGGACATCCGCTCCAATTGCCGGTCTTACGAGACCCGGTTCCGCTCTTGTCAACGCCAAGTATTCCTCAAGAGTGAGGTCATCGATGTTAACAACTTCCATGGTACCTGAAAACTTGAAATATGATCGTGAGAAAAGTTTAAAACGAAATTAAATACTTAATAACAATCCTAATATAACTCCCTGGCAGCGGCGCCAAAAACTTGATGCAGGTTTTACTGAACATGTCTTAAATTTATAGTGTCTCGCAATACCTATGGTCTACCCTAGTGCACTAACTGGCGGTGTACCCGGTCGTGTGTAGTGTAGTAAACGGTAAAGCCGAGGTTGTCCCAAGAGCTATGTGTGTTTGATTATTACTAAGTCTAGTGTCACAGAATAATAATTGTTTCGATAGGGATTTAATTAATTAAACTACTAATTCAGAATAAAGTAAATGAAAGCAGATAAATGGTAAAGGGAAATCAATAGAGAGAAGTGGTGCTAACCTAGTTAATCATCCTATCTAGTTATGTCTACGTCTACTTACTTCCAATTACTTTAGGTGGGGTCAAATTCGAGAGGACAACATTTGGTCGATTCGCCCTAACCTATCAGCAAAGATGCCACCACAGGAGAAATCAGGCGCACTGTCATAAGTCCTGTTGTTCCTGGTCCCCTAAGCCAAGTCATTAAGTACCACTACATGCTAGATTCATAATAGTGAGTGCCTGGCCGTTAGGAACTTAGACACTACACCCCCCAATTCTTAAGTTCATCCAAACGATAGGTGATCAGTTGGTCAAATCGCACAAGTAGATAGGTTCGTCAGTTGGTCATATCTTACCCTTCCCGTCTCAGTCCGCTCAACTAGGGTCAGTTGGTCATATCTCCTAGGCAATTGGCCTCTACCGCCATTCAAAACTACCGAACCAATGGTGGCTACCAATGAACTATGCATGCATACACTTAGAAATAATTGTACAGAAGTAAAGGTAAACGCAAACAAAACAATTAAGGAATCATAACTAGGCTAGCACCAAAAGGTGCTTAGCCGCTCATATTAATCATGCAAATCAATTCAATATTCAAAGGTACGAAATACATGAATTGAAAGTAAAAGAAATATAAAACGCTAATGCTTATCGTAATGGAGTGACTTCTCACTTGGAAACAGCTCCGTATGCTCCCCTAGATCTGCCTTGAGCTTTTTCCCACGTTCTCAGAGTGTTGTGTGTGGAATGGGATGATTAGAAATGCTGGAATTCGTGGGGTATTTATAGGCCAGATCTGGGTTACGGCGTAACCAATATAGGAGTTACGCCGTAACCTTCTATTTCATCGTAAAAAGCACTAGATCTGCTGGTTACGGCGTAACCTAATGAATGGTTACGCCGTAGTCTTCAATAAACTCGGTTACGTCGTAAGTGATGCAGCAGTTACGTCGTAAGTATCAGCGGCGTGGGACCTCTTTTGACCTAATGTAGTTACGTCGTAACCTCTGGGAGGAGTTACGCCGTAACCTTCTGATAAGTTGGCATACTGAGTCACGCAATAGTTACGGCGTAATGTGAGAGATGAGTTACGTCGTAACTTCTTCAAAATAGCATAATGTGATAAATCTTTAGATATGTTTCCATTTCCGTGTCTCTTTAGCTTCAATGCTCATAATTTTCCTGAAAGTGGAAAACAATGGAAAACAAGCGTAAATCCATATAAATGATATAAATAACGAGCATTATCGGGGGAAATTGACACTTAATATTCAGGACTATTTGATGTTATCAATATGCTTCGCACTGACCAGCTTCTCTGCCACTTTGTGAGTTATATTTGGAGCTACCTAGTATAACTATTCTATGTACGAAGCATCTTAGTGCAAAGTTGTAAGTTTCTCAACGCATCGATTAAAACTTTGTATAATTTAATCTTAGCAATTTAAAACTATGAGTAAGGTTTTGAAAAAATTTATGTTATGAAGATTTATGCATGCTTCTTCATGCATAAGTTTTGATTACACATCAAAAATTGTATCCTTTAAATTTAAGTTTATGCCATCTAATGATATGAAACACTTGAAGTTGTAATTTACGTTATGTGGGACCTTGAACTAGATTACAATAACAAAGTGAATCTTTATGTTGTGTGAGAGCTCAGCTTAAATAATTTGCAGTTTCAAAATTAGACAACTTAATTAAGTTAATTAGTGAGACCTATAACTTAAGGCATAAGATAGGATAAAACATGCTTACGTTTTGCATAATTGTTTGGCAAAATTGTAAATCCCATATTTTCTAGGAATTGAAACTTGTTTGTCAATTATTTTTCTTCAACAATTACCTATTCTATACTTTCATCACAAGCAGATCAACTGATGTGGTGAAACTATGATAATGAAGGTCTTAGATTCAAGGAAAACTCTATGGTTAATATGAATATTGACCTAAGGGTATTTTATTTTCTTGAAAGGTTGAATTATCGAAAGTACTAACTTTTGAACTTTTATTTTCTGTAGAAATGGCTCAACCTGAAACTAATGCACTAACCTTTTCGTTCAAATCTATGTTTGATCGCGAGAAATTGAATGGCAGAGCAAATTTCAATAACTAGTATCGGCAACTCAGAATTGTCTTGAGGGTTGCCAAAAGACTAGATTATTTGACTACGCCTTGTCCTCCTGAATCTGCAGCCAATGCTACTGCTGAAGCACGAGCTGCATGGCAGACTGAGTATGATAAGCATAATGAGGTCGCCTGCCTTATGCTTGGAAGTATGTCTTCAAACTTGCAAAAACAATTTGAAAATTACTTCCCACAGGACATGCTCGCTGAACTTATTCGGTTGTTTGAAAAGCCCGCAGTTGTAGAGTTGTATGATTTAATAGATGCTCTACACAGTTGCAAGCAGGGGGAAGGGAAACATGTGAGTGTCCATTGTCTGGAAATGATGAGTTACATGGACCAGCTAGGGAGACTCAATTACGTCTACCCTAATGACATACAAATTGGCCTTATCAACAGATCCCTTAACAAGGAATTTGAAGGTTTCGTGAGCAATTACAATATGCATTGCACGGGGAAGACAGTTAGTGTTGGAATCGCTCCTAACTCGTAAATGGAACGACATTGACGGGATTACAATTTCTATCCTTGTTAGCTAAAACACATGGGCTTGTTATGTCATATAGCCATAGTTGTAAGTGTTTAGCTATATATACCCCTCCATACTTCCATGGAGGGGTGAGACTCATTTGTGTAATTCACCTTTCCTTATCAATAAACACATACTAGTTTCCCTTCTCTCTCTAACATGAAGATGATGTTCTTTCATCATCCCCGACCTCCCAATTCACCATATCATCCATTTATACGATCCTAACATTGGTATCAAGAGCAAGGTCCGTTTTGTATCATTGGTTGATTTTTGGTGATATTTTCTTGTCAAAATCGTGTCTTGTAAAATCTGTTTAACAAAGTTGTTAACTTTAGTTATTTCTTGTGTTCATCAGATTTTTTGTTACAAGTTTATTGGTCAAAAAGTCTCATCCTTTCACAGTCATATTAATTTTTTTAAGACTATTTTGCATACCAATACTCGTGAATCTGTTTTGGGTCAAGTGGTCAAACTTAATATGGTCATCTAAATGGGTCAAAGGTTTTATCCTTTTTGTCATGTTTCTGGGTTTATAACTTTGAATCTGGACGGATTTTGGTCGGAATACATCGCCGAAAAAAAAGTAAAAGGGTCAAAACCCTATTTCTACGCATAAGGAGCATCTACAGAGAAAGTTACGCATAACTGTGAAGTTATGCGTAGGAATTTTTAAGCATAAGCATCTGGCTTTACGCCTAAGCAAAGTTACGCGTATGTTTACGCATAAGCAAGTGACTTACGCGTAAGACCAAGCAGTTTACGCATAAGATCCGACCAGAAGTTACGCGTAAGAAAATAATGAGCAGAAAAGGAAAAATATTTATGCGTAAAAATGACCTCGACCACAAAACATACCAAATACCATAACTCATACTCATTACTTCAGGCAATATCTAACCATCATGAGTCGAAGTCAAGATCCAAATGCAAATAATATCATTCGTGACTGTTGAAAAAAAAAATTAAAACATTCATAGCCACGGCAAATCCCTAACCTACAACTATCCTATACTCAACACAATCAAATCACACCCAACTCTCATAACAAGAGTCGAACTGAAACTTTAAGAATAATTTTGTCTCAGTTTCTTTCTTTGTTTTCGTAAGCAACATAAAACCTTCAAAACTCTTTGCAAGAAAGAAAGTTTCATCATTGACCCAATTCACTATCAATCACTATACTAATCTTATTAACACTCTAAACTTTGATCTCTGTAATTTCATCATCGATCATTATCGAAGCTTTGCTTCTTTTATATATCCGAAATGAAAGAAAAGATTAATAACAATTGTGTTACATCTTTTCTTTAATTCGTTCAAAACAAAATACAACACGAAAACCAGATGTCGATCTTACCGTGACCCTCCAAAGGGTCCTTAAGCCATTCTCGTGCTCTCTTGCCTCGGATTGAACTGCAAAAGTAACTAAGGTCCCGGTACAGGGGTTTGATTGTTCTTTAGGGCATTCAATTTATTTGGTCGAGTTTGTATTTTTAATTGAAGATGATGATGGATATGTGAGTCATTTGGTGTGAGTATGATTAGATGATGGAGATTCAGTTGTGATTTCTGGGTTTGGTGGTGCGAATGAGATGGGGGCTGAGTATAAGGTAGGTGTACTTTTAGGGTTTGACAAATGATTTATTAGGGTAAAGGTTGTGTGAGAGAATCAGTGTTATATACCCGTTAATTAGGGTATCCATAATGGACTCTTAGGCCTAAACCTTTTTACCTCTAAACATAAGGATTGGACTTCTGTGGGCTCGTGATTTATGAGTTATCACTCATAGTTGGGCCAAGTATTGGTTTTTATGTTACATGGGCTGGTGCTTGGGATTTGCTTGGGCCGGAAATGTATTTCCAATCAGTTTTAGTTTTACATACAATTTTTGTCAAAACTAATTTTTTTGGGTATAATCTTTGGCTACAAAGGAGTGGTAGTTTGGTTATGGCAAATTTTCATGGGAATACAAATTTTTGACAAGATCGGGAAACCATTATCAAATTCACTTAAATCGTTAATAAATGCTAGTTTTGAGCGTTTAACCGCAAGATGTGATTACGGAGTTAATTCTTTATTATTTATTTGAGGTTGAAGTGGGATATCACGGGTGCGTGTACTTAGTATCTGAAGATATCGGGGTTGGTTGGATGCATGATTCTTCGAGATCCTTGTTCGAGCTTTAACCGTTTCGAATGACAAAAACTTGAGTTATCTAGTTGAACCTGATGTAAGGAGTTATGTTGTTGTGCTCACAGCTTATAACTATCACTTTTAAGGAGTTACGTTGTTTTACTCAAGTGTCACACTAAGGTGTGGATAATTCGAGAAACTTTAAGTTTACCTTTTTTTGATGGAGTTAAGAAAAAGGGTTCTTCGTCTGACAATAGTGCAAGTTTAAGTCACAAGTTCGGGTTATACTACTTCAGTCTCAAGTTCGTCATATTGGGTTTTCTCCATCAGTAGTCACTACAAAAAGCCGTCAAAATGATAATGGGGTCAGTAAAGAGTTAGCTGAGAAGAGTATACACGAGTAGAGAAGTCTTATCAGCAATTGATTCTCACAAGATATTTTTGGTACTTCACAATTGTTCGATTACTTGGACATACATGGTTTCGATGTCTCCAATTCATCATCAACATACGTGGTGTATGATTCTGATTCATTGAAAACATCGGGGGGAAGAGAGTATAGGTGCTGTCTGCTTCCTTTGTTGTTTTTGGATTTTTTTTTCCGAAAACCCTCTCCTTTCATGAATTTCTTCAATCAGGGGGAAGAAATGAGACGATCAGTGGTTAAAATTTCTCAAGTTGGTGTTATCGTCTCACTTTCACAGAGTCATCATACGTGAAGTTACCTAAATATGATGTTGTGATACCTCACACACTGTCATTTTATCGAGTAATTGCAGATTCACAGGTAACTATTATTCCAATAGACCGCAACATTCAGGGGGAAGTCGTTTTATTTCTTCTTTCGTGGTTTGTATGGTGTGAAGCATCTACATACGTGAGAAGATCTTGTTGATTTCTTGCATGTTACCCCCGAATGGATTTTCAGCAACAAGTCAGATTTACCTTGTGTGGTTTACTGCTCATCTACAAATTCCGCTGCGTACTGAAAACTTCAAAAGTTAGAGGAAATGTTCATGACATCAAAGTTTCGAATCTGCTAAAGACGGTTGTCAGTTTGGGGGGAAGCTGATTCAGAAACTTCGCCAAAAAGAAGTGTACGGAGAAGCTGCTAAAGACATGCAACATGAATTGGGGGGAAGTTAATCCAATTTATGCATATTACATCTGTCAGGACTGATTACTATAAGATTTATGTGGTTTTGAGGTCGGGGTTGGTGGAAGAAGATGAAGATCTTCATCCTCTTTAGTGAGAGAAACTAGAGAGAGGGAGGAGAAAACACAAGGTTTATTGATAAGAACAAAACAATACAAATGACCAAATGATTCAACTCACCCCTCATGGAGAGTCATGAGGGGTATATATAGGCCCTATCTTTGCCACTTAAACGATACTAGTCCCTAAGGGCAAAGTATACTACGCGTCTAGTCCAATTCACGTAAGTGACGTTATCTTTATAAAAAGCGAGGCTAACAATCTCCCTCCAAGATAGCGTCACACGTGAATAGTTACAATGAGACCTATAAATACAAAACAGAGTAAATTACAATAGTAATGAACAATGTTGACTTTCTTGAAGTGCAGAGTCTCTGTAGTCTAGATACTGAGGTAAACTTGAAGTTCTCCCTTCCGATGACCTCGGCAAATGATCTTCTTGTAGCTCTTAACTTCAACACTAACGGTCTAGTTAGGTTATTACTCCCTCCTAACTAGTGAGCCTTTTTATCTTTCTTTGCTCCCTCCTGAACCGACAACACTCTTCCAACACGTCTTTAATCTTCAGAAACGCAGCGGAGAAAGTAAAATATTGAAGCACAATGGTTGTCGTTCTGGGAACATCATAACATAACTCACTTAGTATTGCATCCAAGTTGGTAAAAAACCCCGATGTACACCACACTACTTCTCCTTCTTCAGTCTTAAGCAAAAATCCCTTCGTAATCCAATCACGGAAGATGAAATACCAACTTCTCCCTCCTGATGGTTGCGAGCTATCGGAATCATCATAATGTTGCGTACATGCCGTATTACCTTCTTTGATGCAATATTAACATCATAGCTTGATCAAATTTCCGTGAGAATATGTTGCAGAAATACTCTCAATAAACTTCTCTCAATCCAACCTTTTATCGAACCTCCTTTGAATTCACCGGCTAAATGTAATGACCACATATGGAGATAGCCCGGTACGACTAACTTGAAAAGGAAGTAAACATCCCAACATGTGACTTGCTGCTTGTTCTAAATTTTTGAACAATCCACAACTTCGTGTGACACTGAGCACAACAACATAACTCCTTAAAGTGATGGTTACACACTGTGAGCACTACAACGTAACTCCTTACCAGTTATAACCAGATTTTCAAATTTCATAATGTGCTCCAACAAGTTATCTTGAGACATGCATCCAACCAACCATCGTCTCAAAGATAAAGAAGTCCACCCGTGAAATGTCACTTCAATTCCGTATCAATAATACCGTACAAAAACTCCGTAGTCATTTTGTCAATTATCGTTCAAGCCATGAATATTGTATCCCTCCGTGAAAATTTACCATACCAACTATTACTCACTCAATATTAAAAAATTGTATCCAAGCATTTGTAACACAAAAGATGGATAACAAATTTTCATATAACTTCATATTTCAAATATGCTTATTTGAGTAACATCACCCAAGTCAATCAGTTTTCAGCCCACTAGTGAAATAGATGCAAGGACCAAGTCCATATTGTGAGTAACCAACCCACGATCCACAAGCCCGGTTGTGAAATAAATCACAAATCCAAATCCGGATATAAGACAAATGGAAGCACCATTTATCCTAAACCTAGAATACATCCACACAAATATAACGCCCACCAACAAACTTTTTATCTTACCCAAACAATTCTCTCCCAAAGCAGATCTGGGAATAAGAAACACAAATCCCCATCTCAGCTTATCACCAACGAATCTTAATCTCCAATCTCATATCCCTCGTCTAATCAAATCCGAATCATAAACAAAAGTATATCGACACCCATGTCATATTCAACACGTTCGTGGCTTCAAGATCTTAAAAAAAAAGGTCTCGGGTAGGTGTTTTTTCTTTTGATAGTTGGTTTGGTCTTTAACGAATTAAAGAAACGATATAGCATACTTGTTATAATCGTTACCTTTTATATTCAGATAGAATCAAAGTAAGGTCAATGATGAAGTGGTTCAATTAAAACAATCTTGAAAAGGTTGCAAAAGATTGAATCAAATCTGAGATTATTGTATTTGTTTTTCATCATGAGTCAATTGGTAAGATGTAGAAGATGGAGGATAAGTTAGGATAGTTTGAAGTTTGATGATGTTGGGTTTATAATATTTAGTTTCGGGTCTGATAAGTTGTGGACTGATGATGTTCATAAACTGAGGTCGAGAGATGGGTCGTTGGTATATGGTATGTTTGTGGTCGTGGTCCATTTTACGCGTAACTTTTCTTTTCAGCTTATGCGTAAGCCTACGCGTAACGTTTTCTCAACCTGTTATGCGTAAGCATATTCTTATGCGTAATGCAAGTTATGCGTAAGTCTGCTTAAGCGTAAGCCAGACTTAGGCGTAAGCCTTGGCTTAGGCGTAAACGCATACGCGTAACATTTCATACGCGTAACTTCACAGCTACGCGTAACACCTCTGTAGATTCCTCTTAAGCGTAGAAAAAGGGTTTTGACCCTTTGACTTTTTCCGGCGAGTGTTTCCGACCATGTTTTTCCGTCCATCTTCAAGCACAAACCCAGAAAAGCATAAAAATGCTTCTTTTTGACCATGTTGACCATATGAAGATGACAGTTTGACCACAAATGTTTCACAGATATTTGGTACAAAAGGTATAAAAGTTACCTGTTTGGACAATATAGACCCAAGACAGATTTACAAGAAAGTTTAAGACTTTTTGTGACCAAAAACTAAGGATACTCAAAACATGTATACGAAACTGTTTTACCCACAAATCGGAAAAAAAATTTTCCGACCACAAAATAAGCTCAAAAACAGTAACCAAACATGTATAAACCAATAAAACAACAACCTTGGCTCATTATACCAATTTTCAGGACCGATTACTATAAGATTTATGTGGTTTGGAGGTCGGGGTTGGTGGAAGAAGATGAAGATCTTCATCCTCTTTAGTGAGAGAAACTAGAGAGAGGGAGGAGAAAACACAAGGTTTATTGATAAGAACAAAACAATACAAATGACCAAATAATTCAACTCACCCCTCATGGAGAGTCATGAGGGGTATATATAGGCCCTATCTTTGCCACTTAAACGATACTAGTCCCTAAGGGCAAAGTATACTACGCGTCTAGTCCAATTCACGTAAGTGACGTTATCTTTATAAAAAGCGAGGCTAACAAAATCATTTGCCTACAATTGAAGAAAACGGTTCTCAAGTCAAGGTTACAGAAGAAGACAAAGAGCGTAAACTTTCATCATCCTCAGCACTTGAAGAGCTTATGAAGACCTTTCTTTATTTATTTTCTATATTTGTAGTAAATGTTGTAAGTAATCCCTTATGTCGTCCCATTGGGGGAAGATTGTTGGAATCGCTCCTAACTCGTAAATGGAACGACATTGACGGAATTACAATTTCTATCCTTGTTAGCTAAAACACATGGGCTTGTTATGTCATATAGCCATAGTTGTAAGTGTTTAGCTATATATACCCCTCCATACATCCATGGAGGGGTGAGACTCATTTGTGTAATTCACCTTTCCTTATCAATAAACACATACTAGTTTCCCTTCTCTCTCTACTTTCTCTCTCTAACATGAAGATGATGTTCTTTCATCATCCCCGACCTCCTGATTCACCATATCATCCATTTATACGATCCTAACAGTTAGTGAGGTACATGCAATGCTCATTGACTATGAAAAAGGTTTGCCTAAGAAGGCTCCTACACCTCAGGTACTTGCTATTCAAAAGGGTAAGATTACTAAGCCTAATGTTAGGAATTAGAAATTCCCGGTAGTAAAGAGTCGGTCACCTCAAGTATATGTAATCGTTAGAAAGCTCGTAGTCGTAGTTCTTTTAAGTTAAGTACTAATTTAGTTAAGTAACACCGTGGAGGACGGACGGGTCTTTACCCACTGTATGCCTGATCCACAGCCCTATGTGTGGCGATTTATGTAAGACTATAAATACTCTCTACCTTCCAAGGTAGAGAGTTGGAGCTCATAATAATATCTTTCACTTTCTCTCACTAAGTTCCCTAAACCTCTAACTTTCTCTCTCTAGAATTCCATCTATATGCTACTTTGTGTTATG
Source organism: Chrysanthemum seticuspe (assembly GCA_019973895.1). Lineage (NCBI taxonomy): Eukaryota > Viridiplantae > Streptophyta > Magnoliopsida > Asterales > Asteraceae > Chrysanthemum > Chrysanthemum seticuspe. Next base: position 37,623,647 of record BPTQ01000007.1, read on the forward strand.
GTTTGATGTGTATGTGAAAATTTATATCTTACAATTGGTATCAAGAGCCATGGTTAGATCATATCTTGCACATCTTTGGATTTCTAGTGGTTTTTAGGTGGTTTTTGAGTTTGAAAAAGTTTAGTGGTTTTTGCATCATTTGGTTGATTTCTTGTGTTAAAGTTTGAATTTTGTTAGTACTTTCATGTTTAGAATCATCACAAGAGTTTAGGTTTACATTTGGTTTGCTTGAATCATCTTGGTTGGGTTGTTTTTGGATTGAAAAGTGATGTTTATATGGTTTTTCTTGCTAGCGACTTAGCTCACAGTTTATTTTCTTCATAGCGACTTGCTTTACAAAATTGTAGCGAGTTACAGCTTTAGATCTAGCGAGTTAGATCTAGCGAGTTAAAGTACAAGTAGTGGACTCTCCACTACGAGTAGCGACTTGGTGGTAGCGACTTGGTCTATAGCGAGTTGCTCTTTAGCGACTTGTATCTCTAGCGACTTGTGTAGCGAATTGCTGCCAAAATTTTGCTAGCGACTTGAGGGTTAGCGAGTTACTACTTAGCGACTTGCTTTTTGTCTAGCGACTTGGGACTCTAGCGACTTAGTTGTCTAGCGAATTAAGTGTTAGCGACTTAGTGCACTATCTTCTAGCGACTTAGTGCATTATCTTCTAGCGACTTAGTGCATTATCTTCTAGCGACTTGAGTGATTGTTTACGGTTTTCTCTTGATTTAGTAAAATCCCGTGAAAGAATCCATTTCCCGGTTTAATCATAGAGTTATAAAATCCCGTATAATCTGTTAACATGTCTACCAATGTCCCTACTATCATCTCCACTGTTGCCGAGGATGTACAAGAAGCTGGCTCAGATACTCGTCCACCCATGCTTGACAGAACTGACTACGATTCTTGGGCTCAACGAATCAGATTGTATTGCCTTGGAAAGGAAAATGGTGTCAACATTCTCAAATCCATTGATGAAGGACCATATCGAGTTGAGACGACTAGAGACATACTTGATACTAATGAAGATGGTACTCCAGTTTACGGAATGGACAGACCTAAGATGTATGATGAGCTTGATGATAAGGATAAAAAGAGATTTGATGCTGATATCAGGGCTTCAAACATTGTTCTTCAAGGTCTTCCTAAAGACATCTACAAGCTGATCAATCATAACACTGAAGCAAAGGCAGTTTGGGATAATGTTAAGATGCTTCTCTCAGGGTCAGAATTAACTATGGAAGACAGAGAATCCCAACTCTATGACGAATTTGAGCACTTCAAGATGAAACCAGATGAGAGTGTCTATGAGTACTATGTGAGATTTCATAAGTTAGTGAATGACATGAGGAACATCAGAATGACTATGCCTAACATTCAGCTGAACTCAAAATTTGTGAACAACATGAATCCCGAATGGCACAAGTTTGTCACAGCTGTGAAGCTCACTAAAGGATTGAAGAATACAAACTATGAGCAACTCTATGCCTTCCTCCTTCAGAATGAGAGACATGCTATGTTTGAAAAATTGATCCTCAATCAGTTCAAAACCAACCAAGGAGAGACAAGCTCGTCTAATGACTCAACAGCTTTCTACTCAAACATCGGAATCACAACCAAAGCATCACAAGTCATACCCTTGGGTAATGGTAATCACAAACTCATTCCTGATCCTATGTTCAAACAAGCTGATGCTGATGCTCACGTGGGTAACTTCATTAATCAACTAGCTCTTCTCATTAGTCAAAACATGAATTCTCTCCCACAAACCAACAACAACCTCATAACTGCATCTAACCCACACAATCAAGCCACTGTTAAAGATGGAAAAATCGTGGTGCAACCAGTTCAGGAAAGACAGTATGATCAGGGAAGAGGTGGAGCTGGGAGAGGTTATGTGGGCAACCAGAATCGAGGAAGAAATGGTACCCAAGGTCAAGCTAAGCCAATCAAATGTTACAACTGTGGGGGTGAAGGACACATTGCAAGGAACTGCACATCTCCAAAGCGTTCACAGAATGCTGATTACTTCAGAGATAAGATGTTGCTGGCACAAGCTCAGGACAATGGTGCTGCTTTGGATGAAGAGGAATTGCTGTTTCTTGCTGAGGGCAATGCCAGGACCTATGATGCAGATGTGGATGAGCAGCCTATTCAGGAGATAGGTCACAATCATCAGAATGCCTTTCAAGTCGCTGACTGTGATGCATACGACTCTGATGTAGATGATGTACCTACTGCACACACAATTTTTAGGGCTAGCATTTCTCCAATGGTTTCTCCCAAGGTCTCTTCTTCACCACAAGCTGGCCCATCCAAGGACAAACTCATCTCAAAGGTATTAAAACTATACGATGATGCTGATGTGCAACAGATGCATGACAAAGTACAATCAACTGAAACAATTGAATCAAATGTTGAAAATATGGGTAATAACAATATTGTCCCATACAATCAATACGTGAAACAAAGTGAAAGTGAAGTTGTACCAAGTGATGCATCTTCTGCAGTCAACAATGACTATGTCTTTGATGAATACACTGCATGTGCTCCTGATGATTCCATAATTTCTGAACTAAATGCCTATAAGGAACGTGTGGCTATTTATGAACAACGTGCAAAATTTGAGTTGACCACTCGTGAGCAGGAAATGGATGACCAAGTGAGTACAGTAATTAGAAAAAGTAAGTTTAGAGAAGAAGTATTGAAACAAGAATTAAATTCCTTGCAAGAAAAACTTTCTAAAACAGCTAAACAAAAACAAGAACTTCAAGAAAATGTGAAAATGCTTAAGCAAGAATTTAATGCAAAGGAATCAAAACTCTTGAGAGATTTTTCTAATCTGAAAACTTTGAAAAACAAACTTGAAAACAAGTTGTACATACAAGGAAACACCATTCAGACTGCTCACATGGTCACTAAACATCGAGTCTTAAGCGATAAGCATAGCATTCCCCTTGTTGAGGAACCAAATCCAGAGGTAATTAAAAAGGCTAGAAATGCTCATAAGGTGCTTTATGATGGTAATGAAATCCTTAAGCCTAGGCAGAAACCTAGTTGCGTTGAGTGCACTGAGGAAGATAAGAAATCAAATGAAATCACTAGGGAAAAGATGAATAAGAAACAAAATGATCCCAAATGCAAAGAGAAAAACATAATTATCACTCCTCATGATTACAAGAAGGAAAACTGGATTTCCTTAAACAAGTTTAAGCCTCAGACATTGTTGACTCCCGAACAAGTCTTCTGGAAAAAGGATTTAGATAAGCAGAAAGCGGAAAATATTGTTGAAACTAACCCTCCCCTTTGGAAAATGCCTAGAGCGACTGTGTATCCTCCTAATACACCAATGCATCTTGTACCTAGAACAATTGCCACTAAAAGCAAGACATTAATTAGCCAATACGTTATATTTCAACTATTTGTTGATTTCGAGAAAACTTGCAAGAAAAGGATCACACCCACTGGTATAACTGAAGGAGAAAGGGGTTTTGAACAAATGAAAGAATGTTATTTGACTGAGGTCATGCCCTTCTTTAAACTTCTAAAAGATCACTTTGAGAGTCTTAAAAAAGGAATAGAAACTGATATTAAGGGAATGGAAAAGGAGTTTGATGCAATGGTTGTTGAAGTTAGTGACTATGAGCGTGCACTGAAATATAATGAGATTGAGAGAAAGAACTTGCATACATTAAATGAGAATCTTATTACTGAATGTGTTGCTCAAGATGTGTTTTTCACTGCTTCAAATTGCTCTATTAATGCTTCCAAATTCCATGAACTATCTGTGGCCCTGAAAGTCTCCCATGATCGTGTCATTGAGCTTGAAAAAACTAATTCTAAACTAAACGATAAAATTGAACTGGATGATCACGACAATTTCGTTAAACATTTTTCTAAACTAGAAGTTGAGCATTTTAATTTACAACTAAAATATCAACATCTTAAAGAAAATGTCAAAACTTCAAATGTCAAGACATCTTCAGATGCTCCAGAGTTTGATGCAGTTTTTCAAATTAACAAACGTGATGAACAAATTCAAGCTCAGTGCAACACTATCAGAAAGTTGAAAGCCCAAATCTCTCAATTAAAGGGTCAAACGAACAATATGACAGGCTCCCAAATGCCTCCTCCTTTAGATTCTCAGAACTCTCAAACGTTTCATCTTCAAAACCTAGTAAATGCTTTACAAAAGGAAAACGAAAGTTTTCTAGAAGAAAATGAAAAGGTTAAACGTCATTTCAATGAGTTGTTTGAATCAATTAAAGTCACTCGTAACAAAAACAACGAACAAATAGCTTCATTGCAAAAGGAAATTGAGAATCTGAAGAGTCAGGTAAAAGGGAAAATGCCAATGATCAATGGGGAGAATGTTGTATCAAAGGTTCACTCTGGTAATAAATATGCTTTATCTGTGACATATGTCCCCCCTCATCTAAGGAACAACAAACTTGCCATTCAAACATATTTCTCATCCCTTAAGGATTGTCTAGAATGTCTGCGTGAGATTGTTGAAGAGGATAAGCTAGAGAAACCTCATGATAATGCAATTGGACATGCATGCTTATATGCCAAACGATCCCAAGAAATCTTAGAATGCTTGATCACAATATGCCCAAAGTCATTAGGTGAGAGAGTTAATCCTTTGATTCCATGCTCGATGCCTAATGCCAAGTATGATATGCACTCGATTCCCAATGTTCTGAATGTGAACCGTAGTGTACCCTTGAGTAGTTCAGATTCTAGATCAGTCAATGCTAAGAGAGAGAACTCAAAGATGCCTTCTAGGAGTACTAATCTCAGTACCTCTAGTTTTAAGAAAGTGAATCTTAGTGCACCTGCATGTAGTTCAGATCCCAGCACATCTAAACAGGTGGTGCAAAGAGTAGTAAAACAAACTAATGTTCCCATTCCCTCTACAGGAGTAATCAGTGACATTAAAGGGAGCAGGTCAAAGTCTCAAGACAATACAAGGAATGATAGGACCTCGCAAGCTAAGAATGTGCACTGGAAAAGAGTAGAAGAACAATCTAGGAACTTTAAGTTTGAATCGAATAAAACGAATCGTGTTGATTCTAGTATTTGCCATAGGCGTACTGTAATTAATTCGAATTCTGATACTATTTGCAAACCTTGTACTGATGACTGCTTGAATTCTGTTTCTAATCATGGATGTGATGTTAATGTTCTGCCTAATGATGTTAATTGTCCAGTTAATTTTGTTAATGCTAAAATTCATGCTAAGAAGGCTAAAAGGCAAAAACGTAAGAAAGTTAGAAAACAGTGGAAACCCACAGGAAGAACATTCAGTAAAATAGGCTTCTATTGGATACCTGTTGGTCATAAGACTAATCAGATAATGCCCACTAGAAAATGGATGCCTACTGGTAGAACTATTCCTTTAAGAAGTGATCACACTGTGAACAGGGCTAATACAGACACTAGTACTGCATCTATTCACAATGATTCCATTGCCTCACTTTCTGATATGAATGCTTCTATTTCTGATGTGGGTGGTCCAACCATTGTAACTAACCAAATGGAACCCATTCTTGCATGGGGATCCCAATTATCCAGTTATCTATTCTTGTCTGTGTTCAACTGCAGATCGTTCAAATCGTTCTGTGGTACCTGGACTCAGGCTGTTCCAAGCATATGACTAGAGACCGGTCGCGGCTCATGAACTTCGTGAGCAAATTCATCGGGACTGTTAGATTTGGTAATGATCACTTCGGTGCTATTATGGGTTATGGAGATTATGTTGTTGGTGATAGTGTCATCTCTAGAGTGTATTATGTGGAAGGTTTAGGTCATAATCTGTTCTCTGTTGGTCAATTATGTGATTCTGATCTAGAAGTAGCCTTCAGAAAACATACCTGCTTTGTTAGAGATCTTAATGGTAAGGAACTGTTAAAAGGAACTCGTGGCTCAAATATTTACACCATCTCTATCGATGACATGATGAGGGCCTCACCAATCTGCTTGTTATCAAAGGCTTCAAAAACAAAGTCATGGTTATGGCATCGTCGTCTCAATCACTTGAACATCGGCACCATCAACGACCTTTCCAGAAAGGACTTAGTTGTAGGTTTACCTAGACTAAAGTATGAAAAGGATCATCTTTGTTCAGCATGTCAATTGGGAAAAAGCAAGAAGTATGCCCATAAACCCAAACCTACTAACTCTGTCACAGAAGTTCTTCATATGATTCATATGGATTTATGTGGACCAATGAGGGTGCAGAATATCTTTGGGAAGAAATATGTGTTAGTTGTGGTTGATGATTACTCTAGATTCACCTGGGTCAAGTTCTTAAGGACAAAGGATGAAACTCCTGATATCATCATCAAACTCATCAAACAGCTGCAGGTTCGACTAAACAAAACTGTCAGAATTATCAAAACAGACAATGGAACTGAGTTTGTCAACAAACAACTTAGTGAATTCTATGAAAGCGTTGGAATCAGCCATCAAAGAAGTGTTCCACGAACCCCTCAACAGAACGGTGTAGTTGAAAGACGAAATCGTACTCTTGTTGAAGCCGCTAGAACAATGCTGATCTACTCAAAGGTTCCAATGTTTCTCTGGGCTGAAGCAATTGCCACTGCATGCTACACACAAAATCGTTCCCTGATTCACACTATTCATGGAAAAACTCCATATGAACTCATCCACAACAGAAAACCTAATCTATCTTTCCTTCGTGTGTTTGGTGCCTTGTGCTATCCAACTAATGAGGGTCAAGACTTGGGCAAACTCAGGGCTAAAGCTGACATTGGAGTATTTGTAGGATATGCACCAAACAAAAAGGGATACCGAATCTACAACAAAAGAACCCGAAATATCATGGAAACAATTCACGTTACGTTTGATGAGCTGACCGGTCAAATGGCTCCTGGACACTCCAGCTCAGGACCCGCACTTCAAAACAGTCCCATTGGTTCATCCCTTGTTCCAAACTCCTCTCAAGAAACTCCATATGTACCTCCATCTGAAGATGATGTAAAGAAATTGTTTGATCCTATGTTTGATGAACTGTATGATTCAATTACTAATGAGGTGATGATTCCCACAACAGAGGATGCTCATATTCCAGTGAATGAAGTCAATCCCTCAGTCTCAATATCTTTAAGTCAAGAAGCACCCGCTGCTGATCCTTCAGTCTCATCAACAAATCATCATTCTTCAAATGTACATCATGGAAATGTTTCTGGCATCAATGATGAAGTTAATCCCTTTGCGACTCCTGAAGATGCTCCATTTGAAAACATATTTGCTACTCCTGAATCATCATCAGAACCATCGTCTTCAGGAGACATCGACTCAGCTACCTCAGTTCCTCAACAACTGCCACATGAACACCTCAGAAAATGGACTCACGATCACCCCTTAGACAAAATCATTGGAAATCCCTCTCGTCCTGTATCAACCCGGAAACAACTCGCAACCGATGCCTTATGGTGCTTCTTCAACTCCGTACTATCTAAGATCGAACCAAAAGATGTTAAAACTGCCATGAATGAAGATAGCTGGTTCAATGCCATGCAAGATGAAATTCATGAGTTTGATCGTCTTGATGTATGGGAGTTAGTACCTGCTCCAGACTGTGCTATGATTATAGCTCTAAAATGGATCTTCAAAGTAAAACTTGATGAGCATGGTGATGTGTTGAAGAACAAGGCTCGATTAGTTGCTAAAGGATATCGTCAAGAGGAGGGTATAGACTTTGAAGAATCTTTTGCTCCAGTTGCTCGAATCGAGGCAATCAGAATCTTTCTGGCTAATGCTGCTAGTAAGAACATGGTAGTATATCAGATGGATGTAAAGACGGCATTTCTGAACGGAGATCTTAAAGAAGTCGTCTACGTCAGCCAACCTGAAGGATTTGTGAATCAAGAGCATCCTACTCACGTTTATCGTTTGAAGAAGGCTCTTTACGGTTTAAAGCAAGCTCCAAGGGCATGGTATGATACACTATCAAAGTTTCTTCTATCAACCGGATTCATCAAAGGAGCTGTTGATCCTACATTGTTCACCAGGAAGTCAGGCAAACATTTAATTCATGTTCAAATTTATGTTGATGATATTATTTTTGCCTCGACAGACCCAATGGAATGTGATCGGTTTTCTAATGAAATGAGTTCAAAGTTTCAAATGTCAATGATGGGACAAATGTCATTTTTCTTGGGATTACAAATTTCACAAAGTCCCGGAGGCATTTTCATAAATCAATCTAAATATGCAACAGAGATTTTAAAGAAATTTGGATTTGATTCAAGTGACCCTGTTGACACCCCCATGATTGACCGAACCAAACTAGATGAGGACCTCTCAGGGATCATGATTGACCAAACGAAATATCGGAGTATGATTGGATCCCTGATGTATCTCACTGCTAGTAGACCAGACATCTTGTTCGCTGTTTGCATGTGTGCTAGATACCAGGCTAAGCCTACTAAAAAGCACCTTGAAGCAGTTAAACGGGTCTTTCGGTATCTCCAAGGAACCATCAATATGGGTCTTTGGTACCCGAAGGACACCGGTATGTCACTAACGGCCTATGCAGATGCTGACCATGCAGGTTGTCAAGATACACGTCGAAGTACGTCAGGAGGTGCTCAGTTTTTGGGTGATAAGCTTGTGAGCTGGTCTTCAAAGAAGCAAATGAGTACTTCTATTTCCTCTACAGAGGCTGAATACATAGCCATGTCATCCTGTTGTGCTCAAATCTTATGGATGAGATCTCAATTATCTGACTATGGCTTTGAATTCAACAAAATCCCTCTGTACTGTGATAATAAAAGTGCTATTGCTCTCTCATGCAACAACGTTCAACACTCAAGAGCAAAGCATATCGACATTCGACATCATTTCATCAGGGAACAAGTGGAAAAAGGTGTGGTGGAACTATATTTTGTGAGTTCTGAATATCAGTTAGCAGACATCTTCACCAAAGCTCTTCCAAGAGAACGTTTTGAGTTTATTCTTCCACGACTTGGTTTGAAAAGCCTTCAACCAGAAACTCTCAAACGTCTTCAGGAGGAAGACGAGGAGTAAAGGTCTATCTTCATCAATCTCTTGTAAATATTTATTTGAAAAACAAAATACAAAAATATAAAACTTTCAAAATCCATAAAAATTTGAAAAATTCGAAAAATCTTCAAAAAAAAAAAAAAAAAAAAATATATTGTCATTTTGTCATGTTTTTTTTCGGTTCGATAATATCTACGGTCTTTGTGTTGTCATTCAAAGAATGACACGGGACTTTAGATATTGTTCGAACTTTTAATCAAAAAAAAAAAAATATATATATATATATATATTTTTGGGAGAAAGAGAAAAAATGGTTTATTGTCATTTTCAGGCAATAACCCGGTTTTAAAAGAAAGAACAGAGCCATGTTTTATCATGTTTTCAAAATTCCATGCTCTGATTCTATAAACATTGATCTGCTAAAAACTAAATGCTTTGAAAAATAACTCAATCTCTATTTTTGATAATCATCAAGACTTAGTTGTCAAAATCTCTATCTCTCAATCAACAACCTATGTCATTGATTGAGGGGGAGAATGATTTCAATCAAATTAAAAAGTTATTTGGCATTAAATTGTTTTCAAAAGATGTACATGCATGTTTTATCAATGGAGTCGATCCTTATCAGTTCAAACGCTTTCATAATCAAGTCACAATTCTCCTTAAAAGCTTTCAAAATCAATTTAAATCTATAAGAGATCACAAATCTCAAATGATTTGATAATTGTGATCGGGGGAGAATGTGTGATTTAAATTGGATTTAAACTGATAATTCGGTAAATGGTTTTATAAGGATGTACATGTTGTCCTTCCCACATGTGACAAACGATTTCAAATTTTCCATGCACATGTTAAGGGGGAGCATCTATCTTAAACCTATGATTTGAAATGTGATCAAATTATCTCAATGTGCAGGTTCCCTCTAGTATATGCAAAACTCTCTTCAAACCCCGAGGCACATATTGAGGGGGAGCAAATTTATGGAAACCTCATCCTTCCCGGAAATGCTCTATCTACTTGATTTGATGTGGGAAGTGATGTTGATATCTTTTAGAAAATGGTAATCAAAGAAGTTAATTCTTTCTCTTGCCTCCGTGTGCAAAACATTTTCAAATACTTGATGCCCATGTTGAGGGGGAGTTCTCGTTCTAAAAATATCAAAAACAATTCAGGTACAAAATGCTTTGATAATATATCACAAGTATCTGAATTGATTTTCAAATGGTTTTCAAATGGATCCAATGGCAGATGAACAATACCAAATTGACCGACCAACTTTACTTTATGTACGGTGATATAAGGATGATAAGGTTAGGTATGTGTTCCCATGATCCGCCAGAACCGGAGGGATCTACCCAGGGACAATCCACTAGTTAGTGTAGAAGTCCTTAGGTATGATGATAAAAGGAGAAAAATGAGATATGGGAAGAGTGCGGACTAAGACTGAGCTAGTACTGGAATAGACCCAACAAGGTAATAGCTATGAAGTCTCGGTAAGCACTGAAGGGGTTGAAGAATTAAAAGGAATTGAATGAGGAAAGGGTGAAAACAAATAGCCCTCCATTTATTCAACCTTAGGGCAGAAACCGGGTTCAATTCATATGCTACTGATGGTAACATCGGTATTGAAGACAAGACGTCATGGACCCAGTGACGCACTGCACTTCAACTTTCCAAACCACTCAAGTTCCTCTTAAAAGGACTTGTTTCATTCTCACGGGGAACCGACATTATCTATCGGCTTTCTCTTAGAGATTGTTGATATTGAAGAAGGAGACCCTCTCCCTAGTCTCCGTTATAGGATCCAAATATGCACTAATTGAGTCTAGAGCCACGAGATCATCAATAAATCTCATTAGGACACTTTCAATGAAGACTCTCTGTTTCACACAATTTGGAAAGAGAGATTATATCTTGAGTCCTACGCATTATCCTTGTGGTATTTCCAGAACATCTGAGTGATGTGTATACATATTCACAATGAAGATGGAAAGCCTTCTGGAGCCAACATCAAACAAGCTCCTGGTAGGTGGCATGTGAGATCTATTATATGAATCAACCATGTGACAACTGAACAGAAACAATGGGGCGATTCAATCTCTTGAATCAGTCCTTGTTCGGGTTATGGATTGACGGATACCTTTGAAAAACCGGTCTTTGTGCTTAAAAACTCTTTTCGTTAGCACATCGACCGTGTACTCATTTTTCAAACCAAAAGGTGTTTTTATGATTGACAATTGATTTTCAATAAAACCTTCGTTGTATTGCAAAAACAATTTCTATTGAGCAATACACGATTGTTTTTCAAATCTCTTTTCATCAATCAGTGGACTTAAAATTCGCTGGTTCACTCACTCCGTGTTATCTTCTTTGAGATGTTCCGGTTTGAGAACAGCTAGAGCAGCTGCGAAACCCTGTCAAGGAAATTCTTCGGAATTATACCTGATCACTGGCAGTACATGTACTGATCAACGGGGAACCGTGGGCCGTGTACCTCAATTCAACGAAAGTGATCAAAGACACTTTCGTGCGATTTATTGCTAACTGTTGTATGCAGGTACACCCGACGTTTGCAGCTGATCAGAATGAAGCGGTCAATCCACAGCCGCATGCTCACTTAACACAATCAACTCAAAGAAATCATGATTAGTGCATCAATGACTCTGATATTTTCACTCCAAGCTTCTGCTACGCTGCTGCCAATATCATGATTCAACAAAAGCTTCCGCTACTCTGATGAGAAGATTTCATGATCCAGAATGTGAGCATGTCGGTCCTAAAGTCACAACATCACAAAGGATGTCACAGAGATTTTTGATAGCTGATGATCTCAAATGCTGGCTCAAATTTATTATCACATGGATCAGTAAAAGACCTCCACTTGGAATATCCAAACATGCAATGTGAAGAATCAATGACTACGAGCTTAGGAGCAAAGGACTACATCAAGAATACAAGATCAATTGTTAATGTAATATCTATTTGTATTCTATGTAATTTTGGTACATGATTGAGGTGACCTCCCTTAGGGGGAGATTGTTAGGAATTAGAAATTCCCGGTAGTAAAGAGTCGGTCACCTCAAGTATATGTAATCGTTAGAAAGCTCGTAGTCGTAGTTCTTTTAAGTTAAGTAGTAATTTAGTTAAGTAACACCGTGGAGGACGGACGGGTCTTTACCCACTGTATGCCTGATCCACAGCCCTATGTGTGGCGATTTATGTAAGACTATAAATACTCTCTACCTTCCAAGGTAGAGAGTTGGAGCTCATAATAATATCTTTCACTTTCTCTCACTAAGTTCCCTAAACCTCTAACTTTCTCTTTCTAGAATTCCATCTATATGCTACTTTATGTTATGGTTTGATGTGTATGTGAAAAGTTATATCTTACACCTAATAAGCCGCAAGCGAACAACGAAGGGAAAGGTAAGGGTAAGGTTGATAAGGGAAAATAAGTTATGGCTTATAACCCAGAACCCAAGAAGTACCCCCTAAAAAGAGAGAGAATCCTAAAAAGGATCAGGCTTGTCATCACTGCACTGAGGTAGGACACTGGAAGATGAACTGTCCACTCTACCTCGATGAGTTCCGTACAAAGAGGTATAAAAATGCTCGCACTGTTGCTAGCACTTCATGTACTCTTTTGATGATAGAATTATTTGCATTTCCTCATAAAAAAGATTCATGGGTATATGATATTGGATGTGGTATTCACATTTGTAATACACTGTAGGGACTTAGAGGAGCAAGGAAACTCGCCTATGGACAACAATACCTGCACGTGGGTAATGGAGCACATGCAGTTGTTGAAACTATAGGAACGTTTGATTTAGTTTTACCTTCGGGTTTAGTATTGTCTTTAAAAGATTGTCATTACACACCTTCTATAATTAGGGGTGTCATTTTTGTTTTCTTGTTGAAAGATATTGGTTTTATTCATACATTTACTCATTATGGAATTTCGATTTCTTTAAATGATGTTTTTTACTTTAATGTTATTCCAGTAAATGGTTTGTTTGAAATTGATTTGCATGATAAGGTGATTGATAAAAATAAATCTGTTTTTAGCATCAATAATAACAGAATCAAAAGTGATTTGGATTCTTCATATCTTTGGCATTGTAGACTTGCTCACATAGGCAAGAAACGCATGCAAAAACTGCAACATGATGGGCTTTTGCAAGATATCAATGATGAATCATTTGATAAATGCGAATCTTGCATATCTGGGAAGATGACCAAGAAACCTTTTGCAAATAGTTTAGAAAGGGATTCTGATCTTCTTGGTGTGATACATACTGATGTATGTGGACCACTAAGACATGTGTCAAGGAAGGGTGCTAGCTACTTCTTAACCTTTACTGATGATTTCAGTCGTTATGGTTATGTTTATTTGCTTAAACATAAACATGAAGTCTTTGAAACATTTAAGGTTTTCAAAAATGAAGTAGATCTGAAACTAGGAAAGAAGATTAAAGCTCTTCGATCCGATAGAGGTGGTAAATATTTAAGCCAAGAGTTTAAAGATTATCTTGCTAAGTGTGGGATTGTCCAGCAGCTCACTTCTCCATATACTCCACAACAAAATGGTGAATCTGAGAGAAGAAATCATACATTGTTGGACATGGTGCGATCGATGTTTAATCTTACTACTCTTCCCTTATCCTTTTGGAATTATGCTTTAGAAACTGCTGTTCGCATTTTGAATATGGTTTCAACTAAGAAGGTTGATAAGACTCCATATGAAGTATGGTATGGAAAAGCTCCCAACTTGTCTTACTTAAAGGTCTGGGGTTGTGAGGCGTTTGTTAAACGTGACTCAGCTGATAAGCTATAAAAAATATCTGTTAAGTGTATCTTCGTAGGATACCCAAAGGAAACTATGGGTTACTACTTTTACTTTCCACCTGAAAACAAAGTAATTTTTGCTAGGTATGGAGACTTCTTTGAAAGGGATCTCATATCTCATGAATTCAGTGGGAGAGTTTATGATCTGGAAGATGATCAAGAAGATACATCACGTTCTGAAAACACTAGCCAACCTCAAGTAGAATCTGAAAGTCTGAGTGTTCCACCTGAATTTGAAGTGGTTCCCATTCGTAGATCTGTAAGGACTACGCGTGCACCTGACCGTCTATGTCTTAACGTAGAAGTTGAGGAATATATGTTAGGGGATCTTGGTGAACCTGCTAACTATAAGTCTGCTATGATGAGTCCTAAAAAGGATAAATGGCAAGTCGCAATGAATGGGGAAATGCAATCCATAAGAGATAACGAAGTCTGGATAGAGGTTGAATTACCTCCAAATGCTAAGGTAATGGGAAGTAAGTGGCTCTATAAGATAAAGACTGACATGGATGGCAATGTACATACCTATAAAGCTCGTCTTGTAGCTCAAGGGTTTACTCAAACTTTTGGGGTAGACTACGAGGAGACTTTTTCTCCTGTAGCAGACATTAGAGCTATTAGGATTCTTATAGCCATAGCTGCGTATTATGACTATGAGATATGGCAAATGGATGTCAAAACTGCCTTCTTAAACGGTCGCCTAGATGAGGACATCTATATGGCGCAACCTGAAGGGTTTGTGAATCCAAAATTTCCAAAGCGTGTATGCAAACTTCAAAGATCCATTTATTGATTGAAGCAAGCATCAAGGCAATGGAACAAGAAGTTTGATGAAGAAATCAAGAAATTTGGTTTCACTCAAAATCTTGATGAGCCATATGTATATCACAAAGCTAGTGGGAGTAATGTTATTTTCCTTATCTTATATGTCGATGACATATTGATCATAGGAAAAGACATTCCAAGTTTGCAAGATGTAAAGTCTTATCTTGGAAAGTGCTTTTCTATGAAGGACTTAGGGGAAGCAGCATATATTCTGGGAATCAAGATCTACTGAGATAGATCAAGGCGATTGATTGGACTAAGTCAAAGTACTTACATCGATAAAATATTGAAGAGATTCAATATGCAAAATTCCAAGAAGGGATATTTGCCGATGCAAGTTGAACATGGCTTAAGTAGTGAACTATGCGCGTCAACACCTGAAGAGGTGGCATACATGAGGAAAGTTCCTTATGCTTCGGCTGTAGGATCTATAATGTATGCGGTAAGATGTACAAGGCCGGATGTGGCGTTTGCACAAAATATCACCAGTCAATATCAATAAAATCCACGTGTGAAGCACTGGCATGCTGTTAAGAACATTCTTAAGTATCTAAGGGCTACTAAAGAAATGTTTCTAGTGTATGGTGGGAATCCAAATGTAGAACTTGATGTTACAGGTTTTTGCGATGCGTCTTTCCAAACTGATAAAGATGATAAGAAGTCTCATATTGGGATATACCTTTGTCGTTAATGGAGGAGCAGTAGACTGGAAGAGCAAGAAGCAAACTATGACTGCAATGTCTATTATAGAAGCTGGGTACATAGCTGCTTCAGAAGCTACGATGGAAGCTGTTTGGATTAGGAAATTCATTTCGGGACTCGGAGTAATGCCCTCAATCGAATTACCTTTAAATGTGTATTGTGAAAAATCTGCTGCAATAACATTTGCCAATGAGCCTGGAGTCTTGAAAGACGCCAGAAATTTTCCTCGACGATATCACTATGTTCGAGAACAAGTCGAAATAGGTGAAATCAATCTACTCAAAGTTCATACAGATGGTAATCTAGTTGATCCCTTTACGAAGCCTTTACCAAAGGAAAAGCTTACTCACCATGCTGATTGAATAGGACTTCGTTTAGCTAGTAGTTTCATGCAGATCTGTGATTAGTATTTGTTGGGATATGAAAGTGCTGAAGAATGACAAAGTACTGGAAAAAGTCAAAGTACTGCTAAAGAGAAAGTCAAAGTACTGCTGTCGAAGTCAAAGTACTGCAAAGCTAAAGAACTATTATATTCGTTTATGGAAAGCTTTGTTATTCTAGAATATTCTTTGTTTAGATTACTTGTCGTACAAGGATACAAATTGTAAACCGATTAGGGTTATCCTTAAGCCTATAAAAGGACCCCTAGATTGGCATTAGAAGTACGAGTTTAGATATATGTTTTAGAATCCTAAAGTACGATTATTATTAGAGTTTTAGAGTTGTTTAAGAGTCTGCATAACAAGCAGATTTAGAGTTATTAATAAAATCATTGAAAGTTAAAATTATATTCTTCTTAGCTTTGTTAAGTAAATTCCGCGTACTTGATAGAGATTACTCAGTGTTTCATTGTTAACAACTTAGGATTTATCCGAAGTTATTAAACCCTTAACAAGCTATATAAGTTAGTTTGGTTAGAGTACATCGATCCAACAAGTGGTATCAGAGCTTGTGTGGAAACTCTGACTAAGAAGAAACCCTAAAACCTGGTTAAACAACAAAAACCTAAAGATGTCGACTGAAGCTGTTCCACCACCTTCCATCACCTCACTCAGGATACCTATCATTAAGAAGGGAGAGTACGACCTATGGAGCATGAAGATGAGGCAGTACATTGAAATTACAGATCATGCACTATGGAATCTAATTGTCAATGATAAAGAAGTCGTTCCAGAACCTATTGATGTTCCTGGACAACCCAAAGCACCTAAGGCTGTCTTACCTGCAGCAACAATAGGGAATCAAGAGAAGGCTCTCAACATACTCTTGTCTGCCATTCCAGATGGTCATCTACTCAAATTCCATGATGCTAAAGATGCAAAGCAACTCTGGGCTGCTCTCAAGACAAGGTTTGGAGGCAATGATGCTTCCAAAAAGATGCACAGAAATCTGTTGAAGCAGCAGTTTGAACATTCACTGTTGGAGAAAGATGAAACCTTGATGCTGCTTATGACAGATTCCAAATTCTTCTCAGCATGCTGGAGCTATACAAAGCAGAGGTTTCAGGTGAAGATGCTAATCTAAAGTTCTTAAGGAGTTTGCCATCGACATGGCATGTGATTGCTACTATGATTAGAGGACAACCTGGTCTGGATGTAATGGACTTTGATGATCTTTACAATCATCTGAAGGTGTATGAGCATGAGATGAATAGGCAATCCAGTTCAAAATCTCACAGTATAGCCTTTTTGTCATCTGAAAAAAGAGGCAGTACTTCCACTAAAAGTACTGCTTCTCCTACTCAAAGTACTGTTGCCTATTCTACCCCCACCTTTGCTCAGCAAGCCTCACCAACACCTACCATCCACTCAGATGAAGTCGTATGCTCTTTCTTTGCACAACAAGCTACTTTACCTGTCACCTATGAAGAAGATCTCTCACAGATTGAAGATGATGCTCTTGAAGAAATTGATATCAGGTGGCAAGTTGCTATGATCACTGCAAGGATAAAGAAGTTTATGAAGAAGACAGGAAGAGGCATTGACTTCAAGCCAAAACAGGGAATCACTTTTGACAAATCCAAGATTGAATGCTTCAATTGTCAAAAGACTGGACATTTTGCAAGGGAATGCAGGTTTGCTAAATATCAAGCAAACAGGATGACTGAGAAACCAAAGCTAGAGTTGAAAGAAATTCCTATTACAAAAACAAAAGCTTTGGTTGCTCAAGAGAATTTATCAGAGGTTGACTAGAGTGCTGAGTTTGATGATGAACCAGTAACCTACTGTATGGTAGTTGTGGAGGATTCTGTGGAAGAGTTTGACTGGAGCACAGCTTTTGAAGAGGAACCTGGACATGCTGCTATGGAGTCTAAAGATGGTTATGGAAGCTTTGACTGGAGCATGGAGAGTGAAGATGATCCTGTTCTACTTGCTATGATGGCTACTTCACCAAGCTCAACCCCTATCTCTGAGGTATGCTCAAACTGTCATGACTTTTATCAAAAAGTACTTAATAGTTATGTGATTGAAAGAGATAACTGTATAAAGGCTAGGTCTGAGGTAGCAGGCTATCAAATAACCTTAGAGTCTTTGGAAGCCAAAATAATAACACATGAAAATAATGAAATGGCTTGGGCAGAAAAGTATGAACAACAGGATTATCAGTTAAAATTAAGTGAATGGAAGTTAAATTGTAAGATTTCTGAAATTGAGAAACTGACTAAGGAGAGAGATGAATTGTTAGCAAAGTTTGATGCCTGGAAAGAATCTGGTCTTTCTCATGTTTCTTATGTTCAAAAACAAAGAAGAGCTTACAATAGGACTGGTCTAGGTTTTGGTATGGATTTCAGTAGTGTATAAGAAAACCCACCTAGTGATAAGGATGACCTTGATTTTGAGGATATAACCACTAGTGATAATGAGCTTATTAACTATGTTGACACATCTAGTAATGAGGAATCATTTAGTGAACCACCTCCTGAATATAAGAAAGACAAGGGTTATCATGCTGTCCCACACCCCACTGGTAGTCATCAACCCATAAGACCTGATGTTTCTCGTTTTGGTGTAGACAACCTAGAATTTAGAAAGAAGCTTATTAGTCAATCTAGGTCTGAAACCCAACAGGAAACAGTTGAGACACCTAAGGTAGATGATACTAAAATCCAATCAGTACTTTCACCTCAAAGTACTGCTACACCTCAAAGTACTGCTACACCTTCAGCAGTACCTTTAAGAAAACCTTTTCACAATCATGCTAAACCTTTTTGGGATAATTTTGGTCAAAACAGTTTTAATCATTCACCTAGAAATCAGGATAGGTTTGGTAATCCACATAGAAGAAGAAATTTTGGGATTACAGAACAAAAACTATGTTTCATTTGTTTTAGTCCTGATCATTTGATTAAGGACTGTGACTTACATTCAGAGTACCTAAGTAAGTTCCCAAAGAACAAACCTGTCAACCAAAAACCAAGGGAGAGTAGACCAGCTTGGAATGATTCACATAGGGTTAACCATAGAAACTTCTCACCATACTATAGGCACCCTCACCAGAGAAGACCTTTTTCAAAACCTCCAGTACCTTCAAACACTTTCCAAGGTACTGTTAAGCAAAATACAGTACTTTCTCAAAGTACTACTCAGTTTTCACCAAACACCTCTTGGAATAGGAACCCTAGGAGATCTAACTACTATCAATCTAGAAGACATTACAACTCTAAGAAAGTAGCTAGATCAATGGACTCTTCAGCAGAAGTTAAAACTAAATGGGTTAAGAAGGAAAGTACTGATGGTGAACAAACAATACTTTCAACAAGTACTTGTGAAACAAAGATTTTTGATAAAGATGATTTTGTGGTAAAAGAAAAGGATATTTTTGTTGAAAAAGAAAGTTTTGCTGAAAATCCACCACAAGTTTTAAAACAAAAGATAATGCTTGATTCTGTCTACAAAAACTGTGAAGATTACATACTCATGGAATTTGAGTATGTTACTCCACAAGGGGAACACAAGTCAGTAATGGCTTGGGTTCCTAAAAGACACTAACTTTTGTATCTTTGTGCAGGGCAACCCAGAAGAGGAGCTTAAAGATCATCTTATTGTGGATAGTGGTTGCTCTGGAAGCATGACAAGAGACAAGGAAATTCTGTCAGATTTTAGATCTATTTGTGGAGGAAGAGTTGCATTTGGGAATGTCCTAATGGAGGAAGAATAACTGGAAAAGGAACCATCAAAGCAGGGAGTATAGATTTTGAGAATGTTAGATATGTGAAGGAGCTCAAGTTCAACCTTTTGTCAGTATCTCAAATCTGTGATAAAAGGCACCCTGTGTTATTCACTGACACATAATGTCTCATCCTTTCCCCTGAATTTAATCCTGTTGATGATAACTTGGTAGTTCTTAGAGTACCAAGAACCAATTATGTGTACAGTCTGGATATGAAGAGTCTTCACTCTTCTGGGAGAACCACATGTTTAGTAGCAAAAGCAACATTTGAAGAAGCACATCAGTGGCATAATTATGAAGTTCCACAGACTCTAATCTTAAGAATTCATAAGAATCATCCTACTGATCAAATCATTGGTCCTTCTACTTCTGGAATAATGACAAGAAACAAAGCTAAGGGTTTTTCTACACCACATAATGCTTTGCTTAGCTTTGTTTATAAACAAAATAGGTTAAATCATAAGGACCATCAAACATGCCTGTTCACTTGCTTTATCTCTCAAAAAGAACCCAAAAACATAGCTCAGGTATTGACTAAAGAGAGTTGGGTTAAAGCTATACAAGAAGAACTTCTTCAATTCAAGCTTCAAGAAGTTTGGGTACTGTGTGATCTACCTGATGGAAAGAAGGTAATTGGTACAAGATGGGTGTTCAGAGTCAAGAGAGATGAAAGAGGGAATGTCATCAAGAACAAGGCGAGGTTAGTAGCTCAAGGCTACAGACAAGAAGAAGGAGTAGATTATGATGAAGTATTTGCTCCTGTAGCAAGGATTGAAGCAATTCGAATCTTCCTTGCCTTTGCATCATATATGGGATTTCAGGTTTATCAAATGGATGTCAAGAGTGCCTTTTTATATGGCAAGATTACTGAGGAGGTGTATGTTAAACAGCCTCCTAGTTTTGAAGATCCTACACATCCAAACAAAGTCTACAAAGTTGTTAAGGCTCTTTATGGTCTTCATCAAGCACCTAGAGATTGGTATGAGAGGCTCTCTACCTTCTTATTGCAACATGGTTACAGGAGAGGAGCTATAGACAAGATTTTGTTTATCAAGAGAGACAAGAAGGATATCATGTTGGTTCAAGTGTATATTGATGATATCATATTTGGAGCTACCAAATAGTCCATGGTTAAGGAGTTTGAGAAGCTAATGCAGAATGAATTTCAAATGAGTTCAATGGGTGAGTTAACTTTCTTTTTGGGACTTCAAGTTAAGCAGTCAAAGGAGGGTATTTTTATCAGTCAAGACAAGTATGTATCTGACATACTTAAGAAGTTCAATTTTGATGCTATGAAGCCTGTTACTACACCTATCGAGTCTATCAACTCACTGGGAAAAGATAAAGATGGACAACCTGTTGAAGTCAAGTTATACAGATCCACGATTGGTTGTCTTATGTATCTCACTACATCTAGGTCTGATATCATGTTTGCTGTTTGTTTATGTGCAAGATATCAAGTCTCACCTAAAGTCTCTCATCTGAATGCAGTAAAGAGAATTTTCAGTTTTTTGAAACAACAACCTAAGTTAGGGTCGTGGTATCCAAAGGATTCACCTTTTCACTTGGAAGCTTTTTCAAATAGTGATTATGCAGGTGACAACTATGACAGAAGATCAACCACTGGAGGATGCCAATATCTTGGAAGAAGATTGGTCTCATGGCAGTGTAAGAAGCAAACAATTGCAGCAACATCCTCTACTGAAGCAGAATATGTGGCTGCTGCAAGCTGTTGTGGACAAGTTTTGTGGATGCAGAATCAACTCTTGGACTATGGGTTCAACTTCAAGAAGACTCCTATCAACATTGATAATGAGAGTACTATTTGCATTGTGAGGAATCCAGTTTATCATTCCAAGACTAAGCACATTCAGATTAGGCACCATTTCATCAGAGATTGTTATGAGCATAGGCTCATTAATGTTGTTAAGGTGCATACAGATGATAATGTAGCTGACTTAATCACCAAAGGCTTTGATGTTTCAAGATTCAATCATTTAGTGGTAAGCATTGGCATGATTAATTACTGAGCTACATTTGAGGGGAGGACTATTTAGTGTAAGTATAGTCCTATGCATTGCTTGAGGGGAGGATATTCATGTTTCTTTGATGTATTTGC
Source organism: Chrysanthemum seticuspe (assembly GCA_019973895.1). Taxonomy (NCBI): domain Eukaryota; kingdom Viridiplantae; phylum Streptophyta; class Magnoliopsida; order Asterales; family Asteraceae; genus Chrysanthemum; species Chrysanthemum seticuspe. Next base: position 37,645,335 of record BPTQ01000007.1, read on the forward strand.
TATTGTCAAGAGGAGAATGGGAAAGTACTGCTTTTTGGTTTTATGAAAGTACTGCTTGGAAAGTACTGGTTTTGAAAATACTGCACACGTGTCGTATCTAAGTACTGTTCCAATGGTAATATTGAAGGGTAACTACTACTAACGGTAACTTTGTTATTAAGGGCTGCGATTTTTTTTAAATCTCACCTATACATAACTACTCTCCGAATTTCCCTCTCATATTGATACCTTATAATCTTTTCCATAATTCTCTCTCTTTTACCTATATTCTTCATCAAATCACTTTCTTAGTTAACCAATCATCAATGGCAAATCGAAATACGGTTTCAAAACACAACATGGTGGCGGATTTAGACAAAACTGAAGCTAATGTCATCTTCTATGACATCATTGATTTTCTCACTGGATCGCCGATTAGTTATGCACTTTTAGTGGAACCAGATATCATTGAGCCATGGATTCAATAATTTTGGGCAACTGCTAGGGTTCATATGGAGAATGAAGATTCGTATATTCAAGCTCAAGTTGCTGGGAAGATTGTGAAGGTTTCTGAAGCCTCAATTCGTGAAGATTTATTGTTTGATGATGAAGAAGGGGCTGTTCGTTTTGATAAGTAATTAATTTGGGATACATTCAGCAACATTGGATATGAAGGGTCCTTAACTGCACAAACTTTCAAGAAACCCTTATTCAGTCCACACTGGAAGTATTTAGTTCATGTATTGCTTCATTGTATTAGTGCTAAAAGTACATCATGGGAGCAATTTAGTTCTAACATAGCATCTGCTATAGTGGGATTAGCTACAGATCGAGTTTTCAATTTTTCAAGGCTAATTCTTGATGGAATGTTATCTCATATTTCAAATGGATCAAGATGGTTGATGTATCCAAGGTTTATTCAAGTGTTCTTGAATAAGCAACTTACTGATGTGCCAAAGCCTACAAGTCTTCTACCTGTTGTGGTGCAACCAGCCAAGATTTTTACTTTCATGGCTAGGAAGAGTGATTCATTCACTGGAAGAAACACTCCATTGACTACTTCAATGATGGAGATTGTTCAAGCTATTCGAGATGAGGCTGAAGATAGTGATGACAGAGAAGGTACTGCTTCTGAAGGTACTGCTAGTCAAGGTACTACTTCTGAAGGTACTGCTTCTTAAGAGACTGCATCTCAAGGTACTGCTTCACAAGGTACTGATCTTAATGAAGGTACTGCAGTTTCTCCCACCTCATCCCACCATACTACACCTCCTATTCAGACACCAGAACAAGTTCTCTCATCATCTTCTGGAGGAGATAATGTTCCTATACCACCTGAAAGATTAGTGTTAGATAATTATCTTCTAACACGGGCGATAGTCAGATTGCAGAAATCTTTTGATAAACAGGCCACTCAGATTAAGAAGTTGAGGTTTAAGTTTAGAAGATTGAAGAACTTTGTATGGCCATTGGTTACACATCATAGGTTATGGGTCAAAGCTGAAAAGAAGAAGCGAAGCCAAATAAAGAAGACCACCAAAGGCAAAAAGGTTCAACAGCATTCTTCTGTCTAATTGGGGAGGAATTTAGAAGAAGAGAATTTGAAAGAAGATGCTGAATTTCATGAAGAAAAGGAGAATGAACCTCAAAGTACTGAAGCACATGTAAATCTTCAAAGTACTGAGCCTGAAGGTACTGATGTTAAAAGTACTGATGATCAAGGTACTGCTGATCAAAGTACTGGCTTTCAAGGAACATCTCAACAAGAATTAATTACACCAAGGGTGTTAGATTTTGAAGAAGAATCTGGTCCTTCAACAATTCCACAAGAAGAAGAAGTTGATACTCTCAAACCAATACACACTGCAAGTGATGATGAAACCATTGCTGAAATATTGCATGATTTATCAAAACCAAGGAGTATTATCATTCCAGGAGTTGCTGAAGAACAACAACAAGTATCTCAACCTGTTATAGATCCAAAAGATAAAGGAAAAGGTAAAATGGTAGAAACAAAGAAGAAGAAGCTTACTTTAGCACAAATAAGGGCTGCTCAAGTTGCAATGAATGAGGAAGCAGCTAGAAAGGTACAAGCTGAATTAAATGCTGAAGTTGCTAATGAAGAAGCTAGGAATGAAGAAGCAGCTAGAAAGTTACAAGAAGAATTGAATGCTGAAGCTACTGTACCATTACAGTCACCTATTCCTGTTTCTGCTCTACCAAGAAGACCAAATCTTGCTAAGGAAAGAAATGCTATTATGGCATATTTAAAAGGTCAAGGGTATATTGGATTGAATAAGTTGAATTATGTTGAGATGAAAGGTTTGTATGAAGCTGTTAGAGAAGATTATCATAAAAAAGTTGATAGTATCAAAGATTATAAAGAGGTTGATACTCAGAAAGAAGATAAAAGAAAACAAAGCTTAAAAAGAAAAAGAACAACTGAAGATGTTCAGGCATCAAAGAAAGTTGAGTTAAGATCTGATACTAATGATGAACTGAGGAATTACTTAAGAATTGTAGAATTTGAGTATTCTAAAGCTGATGCAGAAAAGAAGATAGAAAAGAAGAAGAAAAAGTCTCCAATAACTACTTTTGAAGTTGTAGAATCAAAGGATGGAAATTATCTGATGTTTAATAGAGAAGATGAAAGCTTCAGAACGTTTAATATGCTATGGGATCTATTGCACATAATAGATAGAGAGGATTTGTTTCATTTATATCATTTGGTGCAAGAATACTTTGAACACATTCCATCAGAATGAGTTGGTTTAATCTTACTTGGAGATCTCAAAACTGTTTGGGAAACTGAAGAAACAAGTACTGAAGAGATTTGGAAAAATCAAGAAGATTGGGAGATTATTAGCTGGAGATTCTTTGAAGAATCTAGAGTACATGTTCTAGAGTTAGAAGATGGAACTATGATTCACATGCTAGCAGATAGAAGATATCCACTTACATTAGATGTCATGAGAAGAATGCTAGAGCATGGAATGGAAGTTGAAGAAGATAATGAAACTGCACTTCTGGTCATCAAATTGTTTATCAGATGGACAACTATGGCTGATGATGATGCATAACTGGTATGAATCTTTATTAAATAAATTATTTTTTAAGTATCAGTACTTTATTCAAAGTAATGCTGATCAATCAGTACTTTCATCAAAGTACTGCTTGCAGCTTTAAACCAGTTAATGATTTTGAAAAAAAACTTTTGTTAAGTGATAAATATTTTGAAACAAAGGTTAAAAGATATAAATGGTTTTTGAGATGGTAACACCAATAGGTTATCAATCCACCATGGTTACAAAAGGATTGGCTAATCCATGAGCAAACGGCTCTGGTAAAGATATCTCAAATCCATTTTATAGTTGACAACTTGCTAATAAGTTGGATGGTAATCAATTCACCATATCAGTAAATGTGAAGAGTTGGCTAGCCCACAAGAAAATGGCTTGTGGTAAAGGCTGTGGAAAAACCATTATTTGGTAATTAGTTCACCATAGATGAAAGAACTAACTAGTCCAAAAGGGTACAACTTTTGGTAAAGACAAATCAAATCTGTTGATAGCTCATGATTTGCTAAAAATCATATGGTTATCAGTGTACCATGATCTTACACATCAAAACATTTGGCTACTCCAGAGTTAATGGCTTTGGTAAAGAGACATCAAATCCATTAAATTTTCAATGATTCACCTCTCACAGGAGTTTACACACCTGGATGTGATGAGAATAGACTAAAACTTAAACTGAATTAATGTACAAACTGTCTTATGTTGCTGAAAAGATGGAGCTTGCTGAATGTTGCTAAAAAGAGATTACTGATCAAAGATGCTGTAAAGAATAATTTCTAAAGAACAAAGATTACTTTGATGATATAAGCACAGAATCTACAAAGACAAAATTTGAAGATAAAGTCACAATCCCTCTTTGAAGACAAAGATGTTAAAGTTGTATATACAAAGGAAACATGAAGTCAAGCAAGTAGAATTCAAGTTAGGGAAGGATTGTTGGGATATGAAAGTGCTAAAGAATGACAAAGTACTGGAAAAAGTCAAAGTACTGCTAAAGAGAAAGTCAAAGTACTGCTGTCGAAGTCAAAGTACTTCAAAGCTAAAGAACTGTTATATTCGTTTATGGAAAGCTTTGTTATTCTAGAATATTCTTTGTTTAGATTACTTGTCGTACAAGGATACAAATTGTAAACCGATTAGGGTTATCCTTAAGCCTATAAAAGGACCCCTAGATTGGCATTAGAAGTACGAGTTTAGATATATGTTTTAGAATCCTAAAGTACGATTATTATTAGAGTTTTAGAGTTGTTTAAGAGTCTGCATAACAAGGAGATTTAGAGTTATTAATAAAATCATTGAAAGTTAAAGTTATATTCTTCTTAGCTTTGTTAAGTAAATTCCACGTACTTAATAGAGATTACTCAGTGTTTCATTGTTAACAACTTAGGATTTATCCGAAGTTATTAAACCCTTAACAAGCTATATAAGTTAGTTTGGTTAGAGTACATCGATCCAACAGTATTTGGATAAAGGATGTTATGAAAAAATATTATTTTAACGAAACAAAATAGTTGTTTATGTTTATTTTTCATTTTCTTAATATTATATCCTATATTTGCATGTTTAATCTGTGAATGACCTATGTTATTCTAAACAGTCCGTTGTCAATCAATGATGTGGGAATGTCATTGAATTAATACAAATCTGAGTTTTGGTAGAATATACTTAAAGTATATTGATGCGTGAGACATGTAGAAAACTAGAAGGGGGGTTGACTAGTTTTACCAATTAAAACGATGTTTTAAACTATTTAGATCGACTTACGTCAATCTACTCGAACATGTGTGTTGGATGTTGATAGACCAGCATATAGATAAATAAAAACTAAGATAAAGAGTAAGAAGCACAAAACCACAACGCAAGTATTTATAGTGGTTCGGCTACAAGGACACCTTCCTTGCCCTACTCCACTCCCCGAGTCACCTACTCGAGAGTTCGTAATCACTACACAACACCAACTCCTTGTGGCGGAGAAGCCTTCACAACGTTGCCTACTCTTTATCCGGTACAAGGCTAGATATCGTGTTCTTCCACGAGGTAGAACCAAACCTATCACAACGTCGCCTACCCTTTATTCGGTACAAGGCTAGATACCGAGTTTCATTACAAAGGAGGAACTACTTCCCAACACTACACAAATCCTATCCCTAAGGAGATTCACTCCTTATGACAACATCAACAAGGATATCAATATCCTTTGACTCAATATAAGTCTATCTTGTACATCGACACACCATATTGAATGTACACCTTAGGCACCTTTCACTTATGCCTTTGACTCTACCTCTAGGCACCCTTCACTAATGCCTTGTGACTTGACTTCTAGACACCCTTCACTAACGCCTTTAGCCTTGACTTCTAAACACCCTTCACTAGTGCTTTCAATACGGATGTTCTACACCTTTCACTAATGTCTTCGTCTTGACACTTTAGACATCTTTCACTTATGTCTTCGACACTACACTTCTAATGAGAAAGAAGAGAACTATCAATAAGAGAACCTTAGTAGTCTTGATGATGACGAAGCATGGCAACTCATGGACTTGAGCTTGCTCGACTTCAAAAGGTGGTGATCTCGCCTTTAAGAAGAACCTAGAGAATCACAAAAAAACAAAGCTACATACAAAGATCACTTGGATCTGTGGTTAAAGAGTTTACAACTTGTAAGATAAAGGATTTCCCAATAACATCAAACCATAATCACATGAGGCGTATACAAGTTTTAGAGAGAGAAAGTTAGAGAGAGAAAGAGAAGAGATGTGGGAACTATGTGAAACAAAGAAAAATGGTATTGAAGCTCCAACCCTCTACCTTGGAAGGTAGAGGGTATTTATAGTGTCTTACAATAAACGCCACCTACGGGCTGTGGATCAGGCATACAATGGGTAAAGACCCGTCCTTCCTCCACGGTGTTACTTAACTAACTACTTATTAACATAACTTGACTACGACTATGAGCTTTCTAACGAATACATATACTTGAGGTGACCGACTCTTTAACGACTGGATTTTCTAAATCCTAACAATCTCCCCCTAAGGGAGGTCACCTCAAATTACACAGAATACAAACAGATATTACATTAAGATTGTTCTTGGATTCTTGTTTAAGCTCATTGCTCTGTAGCTCGTAGTCTTTGATTCTTCATGTTTTGCATGTTTGGATAATTCAAGTGGAGGTCTTTAACTGATCGACATGACGATGAGTTTTGAGCCAGCTTTGAGATCATCAGCTTGCATAAATCTCTGACTCTTCCATTGTAGTGTTGACATTATGTGATGTTGTGACATTGGACCGACATGCTCACATTCTGGATCATGATTTCTTTTCATCAGAGTAGCGAAAGCTTTAGTTGATTAATGATATTTCCAGCAGCGTAGCAGAAGCATGGAGTGAGAATATCAGAGTCATTGATGCACTGATCGTGATTTCTTTTTCAATGAATGTGTTGTGTGAGCATTCGGCTATGGATTGACCTCTTCATTCTGGTCAGCTGCAAGCGCCGGGTGTACCTGCGTACAACAGTTAGCAATAAAACGCACAAAAGTATCTTTGATCACTTTCGTTGAATTAAGGTACACGGCCCACGGTTCCCCGTTGATCAGTACAAGTACTACATGTGATCAGGTATAATTCCGAAGAATCTCCTTGACAGGGTTTCGCAGCTGTTCTAGCCGTTCTCAAACCGGAACGTCTCAAAGAAGACAACACGGAGTGAGTGAACCAGTGAATTTGAGATTCGCTAATTGATAAAAAGAGATTTGAAAAACAATCGGGTAATGCTCAATATAAATTGTTTTTGCAATACAACGAAGGTTTTAAGGAAAATCAATTATCAATCATAAACACCTTTTTATTTTGAAATATTAATACACAGTCGATGTGCTAGAGAAAAGAGTTTTAAGCACAACGACCGGTTTTTCAAAGGTATCCGTCAATCCATAACCTGAACCATGATTGATTCATAAATTTGAATCACTCCATTGTTTCTGTTCAGTTGTCACATGGTTGATCTATTGGATAGATCTCACATGCCACCTACCAAGAGCTTGTTTGATGTTATCTCTAGAAGGCTTTCCATCTTTATTGTGAATATGTTTGCATATCACTCAGATGTTCTGGCAATACCACAAGGATAATGCGTAGGACTCTTAAAATATATTCTCTCTTTCCACATTGTGTGAAACAGAGAGTCTTCATTGATTGTGTCCTTAATGAGATTTATTGATGATCTCGTGGCTCTAGACTCAATTGTGCACATTTGGTTCCTATGCCGGAGACTAGGGAGAGGGTCTCCTTCTTCAATATCAACCATCTCTAAGAGAAAGTCGATAGATAATGTAGGTTCCCCAGTGAGAATGAAACAAGTCCTTTTAAGAGGAACTTGAGTAGTTTGGAAAGATGTAGTGCATTGCGTCACTGGGTCCATGACGTCTTGTCTTCAATACCGGTGTTACCAAGGTAACAGCCAGTAGCATATGAATTGAACCCGGTTTCTGCCCTAAGGTTGAAATAATGGAGGGCTATTTCTTTTCACCCTTTTTACATTTATTTCTTTTTCATTCTTCAACCCCTTCAGTGCTTACCAAGACTTCATTACTAGAACCTTGTTGGGTTTATTCCAGTTCTAGCTCTATCTCAGTCCGCACTCTTCCCATATCTCACTTTTCTCCTTTTTTTTCATCATACCTAAGGACTCTACACTATCTAGTGGATTGTCTCTGGGTAGATCCCTCCGGCTCTGGCGGGATCGTGGGAATGAATACTTAACCTAACCATCCTTATATCAGCATACATAAAGTAAATTTGTTCGGTCTTTTTGGTATTGTTCATCAGCCATTGGAATCAATTGAAAACCATTTGAAAATCAATCCAAGTACTTGTGATACATGATCAAAACATTTTGTACCTGAATTGTTTTTTGATATTTTTAGAAAACGCTCCCCCTCAACATGTGCATTGTATATTTGAGATCGTTTTGGCACATGGAGGCAAGAGGACTTGAAAATCTCAGATTTACAAAACGAAGGATTTGATTCTTTGATCACCAATTTCTAAAAGATATCAACATCACTTTCCCGATCAAACTTAGTAATTTTCATACGTTGTTAAGAATGTTTTAGGAAAGGATGTGGTTTTCAAAAGAGTTGCTCCCCCTCAATATGTGCATCTGATTTTGAAATTGTTTAGCACATATTAGGGAAAACCTGCACTTAGAGACGAATCAATCACGTTTCAATCCATTTTGGTTTGATAAAAATGCTCCCCCTTAACATGTGCATGGAAAATTTGAAATCGTTTGGCACATGCAGGGAGGAGAGCTTGTTAATCGCGTATAAAACCATTTATCGAATTATCAGTTTAAATCCAATTTAAATCAAAAATTCTCCCCCGATCGCAATTTTCAAATCCTTTGAGAGTTGTGATCTCTATTGATTTAAATTAAATTTTGAGAGCTTTTGAGGAGAATAGTGACTTGCTTTTGAAAGACATTTTAACTGATAAGGATTAGATTTTGAGACTTTAAACTCCATTGACCAATCATGCATAAATATCTTTTGAAAACATAACATTAGCCAAGGTCTTGAATCAATTGTATAAAACATTGTTCTTTTTGATCTTCCAAAAGTAGACCTTGCTCTTTTCCGTTCTAATTGTTTGAAAAATAACCTTTTTGATTGAGTTGAAATCATTCTCCCCCTCAATCAATGACATGAGTTGTTGATTGAGTGTTAGAGAGTTTGACAAAGATAAGCCCGGATGATTTTCAAAAATAGAGTCCGAGGTATTTTCAAAGCAATTTTGTTTTCATTAGATGACAAATATTTTTCAGAAGAATCATTAGACGGAAAAATATTTGGAAAGAAAACATTTGTCATTATGGTGACAAACATTTGTTTTAAGAATCAGAGCATGAGATTTGAAAAATAAGATTAAGCATGGCTCTGTTCTTTCCTTTTAAAACTGGTTACTGCCTGAAATGACAATAAACCACCATTTTTCTCCGTCTCAATATTATTATGTTTTTATTTTTTTATTTTTTATTTTATTTTTTTTTAAATTTATGTACATTCGAAGAACATCTAAAAACCCGTGACATTCTTTGAATGTCAACACAAAGTCCGTAGATGATATCGAATTAAGAAAAACATGACAAAATAACAATATTTTTGGGATTTTTAAAGATTTTCTAATTTTTATGGATTTTGAAAATTTTATATTTTTCTATTTTCTTTTGTGGGTTTTGAAATTTTGTATTTTGCTTTTTGAAAAAATATATACAAGAGATAGACGAAGAAAAACATTTACTCCTCGTCTTCCTCTTGAAGGCGTTTGAGTGTTTCCGGTTGAAGACTCTTTAGACCAAGTCGTGGAAGGATAAACTCAAAACGTTCTCTAGGAAGAGCTTTGGTAAAGATGTCTGCTAACTGATATTCAGTCCTCACAAAATAGAGTTCTACCACACCTTTTTCCACTTGTTCCCGAATGAAATGATGTCGAATGTCGATGTGCTTTGCTCTTGAGTGTTGAACGTTGTTGCAAGAGAGAGCAATGGCACTTTTGTTATCACAATACAGAGGGATTTTGTTGAATTCAAAGCCATAGTCAGATAATTGGGATCTCATCTATAGGATTTGAGCACAACAAGATGACATGGCTATATATTCAGCCTCTGTAGAGGATATAGAAGTACTCATTTGTTTCTTTGAAGACCAGCTCACAAGCTTATCACCCAAAAACTGAGCACCTCCAGACGTACTTCGACGTGTATCTTGACATCCTGCATGATCAGCATCTGCATAGGTTGTTACTAACATACCGGTGTCCTTCGGGTACCAAAGTCCCATGTTGATGGTTCCTTGGAGATACCGAAAGACCCGTTTAACCGCTTCAAGGTGCTTTTTGGTAGGTTTAACCTGGTATCTAACACACATGCATACAACGAACAGAATATCAGGTCTACTGGCTGTGAGGTACATCAGGGATCCAATCATACTTCGATATTTCGTTTGATCTACCATGATCCCTGAGTGGTCCTCATCCAGTTTGGTACGCTCCACCATGGGAGTGTCAACGGTGTCACAAGTGTTAAATCCAAATTTCTTTAAACTTTCATTAGCATATTTAGATTGATTGATAAAAATGCCTCTGGGACTTTGTGAAATTTGTAATCCCAAGAAAAATGACATTTGTCCCATCATTGACATTTGAAATTTGGAGCCCATCTCCTTATAAAAACGGTCACATTCATTGGGGTCAGTTGAGGCAAAAATAATATCATCAACATAGATTTGAACGTCAATTAAATGTTTGCCTGACTTTCTGGTGAACAATGTCGGATCAACTGCTCCTTTGCTGAATCCAGTAGATAGAAGAAAATTTGATAGTGTATCATACCATGCCCTTGGAGCTTGCTTCAAGCCGTAAAGAGCCATCTTCAAACGATAGACATGAGTAGGATGCTCTGGATTCACAAAACCTTCCGGTTGGCTGACGTATACGACTTCTTTAAGATCTCCATTAAGAAAAGCCGTCTTTACATCCATTTGATAGACAACCATTTTCTTACTTGCAGCATTAGCCAGGAAGATTCTGATTGCCTCAATACGTGCAACTGGATCAAATGATTCTTTAAAGTCAATACCCTCCTCTTGACGATATCCTTTTGCAACCAATCGAGCCTTGTTATTTAACACATCACCATGCTCATCAAGTTTTACTTTGAAGATCCACTTTAGAGAAATGATCATAGCACAGTCAGGAGCAGGTACTAATTCCCATACATCTAGTCGATCAAACTCATGAATTTTTTCTTGCATGGCATTGAACCAGCTGTCTTCATTCATGGCAGTTTTAACGTCTTTTGGTTCGACCTTGGATAGTACGGAGTTGAAGAAGCACCATAAGGCATCAGTTGAAAGTTGTTTACGAGTGGATACTGGACGAGAAAGGTTCCCAATGATGTTGTCCAATGGATGATCATGTGTCCATTTTCTAAGGTGTTCATGTGGTTGTTGTTGAGGAACTGAAGTAGCAGAGTCATTTTCTCCTGATGAAGATGGTTTTGATGATGGTTCAGGAGCAAATATGTTCTCAAAGGGAGCATCTTCAGGAGTAGCAAAGGGATTATCTCTATCATAGGTGCCAGAAACAATTCCATGATGTACACTCGATGATTGAGGATTTATTGATGAGACAGAGTGATCAGCAGCAGGCGCTTCTTGACTTAATGACATAGAAACTGAAGGGTTATCTAAGTTGACAGGGATAGGAGCAGCCTCTGTTGATGGGTTTGACAGATCATTAGCAGTTGGCTCATAGTGTTCATCAAACATTGGATCAAATAATTTCTTGAAATCATCTTCTGACGGTGGTACATATGGAGTTGTTGGTGAGGTTATACAAGAGTAGAACTGATGGGACTACTTGATGAAGGTTGTGATGCGGGTCCAGAACTAGGTTGTCCTGGAGCCATTTGACCGGTCAGCTCATCGAACGTAACGTGAATTGTTTCCATGATATTTCGGGTTCTTTTGTTGTAGATTCAGTATCCTTTTCTGCTTGGTGCATATCCTACAAATACTCCAATGTCCGCTTTAGCTTTGAGTTTGCCTAAGTCTTGACCCTCATTAGTTGGATAACACAATGCACCAAACACACGAAGGAATGAAAGATTAGGTTTTCGATTATGGACAAGTTCATATGGAGTTTTTCCATGAGACGTGTGAATTAGTGATCGATTTTGAGTGTAGCATGCAGTGGCAATGGCTTCAGCCCAGAGAAACATTGGAACCTTTGAGTAAATCAGCATTGTTCTTGCGGCTTCCACAAGAGTTCGATTTCGTCTTTCAACTACACCGTTCTGTTGAGGAGTTCGTGGAACACTTCTTTGATGACTGATTCCAACACTTTCATAAAAATCACTAAGTTCTTTATTAACAAACTCAGTTCCATTGTCTATTCGGATGATTCTGACAGTTTTGTTAAGTCGAACCTGCAGTTGTTTGATGAGTTTAATGATGATTGATAACGCTACACGCGTCGTTCGGGGTCAAGGAAACTTCCTTTTCTTCGAGCAAGTTTTATAACACCCTAGGCAGTGAACCTAATCGTTGTAGTGTAGTAATTAGGGTAAGCCACGGGTATTGATATCGTTCTCTAGGGGAATAGGAATGCTAGTAAGGAGTTACTACGCTAAGGTTAAGGTTGAGGAAGATTATTTTTTATCTTTTTATGTTTTATGAAAATGGAAAGGTACGAATCTCGGGTATTGGATTTGGGGGGGGGGGGGTTGGTATTTCTACCGATTACTCTACTATTATCTAATTATCTAAACTAAGGTTGTGGGAGTCTATGTCTAATTAATGTGTGCTCGTATGATAGTTTAAAGATGTGTTTACTTAGATTGTATTACTCCTTAATTATCTCCTATTGATGGTTGAGTGTCACGTCTTATTCCTAGTTGCGTTGTGTGTCTAAAGTTGTAGGGTATGCGTTTCTCCCTAACTCTTCGAACTTACCAAAGGGTCTCGTCTACAAACCCACTAGGGATGATAAAATCCTACTCTAAGGCGCTCTTTGGATGGTTTAGCCTACAACTACTCAGGTAATTATATTCTAAGGTTCACAAAGATGAATCAAGCATTAAGTACACAACGAATGACCTATCGCATTACTAGATCATTAATCAACTAAGATAAGAAACAACCAATCAATATTCAATAATTAAGTTTCATACTTTCTAAGCAAACACACAAATAAATTAGCCGGACATGGAGAACATGCAAGCATACACACAAATAATCAAAGACATAATTGAATTAATGAAGTAAAGACTTATCTTGATGTAAGATAGGGTTTAAAACCCTAAAATATTGTACAAGACACCTTAGGTTCGGTTTTAGGTTTTTACTCCAAAGACTCTCCACACAAAGACTGAAAAATTCGGATTCTATATATAAGATTACAATTGCGACGGCGTCACCTTATGTTTAGTGACGCCGTCGTGTCGCCGCCATTAGGGTTTCGTCTTGGCCACGCTAACCTTGCGACGGCGTCACCTTATGTCCGTGACGCCGTCCTCTTCAGCTTCTGACGTCGTCTGGATTGCATCTAGGCCGTCTGAGTAGCGACGGCCTACTCTTTCACAACTAGACGCCGTCTCTTGAAAATACGAGTTTTGGGTTCTGGCCCGTCACAATAATTTTGGGACGGCGTCGCCAATAGCACCTGACGCCGTCGCCTTCTACTTTCAGCAACTGTGAGTGTCTCGATTTCGACTTTGGCCATTTTCTTCATATAATCGCGCCTTTTCGTCCAAATAAGTGCCATTCCAGCATTTTGCCTTCACGAGACCTAAAAAGTGAAAAGGAACGATATTAAGCAATAACGGATACAAAAGTGATCAAATAAGGACTTAAACGACCCCTCAAAATGGTACCTTTTAAAACCTTATCAAATATCCCTACACTTGTTATTTGCTTGTCCTCAAGCAAATGTGCTTTTAGCCAATTAATTTATAAGTTAGGGGTCATGAAGCATTAATTCAAAACGGTCCACAACACATATAAGCCCCGCAAAAGTCATAACAAGCACGGAAATTACATACTAGCACCTCACATGGGGTGGTTGGATACTCACATCTCTCTCGGGTGTATATGAAATATAACAAAATAGGAAATGGAAGATAAACACTCATTAACCGGTCCTAGTACATAGATTACCATAGGCTTGAGAATAGATCAAACCTCCATCGCTTTGGCGTAAGCACCTAGGAAAGACTATCAAAGAGGTCTTTTAAAGGGTTGTAACGTTAGGCTTACGGTAGGGAAATGAGGGTTTGGTGGGATAGGCTATTTAGTGGTGGCAAGTCAAAAATCTTTATGTTAACTGCATATGAAGAATGGCATTGCTAAGCCAAGACTCGACACTCTAAACTCTAGATAACTGAAATAAATAAACATAAATTTAAAGATAGATGTAGGATGGTAGCCCGTATGTTTTTTTTTTTTTTTTTTTTTTCACTCTATTTTTTTTTCTTTTCTCTTTTTCTATATTTTTTTTTTCGACTTTTTTATTTTTTATTTATTTATTTATTTTTTTTTCATACACTTTTACTCTACCATCCTCTATGATAACATCAAAATACTAGGGATTTATAGGCATATCCCTACACTTGAGTTTTTATTACTCTAACACTAATTTGACCCGAATTGAAAAGATCAAAACACTTGGGGTACATTATTACGCAAACAAAGGGAATTTGAATTTTTAACGTTCCATTCCCGTCATTTCATAAACTTTAACTTTTCCCATGAATCCCAATCATCCCAAAACTGTATACAAAGGATATGACTCGACTTAGCAACTTATGCAAGCAACTAGATAATTGAACTAAGGGTTTAGGGTGATAACAAACATTTGCACTAAAAGTGAGTGCATAAGGGGTAGGCTAAGGCGATTTGGGTGTATATTTGGGGGTGGGGTGTAAACAATGCTCTTCATTGATATTCTGGAAAAACCGAAACATCACGAGAACCGCGAAAAGGATAGGCTCTGAGGGGTTAACTAGGGGTATCGTGTACTAAAGATGAGTACAACGCAAAGGGTGTGGGGGAATTAATCAACCGAAATGGAAAAAGTAATTATATTACAGGTATCAAACAAGGGTTATCCTAATGCCTCTTATCATTTAGTTATTCCTAACTACACAAGTGTAGCCTCACTTGCGATCTCGGAATGCATCACAAAACAAGTTCTAGAATCTAATATACTACCGGTTCACACTCTAAGCATTAAAGATGAATGCTTTAATTCCTACTAATCTAAGGGCGATCCTCACATTTTGGTAGAATTTGGGTGGTAAAGGGTTTTTTTGCTAGTCATGCAACTTCCTATCCATGAGACGCTTTTGTTAAGACTAATGGCCCACTCTTATATGTCATAACAAAATTTAAATTTGGTGCCAAAATTACCCTAACCGACATTTTCTCATGGTTTATTGCACAATCATAATTGGACAAAGCAAATAGTCAAGGATAAGCATAGTTTCAAAGTTCCCGTTTTATTTTCCCTCCCTACACTTAAACTGAACATTGTCCCCAATGTTCCCCGAAAGTATCAAAGTTATGATAAAAGAAGGTAATTAAAAACGAAAGAAACTAATACTCCCCTGATTAGCTCGGTAGGATCCGTGTAAAGTGGTGGTTAAATTCTTTTCAAGAAGAATTATTGCGTGAAAAGCTCCTTCAATCTTATGTAACTTCTTCTTGACAAACTAAACCTGCACACTTGAAGAAAACAAACGAAACCTTCGCGTAAAATCGGCGGTAATAATATGTATAAGACTCGATTTAAACTAGGATATAATGCTTGTGGAATGGATGTTTACAGAATTTCTAAGAAAATTAAGACCTGGAAAATTCCAAAAATTTATAAGTAGCTCAGAAAACGAGAAAAAGTGATCTGATGTTTTTACTCCTTCCTGACGCCGTCAGGTTGCAATCCTGACGCCGTCAGGTTATCCTGACAAAAACTGGTCTGCGATTTTCTGGAAAATTTACATCTTTAGAATCTGGAAAAATTTCTGCAAAACATCCATTATGACTCGATACAAGCATTTGACTCGAACAAACAAACATAAATATCTTTTAGTTAATTGTTATTCTCATGTTTACGTTTCTTTTGAAAACGTGTGTAATCCTCCCTACACTTATCCCTTATGTAAAATACCTTTATATGCAATTAAGACGAGGTTAAAAACAAAATAAAGCATTTTTACAAATTTAAACATGAGGATAAACAATTAATAAAAGATATATGACACTAACAAGCAAACAATTAAGCATGGGTTGCCTCCCACGAAGCGCTTTTCTTTATTTAAGAGTCTTGTAGCTAGACTCGTAGTCGTGCTCCTACGTACCGATATACGTAGGTCTATCCTCAACAATGTCGTAAGGATCAAACTTATCATTCAAGTTCCTAGTAGTACGTTCGGTTAAATATGCCTTTTCAAACATCTCACCATCGGGATCATAAATTTGTATCCTAATGTGCCACCTTCCATTACCATCACTAGGCGGTCTATTCCAATCCCACATGTGTTCGGATTTCTCAACTATCCACTTATTCATGACAAGGTTATCGGGCAAGCTTCCTAGAAACTCGGTCATCTTCCTAAATACTAAGGCGTCCTCGAACGGGTTCACTTCTATGTCCCTAGCCATTTCTTGTTCTTGGAAAGTTGCTGCACTAGCAAAGGCTTTATCTAGGTAAAAAGGTCTTTGGGGGCCTATGATGTTCTTATCAATCCAAGGTCCATATCTAGAAGGCTCTCTATCCAACCTTATCTCTTGTGGAATTTCTTCATCCTTGTAGTATGTATGCTTTTTAACATCGTAAACGGATCTAGCACTCCCCTCTCCTACCACTATTTTGGACATCTTACAATCGATGATGGCACTAGCGGTAGCTAAAAATCCTCTTCCAACTAGTAATGGGCATGTCGGGTCCTTATTCATGTCTAGCACATGAAAGTCGGCCAAAAGAGTTAACTCTCCTACATGTACTACCATATCCTTTATTATTCCTACCGGACGTGCTATACTACCGTCCGCAAGACCTAAGATGGTTTCCGTTGGTTCAATTTTACCTAAGTTAAGGCTTCTATGTAGGGACAACGGAACAAGATTGATGCATGATCCTAAATCGGCTAGAGCATCGAGTGGCTTGGAAGTTCCAAGTCTACACGGAAGAGTGAATAGCCCGGGATCGTCTAACTTCTTAGGTAAGTTGTTTCGCACAAAAGTGGACCCATGTTTTCCAAGCCTAAGTTCTAACTCATATTTTTCTTTTAAAGCATTATAGTAAGGTGCATGAGCTAAGACTTCAAGAATCGGGTTTTCTTGATGGAGTTCCTTGTACTCCTCCTCTAAACTAGGGTTGGATTCTTGGCTAACGGGTTTCTCAAGAGTAGGCTCTACCAAGGGTTCCGGGCCTTGGTACCTCTTGGATGGCTTGGAACCCTTTTTGATAGCATTTACCGAGTGAACCGTTGGGTGAGAGGGGCATGGATGTGCACTCTCCCATGGTGAACTAGAACATGAAGTCGATGCAATCGAATTCAATTTTGGGTTCTTAATGGTATCACTTGGGAGTGCTCCAACTTCCCGCTCATTGAAGGCTTTTAAGAGGGCATCAAGCTTGGTTGTCATCTCGCTTTGTTTTTGCTTAAAATCGGCTTCAAGCTTATTTAATCGAGTTTCTTGGGATGACAAAAATCTAGATGCAATTGCCTCAAGATTAGTGGGGTTCCCGATATTAGAAGAATTGAACCTAGTAGGCGAACTAGATGAGCTTTGGGGTGTGCTTGAGTTTTGGTCCCACTTAAGGTTAGGGTGATTTCTCCATGAGGGGTTGTATGAGTTTCCTAAGTTGTTTTGTTCGGGTTTGAAAGTGTACCACTTCTCTCCCGCTCCGTCGGTACGTATGGAGGCGTAGTCCGCAAAAGCTTGTTCGGAGAGCCTTGTGCAATCACGAGTGTCATGGGGACCACTGCATAACTCACAAGGTAGAGTGATTTGATTCACTTGTCGTGAGGACTTAGGATTTTCGTAGGAACTCATGAGGAATTTAACTTGATCTTCAAGTTCGATCATCCTACGGTCGGAAGGAGGTAAGGAGATTGCCTTAACGGTTTTGGGCAGCTCACGGGGGTCATCCCAACTTTCGTTGTCATAGAGGGCGAGGTCCTCTATTATTTCCCATGATTCTTCTGCGGTGAGATCACTAAGTTTTCCACCGGCCGCTTGGTCAATGGATCGCTTAGTGGGGAAGTTGACATGATCATAAAAGATTTGGACTTGGAGCCAAAGATCAATGCCGTGATGAGGGACTTTATGAAGTAAGTCCTTAAATCGGGTCCATGCTTCGTAGAGAGATTCACCTTGACGTTGTTGGAACATCAAGATGTCATTCCTAAGCTTAGTGGTTCTCCCCGGTGGGAAAAATTGAGCAAGGAAGCGAGAAGTAAGATCATCCCAACTTGAGATGGAGCCGGCGGGAAGTCGCTCAAGCCAATTACTAGCTTGGTCCCGTAGAGAGAATTGGAAGAGACGCAGGCGCGTGGTCTCCCGAGTAGTAGCATCAAGGTCGATGGAATCGACGATTTTGAGGAAATCCCTCAGATGCTGATTTGGATCTTCGGAACGAAGTCCATGGAATGCACATCCGTTTTGCACCAACCGGATGGTGTCGGATCGCAGGGCCGTAGTTTGGGCTTGGTCGGGAAGCTCAATGGATTAGATTTTGAGACTTTAAACTCCATTGACCAATCATGCATAAATATCTTTTGAAAACATAACATTAGCCAAGGTCTTGAATCAATTGTATAAAACATTGTTCTTTTTGATCTTCCAAAAGTAGACCTTGCTCTTTTCCGTTCTAATTGTTTGAAAAATAACCTTTTTGATTGAGTTGAAATCATTCTCCCCCTCAATCAATGACATGAGTTGTTGATTGAGTGTTAGAGAGTTTGACAAAGATAAGCCCGGATGATTTTCAAAAATAGAGTCCGAGGTATTTTCAAAGCAATTTTGTTTTCATTAGATGACAAATATTTTTCAGAAGAATCATTAGACGGAAAAATATTTGGAAAGAAAACATTTGTCATTATGGTGACAAACATTTGTTTTAAGAATCAGGGCATGAGATTTGAAAAATAAGATTAAGCATGGCTCTGTTCTTTCCTTTTAAAACGGGTTACTGCCTGAAATGACAATAAACCACCATTTTTCTCCGTCTCAATATTATTATGTTTTTATTTTTTTATTTTTTATTTTATTTTTTTTTTAAATTTATGTACATTCGAAGAACATCTAAAAACCCGTGACATTCTTTGAATGTCAACACAAAGTCCGTAGATGATATCGAATTAAGAAAAACATGACAAAATAACAATATTTTTGGGATTTTTAAAGATTTTCTAATTTTTATGGATTTTGAAAATTTTATATTTTTCTATTTTCTTTTGTGGGTTTTGAAATTTTGTATTTTGCTTTTTGAAAAAATATATACAAGAGATAGACGAAGAAAAACATTTACTCCTCGTCTTCCTCTTGAAGGCGTTTGAGTGTTTCCGGTTGAAGACTCTTTAGACCAAGTCGTGGAAGGATAAACTCAAAACGTTCTCTAGGAAGAGCTTTGGTAAAGATGTCTGCTAACTGATATTCAGTCCTCACAAAATAGAGTTCTACCACACCTTTTTCCACTTGTTCCCGAATGAAATGATGTCGAATGTCGATGTGCTTTGCTCTTGAGTGTTGAACGTTGTTGCAAGAGAGAGCAATGGCACTTTTGTTATCACAATACAGAGGGATTTTGTTGAATTCAAAGCCATAGTCAGATAATTGGGATCTCATCTATAGGATTTGAGCACAACAAGATGACATGGCTATATATTCAGCCTCTGTAGAGGATATAGAAGTACTCATTTGTTTCTTTGAAGACCAGCTCACAAGCTTATCACCCAAAAACTGAGCACCTCCAGACGTACTTCGACGTGTATCTTGACATCCTGCATGATCAGCATTTGCATAGGTTGTTACTAACATACCGGTGTCCTTCGGGTACCAAAGTCCCATGTTGATGGTTCCTTGGAGATACCGAAAGACCCGTTTAACCGCTTCAAGGTGCTTTTTGGTAGGTTTAACCTGGTATCTAACACACATGCATACAACGAACAGAATATCAGGTCTACTGGCTGTGAGGTACATCAGGGATCCAATCATACTTCGATATTTCGTTTGATCTACCATGATCCCTGAGTGGTCCTTATCCAGTTTGGTACGCTCCACCATGGGAGTGTCAACGGTGTCACAAGTGTTAAATCCAAATTTCTTTAAACTTTCATTAGCATATTTAGATTGATTGATAAAAATGCCTCTGGGACTTTGTGAAATTTGTAATCCCAAGAAAAATGACATTTGTCCCATCATTGACATTTGAAATTTGGAGCCCATCTCCTTATAAAAACGGTCACATTCATTGGGGTCAGTTGAGGCAAAAATAATATCATCAACATAGATTTGAACGTCAATTAAATGTTTGCCTGACTTTCTGGTGAACAATGTCGGATCAACTGCTCCTTTGCTGAATCCAGTAGATAGAAGAAAATTTGATAGTGTATCATACCATGCCCTTGGAGCTTGCTTCAAGCCGTAAAGAGCCATCTTCAAACGATAGACATGAGTAGGATGCTCTGGATTCACAAAACCTTCCGGTTGGCTGACGTATACGACTTCTTTAAGATCTCCATTAAGAAAAGCCGTCTTTACATCCATTTGATAGACAACCATGTTCTTACTTGCAGCATTAGCCAGGAAGATTCTGATTGCCTCAATACGTGCAACTGGATCAAATGATTCTTTAAAGTCAATACCCTCCTCTTGACGATATCCTTTTGCAACCAATCGAGCCTTGTTATTTAACACATCACCATGCTCATCAAGTTTTACTTTGAAGATCCACTTTAGAGAAATGATCATAGCACAGTCAGGAGCAGGTACTAATTCCCATACATCTAGTCGATCAAACTCATGAATTTTTTCTTGCATGGCATTGAACCAGCTGTCTTCATTCATGGCAGTTTTAACGTCTTTTGGTTCGACCTTGGATAGTACGGAGTTGAAGAAGCACCATAAGGCATCAGTTGAAATTTGTTTACGAGTGGATACTGGACGAGAAAGGTTCCCAATGATGTTGTCCAATGGATGATCATGTGTCCATTTTCTAAGGTGTTCATGTGGTTGTTGTTGAGGAACTGAAGTAGCAGAGTCATTTTCTCCTAATGAAGATGGTTTTGATGATGGTTCAGGAGCAAATATGTTCTCAAAGGGAGCATCTTCAGGAGTAGCAAAGGGATTATCTCTATCATAGGTGCCAGAAACAATTCCATGATGTACACTCGATGATTGAGGATTTATTGATGAGACAGAGTGATCAGCAGCAGGCGCTTCTTGACTTAATGACATAGAAACTGAAGGGTTATCTAAGTTGACAGGGATAGGAGCTGCCTCTGTTGATGGGTTTGACAGATCATTAGCAGTTGGCTCATAGTGTTCATCAAACATTGGATCAAATAATTTCTTGAAATCATCTTCTGACGGTGGTACATATGGAGTTGTTGGTGAGGTTATACAAGAGTAGAACTGATGGGACTACTTGATGAAGGTTGTGATGCGGGTCCAGAACTAGGTTGTCCTGGAGCCATTTGACCGGTCAGCTCATCGAACGTAACGTGAATTGTTTCCATGATATTTCGGGTTCTTTTGTTGTAGATTCAGTATCCTTTTCTGCTTGGTGCATATCCTACAAATACTCCAATGTCCGCTTTAGCTTTGAGTTTGCCTAAGTCTTGACCCTCATTAGTTGGATAACACAATGCACCAAACACACGAAGGAATGAAAGATTAGGTTTTCGATTATGGACAAGTTCATATGGAGTTTTTCCATGAGACGTGTGAATTAGTGATCGATTTTGAGTGTAGCATGCAGTGGCAATGGCTTCAGCCCAGAGAAACATTGGAACCTTTGAGTAAATCAGCATTGTTCTTGCGGCTTCCACAAGAGTTCGATTTCGTCTTTCAACTACACCGTTCTGTTGAGGAGTTCGTGGAACACTTCTTTGATGACTGATTCCAACACTTTCATAAAAATCACTAAGTTCTTTATTAACAAACTCAGTTCCATTGTCTATTCGGATGATTCTGACAGTTTTGTTAAGTCGAACCTGCAGTTGTTTGATGAGTTTAATGATGATTGATAACGCTACACGCGTCGTTCGGGGTCAAGGAAACTTCCTTTTCTTCGAGCAAGTTTTATAACACCCTAGGCAGTGAACCTAATCGTTGTAGTGTAGTAATTAGGGTAAGCCACGGGTATTGATATCGTTCTCTAGGGGAATAGGAATGCTAGTAAGGAGTTACTACGCTAAGGTTAAGGTTGAGGAAGATTATTTTTTATCTTTTTATGTTTTATGAAAATGGAAAGGTACGAATCTCGGGTATTGGATTTGGGGGGGGGGGGGTTGGTATTTCTACCGATTACTCTACTATTATCTAATTATCTAAACTAAGGTTGTGGGAGTCTATGTCTAATTAATGTGTGCTCGTATGATAGTTTAAAGATGTGTTTACTTAGATTGTATTACTCCTTAATTATCTCCTATTGATGGTTGAGTGTCACGTCTTATTCCTAGTTGCGTTGTGTGTCTAAAGTTGTAGGGTATGCGTTTCTCCCTAACTCTTCGAACTTACCAAAGGGTCTCGTCTACAAACCCACTAGGGATGATAAAATCCTACTCTAAGGCGCTCTTTGGATGGTTTAGCCTACAACTACTCAGGTAATTATATTCTAAGGTTCACAAAGATGAATCAAGCATTAAGTACACAACGAATGACCTATCGCATTACTAGATCATTAATCAACTAAGATAAGAAACAACCAATCAATATTCAATAATTAAGTTTCATACTTTCTAAGCAAACACACAAATAAATTAGCCGGACATGGAGAACATGCAAGCATACACACAAATAATCAAAGACATAATTGAATTAATGAAGTAAAGACTTATCTTGATGTAAGATAGGGTTTAAAACCCTAAAATATTGTACAAGACACCTTAGGTTCGGTTTTAGGTTTTTACTCCAAAGACTCTCCACACAAAGACTGAAAAATTCGGATTCTATATATAAGATTACAATTGCGACGGCGTCACCTTATGTTTAGTGACGCCGTCGTGTCGCCGCCATTAGGGTTTCGTCTTGGCCACGCTAACCTTGCGACGGCGTCACCTTATGTCCGTGACGCCGTCCTCTTCAGCTTCTGACGTCGTCTGGATTGCATCTAGGCCGTCTGAGTAGCGACGGCCTACTCTTTCACAACTAGACGCCGTCTCTTGAAAATACGAGTTTTGGGTTCTGGCCCGTCACAATAATTTTGGGACGGCGTCGCCAATAGCACCTGACGCCGTCGCCTTCTACTTTCAGCAACTGTGAGTGTCTCGATTTCGACTTTGGCCATTTTCTTCATATAATCGCGCCTTTTCGTCCAAATAAGTGCCATTCCAGCATTTTGCCTTCACGAGACCTAAAAAGTGAAAAGGAACGATATTAAGCAATAACGGATACAAAAGTGATCAAATAAGGACTTAAACGACCCCTCAAAATGGTACCTTTTAAAACCTTATCAAATATCCCTACACTTGTTATTTGCTTGTCCTCAAGCAAATGTGCTTTTAGCCAATTAATTTATAAGTTAGGGGTCATGAAGCATTAATTCAAAACGGTCCACAACACATATAAGCCCCGCAAAAGTCATAA
This sequence comes from Chrysanthemum seticuspe, assembly GCA_019973895.1. Classification (NCBI taxonomy): domain Eukaryota; kingdom Viridiplantae; phylum Streptophyta; class Magnoliopsida; order Asterales; family Asteraceae; genus Chrysanthemum; species Chrysanthemum seticuspe. Next base: position 37,668,770 of record BPTQ01000007.1, read on the forward strand.
CAAGCACGGAAATTACATACTAGCACCTCACATGGGGTGGTTGGATACTCACATCTCTCTCGGGTGTATATGAAATATAACAAAATAGGAAATGGAAGATAAACACTCATTAACCGGTCCTAGTACATAGATTACCATAGGCTTGAGAATAGATCAAACCTCCATCGCTTTGGCGTAAGCACCTAGGAAAGACTATCAAAGAGGTCTTTTAAAGGGTTGTAACGTTAGGCTTACGGTAGGGAAATGAGGGTTTGGTGGGATAGGCTATTTAGTGGTGGCAAGTCAAAAATCTTTATGTTAACTGCATATGAAGAATGGCATTGCTAAGCCAAGACTCGACACTCTAAACTCTAGATAACTGAAATAAATAAACATAAATTTAAAGATAGATGTAGGATGGTAGCCCGTATGTTTTTTTTTTTTTTTTTTTTTTTCACTCTATTTTTTTTTCTTTTCTCTTTTTCTATATTTTTTTTTTCGACTTTTTTATTTTTTATTTATTTATTTATTTTTTTTTCATACACTTTTACTCTACCATCCTCTATGATAACATCAAAATACTAGGGATTTATAGGCATATCCCTACACTTGAGTTTTTATTACTCTAACACTAATTTGACCCGAATTGAAAAGATCAAAACACTTGGGGTACATTATTACGCAAACAAAGGGAATTTGAATTTTTAACGTTCCATTCCCGTCATTTCATAAACTTTAACTTTTCCCATGAATCCCAATCATCCCAAAACTGTATACAAAGGATATGACTCGACTTAGCAACTTATGCAAGCAACTAGATAATTGAACTAAGGGTTTAGGGTGATAACAAACATTTGCACTAAAAGTGAGTGCATAAGGGGTAGGCTAAGGCGATTTGGGTGTATATTTGGGGGTGGGGTGTAAACAATGCTCTTCATTGATATTCTGGAAAAACCGAAACATCACGAGAACCGCGAAAAGGATAGGCTCTGAGGGGTTAACTAGGGGTATCGTGTACTAAAGATGAGTACAACGCAAAGGGTGTGGGGGAATTAATCAACCGAAATGGAAAAAGTAATTATATTACAGGTATCAAACAAGGGTTATCCTAATGCCTCTTATCATTTAGTTATTCCTAACTACACAAGTGTAGCCTCACTTGCGATCTCGGAATGCATCACAAAACAAGTTCTAGAATCTAATATACTACCGGTTCACACTCTAAGCATTAAAGATGAATGCTTTAATTCCTACTAATCTAAGGGCGATCCTCACATTTTGGTAGAATTTGGGTGGTAAAGGGTTTTTTTTGCTAGTCATGCAACTTCCTATCCATGAGACGCTTTTGTTAAGACTAATGGCCCACTCTTATATGTCATAACAAAATTTAAATTTGGTGCCAAAATTACCCTAACCGACATTTTCTCATGGTTTATTGCACAATCATAATTGGACAAAGCAAATAGTCAAGGATAAGCATAGTTTCAAAGTTCCCGTTTTATTTTCCCTCCCTACACTTAAACTGAACATTGTCCCCAATGTTCCCCGAAAGTATCAAAGTTATGATAAAAGAAGGTAATTAAAAACGAAAGAAACTAATACTCCCCTGATTAGCTCGGTAGGATCCGTGTAAAGTGGTGGTTAAATTCTTTTCAAGAAGAATTATTGCGTGAAAAGCTCCTTCAATCTTATGTAACTTCTTCTTGACAAACTAAACCTGCACACTTGAAGAAAACAAACGAAACCTTCGCGTAAAATCGGCGGTAATAATATGTATAAGACTCGATTTAAACTAGGATATAATGCTTGTGGAATGGATGTTTACAGAATTTCTAAGAAAATTAAGACCTGGAAAATTCCAAAAATTTATAAGTAGCTCAGAAAACGAGAAAAAGTGATCTGATGTTTTTACTCCTTCCTGACGCCGTCAGGTTGCAATCCTGACACCGTCAGGTTATCCTGACAAAAACTGGTCTGCGATTTTCAGAAAAAAATTCTGGAAAATTTACATCTTTAGAATCTGGAAAAATTTCTGCAAAACATCCATTATGACTCGATACAAGCATTTGACTCGAACAAACAAACATAAATATCTTTTAGTTAATTGTTATTCTCATGTTTACGTTTCTTTTGAAAACGTGTGTAATCCTCCCTACACTTATCCCTTATGTAAAATACCTTTATATGCAATTAAGACGAGGTTAAAAACAAAATAAAGCATTTTTACAAATTTAAACATGAGGATAAACAATTAATAAAAGATATATGACACTAACAAGCAAACAATTAAGCATGGGTTGCCTCCCACGAAGCGCTTTTCTTTATTTAAGAGTCTTGTAGCTAGACTCGTAGTCGTGCTCCTACGTACCGATATACGTAAGTCTATCCTCAACAATGTCGTAAGGATCAAACTTATCATTCAAGTTCCTAGTAGTACGTTCGGTTAAATATGCCTTTTCAAACATCTCACCATCGGGATCATAAATTTGTATCCTAATGTGCCACCTTCCATTACCATCACTAGGCTGTCTATTCCAATCCCACATGTGTTCGGATTTCTCAACTATCCACTTATTCATGACAAGGTTAACGGGCAAGCTTCCTAGGAACTCGGTCATCTTCCTAAATACTAAGGCGTCCTCGAACGGGTTCACTTCTATGTCCCTAGCCATTTCTTGTTCTTGGAAAGTTGCTGCACTAGCAAAGGCTTTATCTAGGTAAAAAGGTCTTTGGGGGCCTATGATGTTCTTATCAATCCAAGGTCCATATCTAGAAGGCTCTCTATCCAACCTTATCTCTTGTGGAATTTCTTCATCCTTGTAGTATGTATGCTTTTTAACATCGTAAACGGATCTAGCACTCCCCTCTCCTACCACTATTTTGGACATCTTACAATCGATGATGGCACTAGCGGTAGCTAAAAATCCTCTTCCAACTAGTAATGGGCATGTCGGGTCCTTATTCATGTCTAGCACATGAAAGTCGGCCAAAAGAGTTAACACTCCTACATGTACTACCATATCCTTTATTATTCCTACCGGACGTGCTATACTACCGTCCGCTAGACCTAAGATGGTTTCCGTTGGTTCAATTTTACCTAAGTTAAGGCTTCTATGTAGGGACAACGGAACAAGATTGATGCATGATCCTAAATCGGCTAGAGCATCGAGTGGCTTGGAAGTTCCAAGTCTACACGGAAGAGTGAATAGCCCGGGATCGTCTAACTTCTTAGGTAAGTTGTTTCGCACAAAAGTGGACCCATGTTTTCCAAGCCTAAGTTCTAACTCATATTTTTCTTTTAAAGCATTATAGTAAGGTGCATGAGCTAAGACTTCAAGAATCGGGTTTTCTTGATGGAGTTCCTTGTACTCCTCCTCTAAACTAGGGTTGGATTCTTGGCTAACGGGTTTCTCAAGAGTAGGCTCTACCAAGGGTTCCGGGCCTTGGTACCTCTTGGATGGCTTGGAACCCTTTTTGATAGCATTTACCGAGTGAACCGTTGGGTGAGAGGGGCATGGATGTGCACTCTCCCATGGTGAACTAGAACATGAAGTCGATGCAATCGAATTCAATTTTGGGTTCTTAATGGTATCACTTGGGAGTGCTCCAACTTCCCGCTCATTGAAGGCTTTTAAGAGGGCATCAAGCTTGGTTGTCATCTCGCTTTGTTTTTGCTTAAAATCGGCTTCAAGCTTATTTAATCGAGTTTCTTGGGATGACAAAAATCTAGATGCAATTGCCTCAAGATTAGTGGGGTTCCCGATATTAGAAGAATTGAACCTAGTAGGCGAACTAGATGAGCTTTGGGGTGTGCTTGAGTTTTGGTCCCACTTAAGGTTAGGGTGATTTCTCCATGAGGGGTTGTATGAGTTTCCTAAGTTGTTTTGTTCGGGTTTGAAAGTGTACCACTTCTCTCCCGCTCCGTCGGTACGTATGGAGGCGTAGTCCGCAAAAGCTTGTTCGGAGAGCCTTGTGCAATCACGAGTGTCATGGGGACCACTGCATAACTCACAAGGTAGAGTGATTTGATTCACTTGTCGTGAGGACTTAGGATTTTCGTAGGAACTCATGAGGAATTTAACTTGATCTTCAAGTTCGATCATCCTACGGTCGGAAGGAGGCAAGGAGATTGCCTTAACGGTTTTGGGCAGCTCACGGGGGTCATCCCAACTTTCGTTGTCATAGAGGGCGAGGTCCTCTATTATTTCCCATGATTCTTCTGCGGTGAGATCACTAAGTTTTCCACCGGCCGCTTGGTCAATGGATCGCTTAGTGGGGAAGTTGACATGATCATAAAAGATTTGGACTTGGAGCCAAAGATCAATGCCGTGATGAGGGACTTTATGAAGTAAGTCCTTAAATCGGGTCCATGCTTCGTAGAGAGATTCACCTTGACGTTGTTGGAACATCAAGATGTCATTCCTAAGCTTAGTGGTTCTCCCCGGTGGGAAAAATTGAGCAAGGAAGCGAGAAGTAAGATCATCCCAACTTGAGATGGAGCCGGCGGGAAGTCGCTCAAGCCAATTACTAGCTTGGTCCCGTAGAGAGAATTGGAAGAGACGCAGGCGCGTGGTCTCCCGAGTAGTAGCATCAAGGTCGATGGAATCGACGATTTTGAGGAAATCCCTCAGATGCTGATTTGGATCTTCGGAACGAAGTCCATGGAATGCACATCCGTTTTGCACCAACCGGATGGTGTCGGATCGCAGGGCCGTAGTTTGGGCTTGGTCGGGAAGCTCAATGGTGTTCCTATAGCCTAGGTGGCTTGGTCTTGAGTATTCACCAAGAGTACGGGCTCTTGGCGGGTCATTTGGTGGTATGTTGATGAATGGTAGTGGGTTATCACCTTCCATGATGAAAAGTGATGGGATTACGAACAAAGGTTACGAAGAAGGGGGATAGACTAAGAGAAATCTAAAAATGAAAAAAAAGTTTACTTGATAGGAATCAAGCAAAGAAACCTAAACGAGGTTGACTACTAACTAGCTATTCTATTCCCCGGCAGCGGCGCCAAAAACTTGATAATGCTACACGCGTCGTTCGGGGTCAAGGAAACTTCCTTTTCTTCGAGCAAGTTTTATAACACCCTAGGCAGTGAACCTAATCGTTGTAGTGTAGTAATTATGGTAAGCCACGGGTATTGATATCGTTCTCTAGGGGAATAGGAATGCTAGTAAGGAGTTACTACGCTAAGGTTAAGGTTGAGGAAGATTATTTTTTATCTTTTTATGTTTTATGAAAATGGAAAGGTACGAATCTCGGGTATTGGATTTGGGGGGGGTTGGTATTTCTACCGATTACTCTACTATTATCTAATTATCTAAACTAAGGTTGTGGGAGTCTATGTCTAATTAATGTGTGCTCGTATGATAGTTTAAAGATGTGTTTACTTAGATTGTATTACTCCTTAATTATCTCCTATTGATGGTTGAGTGTCACGTCTTATTCCTAGTTGCGTTGTGTGTCTAAAGTTGTAGGGTATGCGTTTCTCCCTAACTCTTCGAACTTACCAAAGGGTCTCGTCTACAAACCCACTAGGGATGATAAACTCCTACTCTAAGGCGCTCTTTGGATGGTTTAGCCTACAACTACTCAGGTAATTATATTCTAAGGTTCACAAAGATGAATCAAGCATTAAGTACACAACGAATGACCTATCGCATTACTAGATCATTAATCAACTAAAATAAGAAACAACCAATCAATATTCAATAATTAAGTTTCATACTTTCTAAGCAAACACACAAATAAATTAGCCGGACATGGAGAACATGCAAGCATACACACAAATAATCAAAGACATAATTGAATTAATGAAGTAAAGACTTATCTTGATGTAAGATAGGGTTTAAAACCCTAAAATACTGTACAAGACACCTTAGGTTCGGTTTTAGGTTTTTACTCCAAAGACTCTCCACACAAAGACTGAAAAATTCGGATTCTATATATAAGATTACAATTGCGACGGCGTCACCTTATGTTTAGTGACGCCGTCGTGTCGCCGCCATTAGGGTTTCGTCTTGGCCACGTTAACCTTGCGACGGCATCACCTTATGTCCGTGACGCCGTCCTCTTCAGCTTCTGACGTCGTCTGGATTGCATCTAGGCCGTCTGAGTAGCGACGGCCTACTCTTTCACAACTAGACGCCGTCTCTTGAAAATACGAGTTTTGGGTTCTGGCCCGTCACAATAATTTTGGGACGGCGTCGCCAATAGCACCTGACACCGTCGCCTTCTACTTTCAGCAACTGTGAGTGTCTCGATTTCGACTTTGGCCATTTTCTTCATATAATCGCGCCTTTTCGTCCAAATAAGTGCCATTCCAGCATTTTGCCTTCACGAGACCTAAAAAGTGAAAAGGAACGATATTAAGCAATAACGGATACAAAAGTGATCAAATAAGGACTTAAACGACCCCTCAAAATGGTACCTTTTAAAACCTTATCAATGATATCTGGAGTTTCATCCTTTGTCCTGAAGAACTTAACCCAAGTAAATCGAGAGTAATCATAAACCACAACTAACACATATTTCTTCCCATAAATATTCTGCACTCTCATAGGTCCACATAAATCCATGTGAATGGTATGAAGAACTTCCATAACTGAGTTTGTAGGTTTGGGTTTGTGGGCATACTTCTTGATTTTTCCCAATTGGCATGCTGAACAAAGATGATCCTTTTCATACTTTAGTCTAGGTAAGCCTATTACTAAGTCCTTTCTGGAAAGATCATTTATGGTGCCGAAGTTCAAGTGATTGAGACGACGATGCCATAAAGCCTTTGACAGCAAGCAAATTGGAGAAGACTTCATCATATCTTCGATAGAGATGGTGTATAGGTTTGAACCACGTGTTCCTCTTAAAAGTTCTGCACCATCAAGTTCTCTAACGAAACAAGTATGTTTTCTGAAGGCCACTTCTAGATCAGAATCACAGAATTGACCGACAGCGAATAAGTTATGACCAAGACCTTCAACATAATATACCCTGGAGATTACACTATCACCAACAACATAGTCTCCATAACCCATAATTACACCGAAATGATCATTCTCGAATCTAATAGTCCCGATGAATTTACTCACAAAGTTCATGAGCCGTGATCGGTCTCCAGTCATATGCTTGGAACAGCCTGAGTCCAGGTACTACAGAACGATTTGAACGATCTGCAGTTGAACACAGACAAGAATGGATAACTGGATAATTGGGATCCCCATGCAAGAATGGGTTCCACTTGGTTAGTAACAGTGATTGGAACACCCACATCAGAAGTAGAAACAATGAATTCATTAGGGACAAAAGTTGTGCTAGTGTGTGAATTAGACCTATTCAAAGTATGTTCACTTCTTAAAGGAATAGTTCTATCAGTAGGCATCCATTTCCTAATGGGCGTTGGTCTAGATAATCTAGGGCACAACTCATTAAGATTAAATTTGCGTCCAGTAGGTATCCACTGATAACCTACATTACTGAGTTTTCTTCCTGTGGGTTTCCACTGTTTTCTACCCTTCTTCCGCCTTTGCTTTCTAGCCTTCTTAGCTTGAATTTTGGCATTAACAGTTTTAACTGGGTATTTAACATCATTAATCAAACCATTCACACCACATTCATGATTAGTAACAGAAATCAAGCACTCATCATTACATGTTTTGTCAAAAGTAGCAGAATTCGAATTAATTACAGTACGCTTATAGCTAATACTAGAATCAACACGATTCATTTTATTCAACTCAAACTTAAAGTTCCTAGGGTGGTCTTCAACTTTCTTCCACTGAACATTCCTAGCATACAAGGTCCTATCATTCTTTGTGTTGCCTTGAGGCTTTGACCTGCTTGCTTTGGTGTCACTTTTTACTCCTGTAGAGGGAATGAGAACATTAGTTGGTATTGCTACTTTTTGCTTTTCAGGTTTAGAAGTGCTGGGATCTGAACTACTTGAAGGCACATTGAAGCTTACATGCTTAACTTTAGTCATAGAACAAGGCATTACAGCTTTATCTTTCTCACATAAGGATTTAGGGCATGTTGCTCTTAAACATTCTAACAACTCCTGAGATCATTTGGCCTGAATGCAAGTAAACCTAATTTCTCTATCAAGTGGCTTATTTATGAAATCCTCTTCTACAATCTCACAGAGACATTCTAGACTATCCTTAAGGTGAGCGAAATAGTTATGAAACACAAGTTCGTTATTCCTAAGATGAGGAGGAATGTATTTAACAGTCACAATATATTTAGAGTCTGCAGATGACTTTGATGCAACATTCTCATTAAAGACAAGTGGCATTTTCCCTTTTACCTGACTCCTCAGATTCTCAATTTCCTTTTGTAAAGACGTTATTTTTTCGTTGTTCTTGTCACGAGTGACTTTCATTGAATCATATAACTCTTTGAAATGTCGTTTACCCTTTTCATTTTCTTCTAGAAAACTCTCATTTTCCTTTTGTAAAACATTAACCAAGTTTTGAAGATGAAAAGTTTAAGAGCACTGAGAATCTAAGGGAGGAGGCATTTGGGAGCCAGTCACACTGTTCTTTTCACCCTTTAATTGTGAAATTTGGGCTTTCAATTTTCTGATCGTGTTACAGTGAGCTTGAATCTGTTCATCACGTTTGTTTATTTCAAAAACTGCATCAAATTCAGGAGCATCTGAGGATGTCTTGATATTTGAGGTTTTAACATTTTCTTTGAGATGTTGATATTTTAATTGCAAGGCAAAATGTTCAACTTCCAATTTAGAAAAATGTTTGACCAAGTTATCATGATCATCCTGTTCAATTTTATCATGCATTTTTGAATTTGCTGTTTCAAGCTCAATGACACGATCATGGGAAACTTTCAAGGCAACAGATAATTCATGAAATTGAGAAGCAGTAATAGAGTGCTTAGTAACAGTATAAAACATATCTTGAGCCACACAACTCAATACTAAGTTCTCATTTAAGATGTGCAGTTTTTTCCTATCAATTTCATTATATTTGTGTTCCCGTTCATAGTCATTGACCTCAACAATCATTGCATCAAATTCCTTTTCCATTTCTTTAATATCCGAGTTTATTCCTTTTTGAAGACTTTCAAATTGACCTTTTAATTGTTTAAAGAAAGGCATGACCTCAGTTAAATAGCATTCTTTAGTTTGCTCAAAACCCCTTTCCCCTTCAGTTATCCCAGTAGGTGTGATCCTTTTCTTACATGTCTTCTCAAAATCAACAAATAGTTGATAAAAAACATATAGGCTGATTAAGGTCTTGCTCTTAGTGGGAATAGATCTAGGAACTAAATGCATGGGTGTATTCGGAGGATACATAGTTGCTTGAGGCATTTTCCTAAGGGGAGTGTTTGTTTTAACAAGTGCATTAGCTTTTTGCATATCTATGTCCTTTTTCCAAAAAACTTGTTCTGGGGTTAATAGAGTTTGAGGCTTAAATCTGTTCAGGGAAATCCAATTTTCTTTAGTGTAATAATGGGGTTTCAATGTTATGTTTTGCTTTTTACACTCAGGATCTTTTAGCTTCATATTCAATTTTTCCCTAGTGACTTCATCTAATTGCCTATCTTCCTCAGTGCACTCAGCGCAACTAGGTTTCTGCCTAGGCTTAAGGATTTCCTTACCATCATATATTATCTTCTGAGCTTCTCTAGCCACTTTACCATATTCAGGATTGGGTTCCTTTACGAGGGGAATGCTATGCTTATCGCTGAGAACTATATGCTTAGTGATCATGTAAGCAGTCTGAATGGTATTCTCTTGTACGTACAACTTATTTTCAAGCTTGTTTTTCAAAGTTTTTAGATTAGAAAAGTCATTCAAAAGTTTTGATTCCTTAGCATTAAATTCTTGTTTAAGCACTTTAACATTATCTTGGAGTTCTTGTTTTTGCTTAACAGTTTTAGAAAGCTTTTCTTGTAAGGAGTTTAACTCTTGTTTTAATACTTCTTCTCTAAAATTACTTTTTCTAATAATTGTACGCATTTGGTCATCCATTTCCTGCTCACGGGTGGTTAACTCAAACTTAGCACGTTGTTCATAAATTGCAACTTGTTCTTTATAGGTATTCAGTTCAGATATAACAGAATCATCAGGGGCACATGGAGTGTATTCATCAAAAATAGAGTCATCATTGACTGCAAAGGATGCATCACTTGGTACAATCTCACTTTCACTTTGTATCACATATTGATCATATGGGACAGTGTTACTATTACCCGTATTATCCATATCTGATTCATTAGTTACATGTGATTGTACTTTGTTATGCATCTCTTGCTCATCAACTTCATCGTATAGTTTTAATACCTCAGAGATGATAGATTCTTTGGAAGGACCAGCCTGCTGTGGTGATGAAACCTTTGGAGAGACCACTGGTGAAATGCTAGCCATGAAGATGGTTTGGGCAGTTGGTTCATCATCAACATCTGAGTCATATGCATCACAATCAGCAACTTGAAATGCATTAGGATGATTCTTACCCATGTCTTGCACTGGCTGTTCATCCACATCAGCATCATATGTCTTAGCATTACCCTCTGCAAGAAACAACAACTCTTCTTCATCCAAAACTGCTCCACTGTCCTGTGCTTGTACCAGCAGCATCTTGTCCTTGAAGTACTCTGCATTTTGAGGGCGTTTTGGAGATGTTCAGTTCCTTGCAATGTGTCCATCACCACCACAGTTGTAGCACTTGATTGGCTTTACTTGTCCTTGATTGGCATTCCTTCCACGATTCTGATTAGCCATATACCCTCCACCAACTCCACCTCTTCCCTGTTCATACTGCCTTCCTTGAACTGGTTGTACCATAACCTTTCCATCTCTGACAATAGCATGATTGTGAAGATTGGATACAGTTCTGATTTCATTGTTAGTGTGAAGACTGTTAGTATGTGGAGTAAGCGTCAAGTTTTGTTTAACCATAAGAGCCAGTTGATTGATGAAGTGTTCCATGACTGCATCAACATCAGGTTGTTTGAACCTCGGATCGGGAATGAGTTTGTGATTACCGTTTCCAGTAGGTATAACTTGTGAAGCTTTGGTAGTAATCCCTACATTGGTGTAGAATGCTGTTGAATCATTTGATGAGCTTGCTTCTCCCTGTTTAGATTTGAACTGTTCAAGAATCATTCGTTCAAACATAACATGTCTCTCATTCTGAAGCAGGAAGGCATACAGTTGCCCATAGTTGGTGTTCTTTAATCCTTTGGTTAGCTTCACAGAGGTGACAAATTTGTGCCATTCGGGGATTCATGTTGTTCACAAACTTTAAGTTCAGCTGAATATTTGGCATGGTCATTTTGATATTCCTCATGTCATTCACAAGCTTGTGGAATCTCACGTAATATTCATAGACACTTTCTTCTGGTTTCATCTTAAAGTGCTCAAATACATCGTACAGTTGTGATTCTCTGTCTTCCTTAGTTACTTCAGAACCTGAGAGAAGCATCTTGACATTATCCCAAACTGCCTTGGCTTCAGTGTTGTGATTGATAAACTTGTAGATGTCTTTTGGAAGACCCTGAAGTATAATGTTTGAAGCCCTGATATCAGCATCGTATCTCTTTTTCTCCTTATCACTGAGCTCATCATACGTCTTTGGTCTATCCAATCCTAATATCACTGTTCCATCCGCAGCAGTTTCAAGTATGTCTCTTGTAGTCTCAATCTAATAAGGTCCTTCATCAATTGATTTGAGAATGTTGACTCCATTTTCCTTTCCCAAACAGTACAACCTAATTCGTTGAGCCCATGAGTCATAATCAGTTCTGTCAAGCATAGGTGGACGAGTATCTGATCCAGCTGCTTGAACGTCCTCAGCTACAGTAGAAACGATAGTAGGTACGTTGTTAGACATGATTACAATTTTTACGGGATTTTACTATTCTTTGATTGAACCGGGAAATTGATTCTTTCACGGGATTTTACTAAACCAAAAGAACAACCGTAAAAATGTAGCACGAAGAAGTGACAAGTCTCAATAGACAAGTAGCTAAACAGTCAACTCGCTTTAGTATCAACTCGCTAAACAGTCAACTCGCTTAAAAGACAAGTCACTAAAAACTCAAGTCGCTTAAAGAAACAACTCGCTTAAACCCAAGTCGCATAAAGAGTCAACTCGCTAAATAGCCAAGTCGCATACAGAGACAACTCGCTTACCAACCAAGTCGCATAAACCAACTCGCTGCCAATACAACTCGCTTAATAGCCAAGTCGCTTTAGAACTCAAGTCGCTTAAAGAATCAACTCGCTTAATAGTCAAGTTGCATAAACCAACTCGCTTCCAATAACAAGGCAACTCGCTTCGAAGAAACGTTTTACCGTGGCTCAACTCGCTTAGTACAATATTCAAAAACAACCACTTAAACAATCAAAAACAGCCCAACTATGATGATTCAAGCTTTCCAATTCAAAACCTAAGCACATATGATGATCCTAAATACAAAAGTACTATCAAAATTCAAACTTTAACACAAGAAATTGATCAAATGATTCAAACTCTCCTAAACACTTATAACCCAAAAAACCTTATGAAATCCACCAAAACAAAGAGCATGAAAGATGAGTGATCAAACCATGGCTCTTGATACCAATTGTAAGATAAAGGATTTCACAATAACATCAAACCATAATCACATGAGGCGTATACAAGTTTTAGAGAGAGAAAGTTAGAGAGAGAAAAGGAAGAGAGTTGGGAACTATGTGAAACAAAGAAAAATGGTATTGAAGTTCCAACCCTCTACCTTGGAAGGTAGAGGGTATTTATAGTGTCTTACAATAAACGCCACGTACGGGTTGTGGATCAGGCATACAATGGGTAAAGACCGTCCTTCCTCCACGGTGTTACTTAACTAACTACTTATTAACATAACTTGACTACGACTACGAGCTTTCTAACGAATACATATACTTGAGGTGACCGAATCTTTAACGACTGGATTTTCTAAATCCTAACACAACTCAAAGAGAAAATACATGTGAAAGGGGTGAGTTGCAATGAAGATATGGCTCATTATTTATAGAAGAAAAAGTGCTATTGTTCCACGGATCCCACACTTGAGGGATCCGTCCAGTGTATTCCTGGGGATCCGTGGGACGCTCCTCTTTGCCCATGGGTTTTGGGTCATGGGTCATGGGTCCTAGACTTTGGACCATGGGTATCCAAGTAGATACAATGTATCTACAAGATGCAATGCATCTAGTCCATGGGTCATGGGTTAAAACTATGGGTCATGGATAATACCCATTTATGACTTATGCATGATGTCATGCAATGGGTTATGGGGTTAAGCTCCATGGGTATGGGTCATGGACTTTAGATTTTACCCAACTACATTCAATGTATTTGGTCAATGGGTCAAATACTTAAACTTCTACCCATTTATATTACCCATTATAATACATACTAGTTATGTATATATCTACCCAATATGTAAACACTAGTTGTTGTACATATGTATTACTAAATCATAAAATCACTTTTACTTGTTTAGTGTTTTATGTGAAAACGTAAGTGTGTTAGTAAACTATTGGCTCAAACCATTTACTTATTTTATTTGTTTCGTTAAAATGATTTTAACTTGTTATCGACAAAACATTAGAAGATCGTCAAATATAAATAAACGTTTTTACAGTTTATTTGTATTAACAGGACATACCAGATTCACATGATATTCAATGAATTGAATATAGGACAGATCCCAACTTAACATGATTGTACTTTATGGATCTTGGTCATTAAGTAAATCATTAATGTTTATCCTCATACTTGAGATACCAGATAACTGTTATGAATGTAGTACACTTGTGTGAGATAGTCTAACGCTATCCGTAACTGGTAGTAATAAGAGCTATTTTCAGAAGTGTTGCAAAGTTCATGAGTTATGTTTGTAGTCAAGAGAATTTGTTCCTTTGAATTTGTTTCAAAGTATAATACTATTTTGGGACCCTCGTAGGGTTGACAAGATGTTTGTATGGCCATACCCAAGATCAATCTGGAATACGTTCGGATGATTTGGTAATCTTGTTCAATCAGATATAACGAGAAACAGAATATTAACTTATGGAATGACTTGATCCATATCTATAGTTAAATGTAGTATTAGTTGCAAAAGGATAAGTAAAAATGATGAATCATTAAATGGTTTTTTCAGGAGACCATACTCGATTCGATCTGGGGGCATTGGCGTGTTAAGCTAGACTAAACCAATGTCATTACTATATTAAGTAATATTTAAGTGGGAGCTGAATGGTTTATGGATATTTTTAATATGCGTATGACTGAACTCGAACTCGAGACTTCGAGATTGCACACATTACGTATGAGAATTGATGTTAAAATAATTAATATATAAATGTTATTATTATTGATTATTTGTCACGAAATAAATACTTAAGGATAGTTAATATTTAACGAGTTTAGACTAACGGTCGTTAAATATAAACTAAAATGACTAGAGATGAAATTAGTGGACAAGAAGGATCTAGAACCCCTCTTGGGTTCCCTTGGCCGGTCGTGGGTCTCCAAAAGCTCAAGGAGGCTTAAACTTGTTCTCCAAGATTAGTTACCTATAAATACAAACCCCTTGTATTCATAAATCTAACCTAGGTGACTAGCAAACCTAATTTCTCTTCTTCTTTCCTTCTCCTTGTGTTTGGCCGATCGTGTAATACCCTTCCCCAAGGGATTCGATTTTTACATTCACAAGAACAAGTGTTTGGTTTGTTCGTGATCAAGAACCTAGCTTTTCACATCAAATCGATATTAGTACGTGTGTAAAAGAAAGAAGAACAAATACAATTGTGTTTGTGGGTTTCTGGTATTCGACATCTAAGGGGGTCGAAATTTTATAAACCCTAATTTAGGGTTTGGGTTTTTGTTCTTAGTTCTTGATATCGTGTGTTTCTTGAATTGCTAAAAGGTACGCATATTTTTTTATTCGGTTAATTAATTTACAAGTATTATTCCTATTACTTACGCTGCATGCTTTGATGATGTTTATTTGTTTTTTATAATTGTTATGATTAGTAAAACCCAACAGTGGCATCACGAGCCGTTAATATGTTGTAATTAATTACCGAAACACATAAAAATTGAATCTTGGTGAAGTATCGAAGTGTTAAAAAGTAAAGTATCGAAGTGTTAAAAAGTTTGTTATTAATACACATCGAAAACCGGGTTGAGCTGATTTAATTTGCCCCGTTTTTTCGACCCAACCCGTTTGGATGAACTGTTTAAATTGACCCGCTTTTCGACCGGAACGGTTCAACCGGTTGAACCACTCGGGTCGAACCGGGTTTCAAAACATTATGTTTAATCCTAAAATCCTCAAAGTTTTATTATTTTTCGCTTATAACTCATAAACTTTTTTATCACTAAAACTATTTGCCGCTATAAAATCCCGTTTTTCCACCCAACCCGTCGTGATGACCGGCTAAATTGACCAGTTTTTTGACCGGAACGGTTCAACAGGTTGAACCACCCGGGTCGAACCGGGTTTCAAAACACTATGTTTAATCCTAAAATCCTCAAAGTTTTATTATTCTTCGTTTATAACCTATAAACTTTTTTTATCACTAAAATTATCTGCCGCTATAAAATCCCGTTGTTATGCACGTGTACTTGTCTAGTAAAATGAAAATGGTCAAATGTTGAAAGTTGAAAATTAAAAGTGGTCAAAGGTGAGAAAAATAATGTAATTAATACTCTTATTAAAACACCTCATTACTTAAAATTACAATGATTTATTCACATTTTACAACCAATTTTAAAAATATATCTACCAAATTAAATTCCAGCAATTAAAACACCCCTTACTAAAAAGTACAATAAAATTTTCGCAATGTACAATTTAAACAACCAATTAATGTTATTTTTAAAACACCCTAAAATGAAAGGTACATGTTATTATACACATTAATAAAACACATAAGTTGATGGTACATATAGTTTTCAAAACCGGACCGGACCAACTGGTTCAACCGGGAACCGGTGTCGCCACCGGTTCGCCTAACTAATAAAAGCCATCTGAAAACGAAACAGAGAGGACCTGTTGAAAACGATACAAACTGGTGAATCAGGCCTCATCGAAATCTATTTCTCCGGTTAATCGTCACAGGATACCCGCCGCCGCAACGCGCGTGTACCCTGCTATATACTATATATAAAGGAAAAACCAAAAAGTGAAAAGTGAAAAGTTGAAACTAAGAAAGGAAACGTTGAAAAAATATATTTCAAAAGGAAACTATTAGTACACATCAAAAACCGGGTTGACCCAGGTGCTTCAAGCCCGGCGGGTTGACACGGTTTAATTTGACCCGTTTTCCCGTCGGGTTGACTCGGTTTAAATCGACCCGTTTTTTTACCGAACCACCCGGGTCGAACCGGGTTCTAAAACATTATGTTTAATCCCCAACTCTTCAAACATTTGTTATTTTTCGTTTATAAACCATAAATATTTTCTTATCACTAAACGATGGATCAGTATAAAATTCTTTTACCATGCACGAATACTTGTCTACATTTCTAAATTGAAATTAAGCACATGAAAATAACTTAAATGATCTTAAAAAGTTTAAAACATAAAAATATATCAAGTTCAAAGAATAATCTTGTTAAAAATGGAATGTTATAAAAGTTAAATAATCTATATATTTTCTTAAACATGTATTGCTTTAAAGGTAAAACGAAAATTATAATATATTTGTTTCTGTTTTGTATTATGTTATTACTCCCTCCGTCCCATAATAATTGTCCAGTTTTACTTTTTTGAGTCTTTCTTGTTTAACTTTGACCACTAATATTTTTATTTGTGTTATATAATATTTGATGAAAATTATATCAAATGAAAATACATTCAAAACCCAATCTATTCATATATTTTTCATAAAGTATTATACTATACAAATAAAAATATTTATGGTCAAAGTTTAATAAAAAAGACTTTGAAAAGTCAAAGTGGACAATTATTATGGGACGGAGGTAGTATTTTTTTTCCTTTGAAGAAGGAGTAGTGATTGGGAGACCTAACTCATATGCCTAAAGATATGACTAACCATATGTGGCATCATCCTGATGGCTACAGTAATGGGACCCGCTTTTTTATAAACCACCAGGATCATGCCACATGTTTTTAGTCACATCTTTAAGCACATAATTAGTTTTTCCAATCATTTTTCTTGAAGAAGCGAAGAATATTGTTTGTCAGCATATAATTGGTACAAAAAACGTACAACTAAAAATCACTGCACATCAACAAATTTAATTGTTTCTTTGACGCGGTTGTATCGCGCGGGTATATCGCTAGTCGTACACATAGCATATGAATTAACTTTTTTTATTAGAGTTTCAAGAATTATGACATTTTCATGTCATATATCGTAGAAATGAAATGAAAACTAGTTATTGTTAGAGAGCTAGTTGCGGTTATCGTACGTCACGTTAGCTTTTATCTTATAATAATATTTTTATAATACAAAACCTCAAAAACACCCACCCTAGCTATAACATATTATAAGTACACGTAGGTCACAATTTTACCACCAAAAAACCTCACTAACTTCATTTTTACATTAAAAAAAAAAAAAAAAAAAAAAAAAAATGGTAACAAAACAAGCCGGATAACACACGTTACCAACATAAGAGTGTTAGGTGCAATGCGAGTCATCCGCACTACCACTTTAGCTTTTACCTTATGAGATTCCTATAATACAACTTAAAACACACCCTCAGCTCCTAATAACATTCTTATAAACACCAAAAAAAAAAAAAAAAAAAAAAAAACTCGCTTTACGCTAATTAAAAAAAAAAAAAAAAACGAAAAATCAAAAACTCAGTCCCACAAACTGTGTGTTATGTGTATAACGTGTGCACCTATAACTTACCTATAACACAAGTGATCATGCAGTTTAATGTGTTATAGGTAATACATTTTTCTTATAACATCCTTATAACCCAATGCATCACCAACAGTGCAGTTGGGTGTGTTATAGGTCCCAAAAATACTCTGTAACGGAATTACTCCTAAGATACATTTAGCATGATTGCTAGAGGGCAATCTTATTTTTGTTGCTGCCACACCCAATGGGTGTCAAGAATGTGTCCAATGAACAGTAACTAACGTGCGTTAGTTGACGGCCGTTATCTACTAACGGTCGTTAACTAACGACCGTTATCTTTATTTTTTCAATATTAGAAATAACAACACTTATTTTACGTAATTGGTCCTTCATGTAACAGGTTCGTTCCAAAGTTAGTCCTTCATTACTAACTTTTCAACGAAACGCTAACATAAAGATAATTTTCGTAACAAAATTAAAAAATAATTTACAAAAATAGTCCTTGGGGTTATCAATCCGTTACAAAGTTAGGACCTCACGCTCAGCGACGACTCGTATATTCAAAAGTCCCGCCGCGAGGCGCGGGTCTTCACATCTCGTTTATAGCATTTGCAACAAACACTTAAAAAAAAATCTTATATTTTTTTGAAGTATTTCTATAAACTACTATACTAAATGGTCTAACATGTGCACGAAAAATCATTTCAGCCATAAAAAACACAACTGTAAGAATGTAAATAAGTCATTAATTTCTTCTGCAAAAATGAGGCTTTATCGATAAGGAGAGTATATAGTTTTATATAGTGGCTTTTTGGTCTCTTCCTTTCTAAAAGCATGGGGACATGGCACTATTTCGATGAAACTGCACGTAAGCATTTGGACATAGAATTCAATAAAACAATAAGGTAGGACGGAGTGGAGCTCGGGCTCAACATCAAGTTCAAGTACCCGATCGGGTACACCATTCCTAGTACTTAGGGTACTTGAAACTTTGCACAAATCGAGCTCGGAACCCGCTCAAGTTACACTCTGTTCTCTTTTTTTTTTTTTTTTTTTTTTCTTTTTTTTTTGTCTTTTTATGAAAAGTAGTGTTAGGGTAGGATCGGGTACCACTCCGTCTAGTTAGGGTAGTGTTAGGGTAGTATTGGGGTAGTTTTGAGTTGGAAGGTTTTTATTGGATAGAGGTGATGTAACACCCCAGGGTATTAGGGTAATCGGGTACCACTCCTCCCTCCCTTAATAATTTTTGTAAGCAGATACACATCAATTTGATTTAGGTGACAGAAATAAAAAGAATATATATAAAATATAATATATGAATACTAAATATCTGAAAAGGTATAAGAAAGGTGGCTTCCCAAACGCTAATGGCGCGCTGCCATGTTATAAAATGCATACTTGTGTTGAATGTGCGTACAAAGATATTTGGATGTTAACCGTTTGGAACTAACAAAGATATTTAGATGTGAGGTTTAGCATTTTTTTCCAAAAGTTTAAATCGCTGGAAACTTTGACCTCCTACACATTTCTTCAAATGGTTTAAATTAAATGTTTGCGGTGTATGAGTGATACCAATAAAACAATGATGATAACAAATGTGACATCAACATTAGAAATGTTTTGAAACATTGAACTAGTAATACCAATGTCGGACTTGTATACTTATTGGTCACAAGTTTTCAGAAATGTTTTGAAACATTGAACTAGTAATACCAATGTCGGACTAGTATACTTAATCGGACTAGTATTCATATATCACAATCATAATAAATTCGTAGAGCACTCAAAGAATCCTCACAAGTAATCATATCGTACATAGATATATACCATCTATATATTTTTAGTGCACAAATACATGTGCTAGGTTTTTTTTTTTAATTCAATTGCCGTTGGTAAAAAAAAAACATCCAAGGATTCATGATTTTTGAGGATGTTCTTGGAGCTTCGGGTTCATGTTAAGCCTATAAAGTTGGCTTGCTTAGGATTCTTTTAGTACCGAAAAACTTATGTTGAGTTAAGAAGATGCACGTAAGAAATTTCTGTATGAGGTGGTGTAATGTTGAGAGCTATTTTAACAAAGTCTTAACCATGTCTATTGGCCTTATACCTTATACGTTTCCTTACTTCTTATTGTTTAATTTAGTCTTTAACTCTTTATATATAGGGCGCTGATCGAACATATGGATTGATCACCATGCATAAAGGTTATGCTGATTAAGTAGAACCACTGTAACTCGCAAGGAACAAACAGTTAAACCAAACCGTCTACACAATGAAGCAATTAATGTAATATTATTTTTGTAAGGCAAAAAAGTTTTACACGTTAACATAGCTTAAGCTTACTTTGTTTTCGCCTGTTACTTTTTGTATATTACTATAGAGTAGTGATAGGCATGCCCGCATGCCTAAATTACATGCCTAATTTTATACCTAATTATGATTTTGAAACACATGTCAAGATCAATGATATGTAATAAGAGAGAGAAGTAGTGCAATCCATGTGTCAGTTATTTAATGGGTTAGGTTAATTTTTAAGCTTATATTTTAAGCATATCAATCATTTTCCATTACTATATAGCAAGGGGAAGGGAGATAAATAGTTTATTCTGAATGTACAAATATACCAAGACTAGAACATATATGAGCTATAAAATATTATGGTAGATATATCGATACTATTTTATAAAGTGTTTAGAATTTTCTAAATAAAGAAGTCTTAAAATTTTTAAAACCAAAAATATTTCTTTAATAAGAAACTAATAAGCCATTAGTTAATGTTATTCACCATATAGCTTCTATGACAATTCTCATAAATAAAAAGTAACATCCTTTTATACATTTTGTAACATCCTTAAAATATATATAGAGTTCATTAATACAGTCAAATATTCATGTAGTCTATTAAGTGTCAACTTATAACAGTCCAAACCTCAATGGTATATAAGCTAACATAAAAACTCAAACACCAATACGAAACACACTCTCTTCTTTTTTCGAGCACCGATAAAAAAAAACACACACACAAAATTAGATAAATCTACTCTCATCTTGGTGTTCGGTTATCTACGGTAGAAATAAATAAGTTTTGCTTCTCGGATTATATCAATAGACAACTTTTATTTGGATATGAAATAATTTACATTGCTATTCCTTATAATTATTTTAATTAAAAGTTATTATTCATTCGTAAAGTTACCGTTAAAAAAAACGTATAAATGAAAAACATTTTCTCGCCATAATTATGCCCAGATACCCGCCGCCGCCTTGCACGGGTACCCTCTAGTGTTAATAGATGCATGAATGCATCCATCTCTAATGATTATTTCTTGCACTAATAGGAGTCAATGCAAGGGTGCGTGACAAACTTGTTGCTGAATCGTTTGACCTAAAATATATTTGATTCATCCGTCCAAAAATTTCTATGTGATAATCAACATGACTCTTGTTTGAACAGTAAATAATGTCGCTTTATCACATAAGAAAATCGATCAACATAGCAAATGAAAACGACTGGCTGATGTAAAAATGTTAAAAAACAGAATATCTATCACCAACCAATCACCTTTTAGTGACTTTATTACTACGAGTTTGTCTAACAGCACAGGGTATGCAAGTTATCAATAAAACGTTATTTGTATGCTACCTGACCGTCACATTATACACATCTCAATAACACACCAATAACTAAAACACTCTCCCTCATAACACACCACTAATATGTTATTGAGTCCCACAAAATACCTTACTAAAAATACTCACTCACTCAAAAAAAAAAAAAAAAAAAAATTCAAATGACTCAAAACGTTTGGCTCACGAATGACACGATGCTCCGGTATGGTTGGCACCCGATTGACATGTATTTGGCACGTTAAATGTGCTCCATACCGTGTGCTCTAACCAATGCCCTTGGGGCATTGGTTTAAAAGATTAAAAAAGAAAGTTGGCGTTCATTAAATAAAAAGTCACATTTAATTAAAGTAATTTATATCTTTAATTATTATATATTAAATGAATTTTTTCAGTTAAAAAAGAAATTTTATGTTGAATTAATACACTAAATCAATGCCCTCATGGCACTTGTTAGACAATCCCTATTACTATAGACTTCAAAACCTCCTCAAACGAGTACGTTAACAATAGATAATCCCTAAATCTGGATGATATCTAACCTCACTACAAAAACTCAATCACTCAACAGCTCTTGATCAAATAAATTGATCAAAAGAACAAAGACTAAACAAGAGTTAATATCAAAGATTGATATCAACAAAATTGAACAGACTAAAAGAATGAATACATAGACAAATATTGAGAGAGTATTTTGATCGGGAACACTGAATAATGAAACCCTAGATGATAACATGTCATTATATAGAGGCATGTTAAACTAAGGCCCTTCAAATTTAACTTTTGACAATTCCAGCTATAACTTTGAATACCAGTTATGTGAATTTTGAACAAATGACATAACTGGCACTTCTAACTTTGTTGATCATAAGTTTGACTATATCTTCAACACCATCCCTCAAGCTTATGAGTCTACAGTCTTTGCAACTTTTTCATCACTACCTTTTCCATCATTTTATCTTTTAAACATATCCAACAAACCTAGCTTCCTGCAAAATAAACCATGTTGTACGACTCCAAGACACTTGGGAAAGATGTCAGCTATTTGAATATCAGTGTAGATTTTTACAGTTTTAATAACACCAACTGACACTTTTTACCTTAACAAGTGAATATTAATCTCAAAATATTTAGACTTTTCATGAAAAACAGGGTTGGATGCTGACTGAATAGCAGAATTATTATCACAGAACAACTTAACTAGATACAAATTAATCAAACCAAGACTATAAAGAAGATTGCCCAACCAAACAATTTCACATGTAGCTGAAGCCATACTCCTATATTCTGCTTTAGCAGAACTCTTAGATATTGTGACTTGTTTTTTAGTTTTCAAAGACACAAGAGAT
Source organism: Chrysanthemum seticuspe (assembly GCA_019973895.1). Taxonomy (NCBI): domain Eukaryota; kingdom Viridiplantae; phylum Streptophyta; class Magnoliopsida; order Asterales; family Asteraceae; genus Chrysanthemum; species Chrysanthemum seticuspe. The sequence goes on from BPTQ01000007.1 coordinate 37,691,555, forward strand.
TTACCCAAGAAAACACAAAACCCTGTAACGGACTTTCTTGTTTTAGGACATTTTGCCTAGTCTGCATCAGAAAATACTCTCAACTTAAGGTAAAAAACTTTGTTAATATGAATGCCAGAACCTGGTGACCTTTTTAAATACCTTAAAACCCTTAAAGCATCCTTCATATGAGATTGAAGTGGGTTGTCCATATGCTGGCTTAGGTAATGAACATCATAGCTAATATCAAGTCTGGTATTAGTCAAAAAGATCAATTTTCCAACTAACCTATGATAGTTGGTAAAAGTAGTTAAGTACTTGTCATCAGAAGTTTCAATATGATTTAAAACTATGTTTCCAGGTAAAGGAGTATCCACAGGCTTAGCAGCCTGATTCGGTCTAGATATAACAGTTTTAATTTTTTTAAGTTTTCCCGTTAGATTTAATAATCACTTGAGGACAATTGATAATCAATTTTCCGGAGTCATAATCCACGGCGAGATATGAATCTAAATTTATGTTTGTGTCTTTTTTTTTATGCTTGATTATCGAATATTTTTGGTTTTGGATTTTTGAAAAGATTTTAAAAAATATTTTAACTAATAGGAAATATTTCAACTAATTAAATTGAACTACAACTAATGACATCAATTCCTACTGCAGTTGGCTGTGATGGAGATTTCTATCGAGGATGGGTTTGATGGTGGGTTTGCGATTTGCCAGCTGGTATGTTGTTATTTGCTTCATTATTTTTTATTCAGTATGTAGGGAAGAAGTATGTTATTGTTTTTGTAACTTTATCTGAGATTCAGCGGTGTTTTGAGTGAAATTGAATTGTGTTCTTTTATGTGTTATTGGTCATCGTGGATTTTTGATAAATAATTACCAGTTCTAGATGTTCATATTGATTTTAGGAAAAATAATGATACGAAATATATATTTTTTTTCGTATTTCATAATTATTTATACTTAGTTAAAGATTATTTGAGATTTGCCGAGGTTTGTTTTTTTTAATGGTTTTATGATATGCGTGATTTCATGTAGGATGCAGACTTCCTTATGGATTTGGCTAAATCGTTTTAAAACTTTTGTTTTGTAAGGCATACCATACTTTAGCTGTTTACGTTTTGTGATAAATAAAAGCGGGCATTAACTGAAAAAAGGAAAATCAACATACATGTATATTTGGTACACGTTAGTAATAATATAGAATTTTGCATGCAAATAGTTTACAATCCATTTTAAGGTCTACTAAGTTTTTGCAAACTGTCGTTGTCATAGGTATGGTGAAAGAGCGATTTGTTGTCATAGATTTAGGATCCTATGAATCAAGGTATACGATCTTTTTTGTGCTTATGCTATTTACTTTTTGCACATACTGTGTAAGTGATTGTTTAAGTTATATTGATAAACGACGATTTGTTGTTGTAGCGCCTGTTATGCAAACCCGTGAAAAGGTGCGTTATGTGTCACATAAAAACAATCGCCAACGACATTTGGCTTATCAACGTATGTTAGCTTATCAAAGGTACTTAGATGTATTACACGGTATCTTTCAGATTCCTGGTAAATTATCTATTCCACTTGAATTATGAGCTTATAATATTCTCATCCTCATATGTATTTACTCTGATTATTTTTATTGTTAACATGTAGTGCCTTGGAATAATTTGTGCCTTGCATATTTTAGAGCCTTATTGTGACTCTGCAGATAGTTGAACCCATCTGATGTCTTCAGGAGGTGCTTACGAGCTTTAGTTAAGACCTCTATGGATATTTCTTCATTACCACAATCCAGTGACAATGGTGCCGAGTAATACTCTTTCTTTGTCTCTTTAAGTGAATTATATGCTGTGAAAAGATGTATTAAAAAATTGTATGAGAACACTGAAAGGTGCGGCTTTTTCATTTATACGGCGATGGCTAAAAAAATAGGTCTATCTGCAATGCTATATGTATGCATATGAATGACTCTACATGATGCTACCTTTGATGTTGATTGGCTGATAAGGGCCAAAATTTTCAGGTAAAAAGCTTTGCTGGAAGTACAAGCTTTAGCTGCATTAGGTGAGTAATTGAAAAATACCTTTTCACACTCTGTTGATGCCCCTGATAAAAAATTCTACTTAAACCGATATCCTTGAATGTTTTTGTAGGATATGATGATAACATTTATGAATATAATACCTGTTGAGGAATCTGAAAGACACCAAGTTGAATACCAGGTGACTTTCAACTAAAGCTTTCATTTTCAATTTTGGATCACTTTTATATAGAATTTTGGCTTTGCTGAATATGTGGCTTATTAATTAATTGATTAATGTGTTTTTATTTATGGGTTTTGATTGAATATTTTTTGTTGTTTTGCAAGCTAATAGGATATTACAAGTAGCGCAGAAATCCTATTCTCGAATACCCAGAACGCTTTTGAATAGCAGTGGTTCAGTTGGACAAAAATATTATTCATTTAACACTACTGATACTTCAAAGTTTGAGAAAGACCTTATCTTGGCGGGGCGTTTAGTAACACAGCCATGGAGGTCTTTCCGGCTTTGTTTTGCTACATGTTTACGGTTTACTACTGACTGATATTTCAAAGCTTTAAAAAGGTCTTATCTTGGCGGGGCGTTTACTAACGCAGCCATGGAGGTCTTTCTGGCTTTCTTCTGCTACATTTTTACGGTTTATTACCGACTGATATTTCAAACCTTTACAAAGGTCTTATCTTGGCGGGGCATTTATTGTGCCTTGGTTCAGCAAATTTCATGTGAGTTTCGCCCATTTATAGTTTATTAATTAAGAGTGTGTTTCAAACCTGCGTTGAGAGAAAGAGAGACAGACAGTGAAAGGTGGTGAGATTGATAACAATGAACCGAAGAAAGCATAAGCTGGTATAAGTTTCTAGCACGCGGGCTTCAGTGGGCAGACCAGTCAGGCTGATGATGAGTGTGCAAATACTCATCATTTTTGTACCATTTAAACTGCAAAAACATCTGAAAACATTCAGAAAAGCATCAAAATGATAAAAATATCACAAATAAGTGTTTTATGTGTTTTAAATGCAAAAATACCAAAATCAGGTGAAAAACGTATCAAGTTTGCATAATTGGCAGTTTTAGTCCCCCAAGTTTCAAAAGTGGTCAAATCTAGTCCCTGGAATCCAAAAATATAGAGTTTTATCATTCAAGGTCCCTGAAATATTCTAAATTGTCAAAAATGGTCCTTGAATGAATCTTTGGGTAAATGGCAGAAAAGGTCCCTCAACTTTACAAAAGTGTCAAAATTGGTCCTTGGATATTTAAAAATGGAAAATAATCAAATGTGGTCCTTGTACTATTAAAGATTGGCAAATTTGGTCCTTTTGATAAGTTTGGAAAAGTTGCAGTTTCAGTCCTTGAAAATTCAGCAAATTACATAAATGGTCCTTATGCTTAACTTAAACCAAACCGGACCCCCTTTGTATTAAAACCCATAGCCCAGCCCAGCCCAAGTCATAAAACCCGACCCAAGGTTTAAAATATAAAACCCGCCCCCTGTCATCTCCTTCCTCCCACTTGCCCGCCATAGCCTTCCACCTGTGCCTCCCCTCATTTAATGCTTCCCCACTCCTTTCCTCATCCCCAACACACTATCCATCACTCTTGTCCCCCCTCCTCTTCACCCTGGTCAAAAAAACCATCATAGAAAGCAGGCGGCCACTGTTCACTTTTGGCGCCAATTTGCAAATAGAAGGCTGAGATTGATTCAGAGCATCCTAAGGCCAGCATTATTGATGGGAATTACTCAGAGACTCAAGTGGAACCCTAATTTGAGTATATAAAAGGGAAGAGAAGGCTCAAAGACATCCATCTAGTTTTTTAATTAGTTAATGTATGTCGTTTTAATCACTTTTCAAATTCCAGTGTATTTCTTAGCTTTCAAGTACTTGGTTTAAGTTATTTCAGTGTATGTAAACCTTTATCAATAATCAATTTCAAATTTCAATATCATTTTCAAGTTTATGCATTTTTCAAAGCTTAAAATCTCAAGTTAGCTTAATGTTGTTTATAGCCGTTTTTATGGACTGAGTAAGATCATATAAGCTCCTAGAAAGCTTACTAAAGCTTTTAGAAACCCTTAAAATCAGTTTAGAAGAAAAAAGAGAAAAATACCAAAAATACAAATAAATTAGTGAAAAATCAAAAATCCATGGAAGGTTATCAAGAAGCTGGAGCAGGGTTAATAAAGGATTGCCCTTGGGTTTAGTGCTTATTGGGAAGCTTTAGGTATTGCTTGTGTGCCTCAGTTCTCAGTCTTGTGCTTGGATCCAAGTTGTAAGCCTTTTGATCCATTTTGGCATTTCACTGTGTAAGACATTCATAAGCATAAATCTCTGTTTGTTCATGTTTATTAGTCATAGTTAAGTATAATTAAGCAATAAAATCAGTTGCTTGTTCTTTTTAATTTGTAGTTGTTAAAAAATTTAGTTTGACAATTAAAATAGCATAATTGTCATTCTTCAGTTTTATGCTGTTAATATTGTTGTTTTATGTTTCTTTAGTCTTATTAAAGGATAATATAAGGTCTGTAATCAGTGGCATGTTCTTAATCCTTGAAATCATTTGAAAAGTTTCAATACAGTCAAAATAAAGGGTGTTTGGTTTTACCTAGTTCACGGTGTTAGAAGTTGTGCAATCCTTTGTTCTTGCTTGTTTCATATCATATCAGGTCCTAAGAACTCAAAGAAGCAAAGAAAACCAATCCTTATTGAAGAAAAAGTCAAAATACTCTTTAATCTCACTTAGTTTGTTAACTGTTAAGCTTTAGAGTGTGAAATTCATCATATTAGCTTAAGACTTGGTACTCTAGCTTAAATCATTCTTATTACAGCTTAATATATCATAATCATTAAGTAGAATCAAGCCAAAATTCATCAAAGTCAACTTAGCTCATTTTCTTTAAAAGTCAAAATATGCCCTGTGCACCAGTTTTACAAGCTATTTCACAAGCTCTCACAGAGCTCATTAGTGAGTATTAGCTTGTGTACCTTAGCTTTTTGAGAAGCTCGCCTAGCTGTCTCAAGGTTCCAGTGTTTATTTTTCAATTTCTAGCTTATTTGATTAGCCTGCTTATTGCTTTTTGTTTGTCCAAAACACTCAGTATACACTGAGTCATTACTCAGTGGTTTATCAGTTTTTTCTCAAGCTCACCATAAGCTCATTAGTCAACATCACAGTGAGAGCTTTAGCTTTTTGGATAGCTTATTTGGTTAACTTGTTAGTCCCAGTGTTTATTTTCATTTTCTAGCTTATCTTAGTGCTTAAAAATAAGCTTAAAAGTGCCTAGTAAATCAAAAAGTGTCCTGTTTAACAGATAAGTTTATGCTTATTTGGATTTTGATAAGTGCTTATTTCTAGTCATATTGCTTATTTAGTTGTAATATTAGTTTGTTAAAAAGTTGTTTAGCTTATTTCAGTTACCCTTTGCTTATTTTCTAGCTTATAAGTCATTTTGCTAAATACTTGTGCTTATTTCCATTTCTCACCACTGTTAAGCAATAATAAGCTCAAACTGAGCTTATTAGTGTTTTTCATAAAAAGTTGTAGTTTTAAAAATTGCTTATTTCAGTGTACTTAAGCAGTTTCAAAAAGAAAAATCAAAAAAATAAAAAGTTTGCAAAAAGTCATTGCTGGGATTCGAACACTGGCCACCCAGCTCACTACACACACACCATACCAACTGCCCTTGCGTCTTTGACTGGTAATCCTTTGCACACTTTAATACATAACCCTTCTTGTCAATATAAGCTTATACGAATTATTTAGCTTATTTCTAGCTTATTAAAATAAGTTGTTACACCTTTTGTATTTTTCTTAACTTTGTATTAGTATAAAGTATTTTACAAAAAAGTTTCAGATTTTTCTTAATAGTTTTAGTATTTTTAATCATTTATTTAGTCTAAAATAGTATTTAATTCATAATAAAAAATATAAAAGTCAAAAAAATATAAATCTTTTTTCTAAAATTTTCTTTTGTCATATATTAAGTAAGAAAATTGTTTTTACACTTGTAGGACTTTTATTTTACAAATTTTACGTTTTTACTTGCGCACTCGCGTAATTTTTATACATAACGCACGTTTTCATTTTAAGTCACGTTTTTAGATAATTTAAGTTTACGTTTTAATTAAAATAGTTTATTTAAGTTATTTTGTTTTATAAATCAAGAAAAACATCATTGAAAAAATAGTGATAGCGTTTATTTAATATATTTTAGCTTTTTAATTTTCTTTAATTTGCATTTAAGCCCCTGTTATTTACAAAATTTTCTCTTTAGGTATAAATATTTCAAAATCCTTACTGATCACTATCCTTAGTGATTATTCGAAATCTGAATTTGTTCAAACACCATTCATCCTCCGTGGGACTTAACGACCTGTGGAAACACTATACTCTCCAGATCTTAATTGCATTGCTTTCTGAGCTGTTTTAAGTTTATTACGGTTGACCATTCACAAGTGGTTAGCTTGTGTGATTAAACTTGACTGTTTGGGAATCGAATCAAATTTTGGCGCCGCTGCCGGGGAGGCTGTAAGCGTGTTCTAAGCATTTTTCAGATCCATTCTTGCACATATACCCTTTTGTAAACAGTTTTTTTGTAAAGTTATCAAAATCAAAAAGTTCATTAACACTTTTCCTAAAGTGTTAACAACACCAAAAATATATAAAACAACAAAACAATCGTAACGTTTTCTAGCTTGTGTTTTCTTTAAGGTGATTCTTAAAGAGATACGATTTGGTTAAACGAGACGATACCAAAAATATTGTCCAAAAGTTTTTAAACCCTTTACCACAAATCTATACCTACGTCTTTTCAGTGGTACTTAATAAATACATAAAAATCAACCACCGCAAATCAAGGAAGTACACTTACCAACTGGGGGTGTGAACATTAATAAGTTCCCGAACAACAGATTTAAAACTTGCCTTTGTGTCCTTGTGATTTGGTGTACCTTTTTCAAAGAAGCCATTTCATTTGTGATTATTGGTCTAAGTTCACTTGTCGTTTTGCCTCGCATTTGTTTTGAAAACTGATTTTTATACTTAGTGCATGCGCACTCGTTCTTCCAGCTCTACAAGTCCACTTTCTGAGCTTGCAAATATTCCTCGTAGACGTAGAGGACGTTCTGCTCCTTCAGCGGTGACTGAGGAACGTCTACCACCACCACCCCCTGTCGAAATGGCAGAAGACAAACCGATGAATGAGCTTCTCCAAGCACCCATCGAGGGTTACGGAGATGCCATTATTGTTCCAGCCATCGTGGCTGATACCTTTGAGCTCAAAACCGGGTTGCTTAATCTTGTAACCCAAAGCCAATTCTATGGTTTTGAGAGGGATGATCCTCATGCACATATTCGATGGTTTAACAAGATTGCATCTACCATCAAATACAAGAATGTCCCACATGAAGCAATTAAGCTTCTTCTGTTCCCATTTTCTCTAGAGGGACAAGCCCGGAATTGGCTTGAGAAACAACCCCCTCGTTCCATTGAGACATGGGAAGATCTAGTCACTAAGTTTGTTAACGAATTCTATCCTCCATCCCGAACTACAAGTCTTAAGAATGAGATAATGAAATTTTCTCAAAGATTTGATGAATCATTCGGGGAGGCATGGGATCGTTACAAAGAGTTGCTTCGCAAGTGTCCGCATCATGGTTTTACCGAGTTAATGCAAATGGATACTTTCTACAATGGTCTGAGACAAGCTGACCAAGACTCTTTAAATGCCTCCGCGGGAGGTAATTTCCTGAGCAAGACCACAAAAGAAGCCTTACAAATCATTGAAAACAAGTCCCAGGTCCGGCCTTTCCGAACAAAGACATATCAGTCTCAGTCTAATGCAGGACCTTCTACTTCATCTCACGTGAGTACATCTAGCACCGATGCTAAGATTGACAAACTCACGGATATTGTTCAGGCTTTGGTTCTTGCTAACCAAAAGAAAGTCACTTTCACACAAACACCATCACATGGTGAAGTGAAGAAAGTCGAGGTCTGTGTTACTTGTGGTGGCCCTCATGCATACTACAACTGTACTGCCACCGATGGTAGTCCTTTTGAAGCCAATGCTATAGCCGGTACTTCACATCAGGGAGGTAATCAATACCATCCTCAAAATGAACCAAACTACCGTGCTAATACTTATCAGGGACCACCCGGTTTTAACCAGAATCCTAACATACAAAACCGGAATCAGAACCAACCTAGAATGAACCAAGGTTATCAAAACCAAGGTAATTTCCATCCCGGACCAAATCAAGGTTTCCAACCTCAAGGAAACTTTAATCAAAACAATTTCAATCGAGGGAATCAATTTCAGGGAAATGTGAATCCTAACCAAGGGAATTTTCAACAACAAGGTCATAATCAAAACATACGACCTCAAAATTCCCCCCCCCCCCACCTGCTCCAGTACCATCATCTGATGAGTTATTGAAGCAATTCATGAAATCCCAAGATGAAATGAACAGGTTGTTGGTCAGTCAGATCGCTGATCTAAAGAAGTCTTTAAATGATCAACCCTCGGGCTCAGGAAAACTTCCGAGCAACACGATCGCTAACCCGAGGGGCGATGCAAAGGCGATCACAACCAGAAGTGGTGTTTCATACAATGGACCCGCTGTTCCTACTACCTCTTCTTTTTCTCTCCCGAAGGTAGTGGAAAGTAAACCTGAGGCAACAAAGGACAAGGAACTTCCTACTAATAACGGAGGTACCAACGATGTCCATCCTCAAGTTGTCCCGAAACCCAAATCCAATCCAGGAGTTATTTTTGAACCTCCAGTAGCTCCCGTTGAAAATCCCAAATCCAAATCTTCTATTCCTTACCCATCACGTTTGAATGAGCAAAAGCTCCGCGAAAAAGCCAGTCATCAAATGGACAAATTTTTTCAAATTTTCCAAGAACTACATTTTGACATAAGCTTTGCGGATGCTATCATGCTGATGCCCAAGTTTGCATCAACTCTCAAACACATGTTAAGCAACAAGGAAAAACTGTTTGAGATGGCAAAAACTCCTCTGAACAAGAACTGCTCTGCAGTTATCTTGAAGAAGCTTCCCGAGAAGCTTGGAGATCCTGGAAAATTTCTCTTACCTTGTGTATTTCCAGGAATGGTTGAATGCTTTGCCTTAGCCGATCTTGGTGCAAGCATAAACCTGATGCCTCATTCAGTATGGAAGAAACTTTCTCTTCCGGACCTTACTCCTACATGCATGACTCTCGAGCTTGTAGATCGTACAATATCCCGTCCACTTGGAATTGCCGAGGACGTATTTGTGAAAGTAGGAAAGTTCCATTTTCCAGCTGACTTTGTGGTTGTAGATTTCGATGCTGATCCACGGGTTCCTCTCATTGTTGGACGAGGATTCCTGAGAACGGGCCGTGCTCTCATTGATGTATTTGAGCAAGAAATCACATTACGTGTAGGTAATGAAGCTGTCACCTTTAACCTTGATCAAACTTCGAGATACTCCGCAAACTATGATTCTGAGTCGGTTAACCGAATAGATATCATTGATGTTGCTTCTGAAGAGTACTCTCAAGAAGTTCTCGGTTATGTTCATAATTATTCGAGTGATAATCTCATTCATTCATCTCAACCCATCATTGCCAATTCTACTCCTTCTCTCACTCCGTTTGAGGAAAGTGACTTCATCTTAGAAGAGATTGAAGCATACTTGTCTAGTGATTCTGTTCCATGGGAAATTGATCACGCTCCCATCGACATCGATGGGGACATACTTCTCGTTGAGAAGTTGCTTAATGATGATCCATCATCACTCCCTCCCGTCAAGCTTCATAACAAGGAAGTCAAGTCAGTTGAGAAAACTGAAGAATTTCCTGAAGTCGAACTTAAGGACTTACCACCTCATCTCGAGTATGCATTTCTTGAGGGTAATGATAAATTACCCGTCATTATTGCTCGAGATTTGAGTAAAGATGAAAAGACTGCTCTCATAAAGGTCTTGAAGTCACACAAGCAAGCAATTGCTTGGAAACTCTCCGACATTAAGGGTATCAACCCTGAGTTTTGTACTCACAAAATCTTGATGGAGGATGACTTCAAACCAGCAGTTCAACATCAGAGAAGAGTAAATCCAAAAATCCATGATGTTATCAAACAGGAGGTTATCAAACTTCTTGATGCAGGATTAATTTACCCGATCTCAGATAGTCCTTGGGTTAGCCCAATTCGTTGTGTTCCTAAAAAGGGTGGCATAACTGTTGTCACAAATGAAGAAAACGAGTTAATTCCAACTCGTCTGGTAACGGGATGGCGTGTTTGCATTGACTATCGTAAGTTGAATGACGCCACCCGTAAAGACCATTTTCCTCTACCCTTCATGGACCAAATGCTTGAGAGATTAGCAGGCAACGAATACTATTGTTTCCTTGATGGTTTCTCTGGTTATTTTCAGATCCCCATTGATCCACAGGATCAAGAGAAAACCACATTCACCTGCCCATACGGAACTTTTGCCTACAGACGTATGCCTTTTGGCCTATGTATTGCTCCTGGTACGTTCCAACGATGTATGATGGCCATTTGCCACGACATGATCGGGGAAACAATGGAGGTGTTTATGGATGACTTCTCGGTCATTGGGGACTCGTTTCAAACATGTCTCTCCCATTTAGATAAAATGCTCAAACGGTGTGAAGACACCAATCTTTGTCTAAATTGGGAGAAGAGCCACTTTATGGTCAAAGAAGGCATAGTCCTTGGCCATAAGATTTCAAAAAACGGGATTGAGGTCGATAGAGCAAAAGTCGATGTTATTGCTAAATTGCCTCATCCTACTACCGTCAAAGGTATTAGGAGTTTTTTAGGTCATGCCGGTTTTTATCGCAGATTCATACAAGATTTTTCTAAAATCGCCCGGCCTATGACCCATCTTCTTGAAAAAGATGCTCCTTTTATCTTCTCACCTGAGTGCATCGAAGCTTTTGAAACATTAAAGAAAAAGCTTACTGAAGCACCCATTCTCGTTGCTCCCGACTGGGACTTGCCTTTTGAGCTCATGTGCGATGCAAGTGATTTTGCTATCGGTGCAGTCCTAGGGCAACGTAGATCCAAGCATTTTCATCCTATCCACTACGCAAGTAAGACTATGACTGAAGCTCAAACCCATTACACCACCACAGAAAAAGAATTATTAGCCGTGGTGTATGCGTTTGAGAAGTTTCGGCCATACTTAATCTTGACCAAATGCGTGGTGTATACGGATCACTCGGCTCTCAAATATCTCTTTGCAAAATAAGATGCAAAGCCGAGATTGCTTCGTTGGGTTCTCCTCCTGCAAGAATTTGATATCATTATACGTGATAAAAAAGGAGCTGAGAACCTGGCTGCTGATCATCTGTCCCGTCTAGAAAACCCTCACCAAGATGTTTTCGAGAAAAAGGAAATAAATGAAACATTTCCTCTCGAGACACTCAATGCGGTTTCTTTTCGTGGAAACTCTACAACCCCATGGTTTGCTGACTTCGCAAATTACCATGCGGGTAACTTCATAGTGAAAGGGATGTCGACCCAACAGAAGAACAAATTCTTCAAAGATGTTAAACATTACTTCTGGGACGACCCCTACTTATTCAAAATCTGTGCGGATCAAGTCATCCGACGGTGTCTTTATGGACAAGAAGCTATGGACATTCTCAAAGCTTGCCATGCTGGACCCACCGGGGGCCATCATAGTCCAAACTACACCGCCAAAAAGGTGTTTGATTCCGGATTTTATTGGCCCACAATTTACAAGGATGCCCACGAATTTGTCAAAGCCTGTGACGCTTGTCAACGTCACGGAAATATCTCTCAAAGAAATGAAATGCCGCAAAACGCCATTCAAGTGTGTGAGATATTTGACATCTGGGGCATTGACTTTATGGGGCCATTTCCATCATCTCGAGGTAACAAATACATACTCGTGGCTGTTGACTATTTGTCAAAATGGGTTGAAGCGAAAGCTTTACCTACTAATGATGCCCGAGTTGTTGTAAAATTCTTAAAATATCTTTTTGCTAGGTTTGGAACTCCGCGAGCTATAATCAGTGATCGTGGTACGCATTTCTGTAATGATCAATTTGATCGTGTCATGCAAAAGTATGGTGTAACTCACCGTCTTTCTACTGCATACCACCCTCAAACAAGTGGGCACGTAGAAGTTTCAAACCGTGGTATTAAAAGAATTCTTGAAAGGACAGTAGGCGAAAATCGTGCATCCTGGTCGGATAAACTGGATGACGCACTCTGGGCCTTCCGTACAGCTTATAAAACACCAATCGGGTGTACTCCATACAAGCTAGTGTACGGAAAGGCATGTCATCTGCCGATTGAGCTAGAGCACAAAGCATACTGGGCCTTAAAACATGCAAACTTCGATATTCAGACAGCTGGTGATCACCGGAAAGTTCAAATGAATGAATTAAATGAACTCCGTGATCAAGCATACGAGAACTCTTTGATCTACAAACAAAAGACAAAGAAGATTCATGACTCTAAAATCAAGAACCGCGTTTTCAACGTCGGTGATCGAGTCATTCTTTTCAATTCAAGATTGAAGATATTCTCGGGAAAGCTCAAGTCCCGTTGGTCTGGTCCATTTACTATTGCTAAGGTTTATCCTTATGGTACTATTGAGTTATCTCAACCCGATGGTCCAAATTTTAAAGTGAATGGTCATCGATTAAAGCATTATTTTGGAGAGGACATTCCACCCGTGGTTGTCCCGGATCTACAAACATTCCCCATGAACCAATGAATGCGGGGATCGAGTCAAGCTAGCGACTCGATAATCAAAAACAGTAGCACACCACATGGGTTTTCACCCGTGAGTATCACCCTAGTGTGGGGGAGTTGCCCCCCGTTGTTGTATATAAACCTCTTAAAAAAAAAAAAAAAAAAAATGTGTATATATCAAAAATAAAATAATGGCCGTAATATTTCCCTTTTACGTTCTATGTTTCGGCATAACCGCCGGTACTTTGAATATTGAGGGCAATATTCATTTCTAGTATGGGGGGAATTCTCTCGAATTTTATCATGTAATTATACCACCCAATTCCCCCATTTTTGGCCAATTTTTTTTTTTTTTTTTTTTTTTTTTTTTGGAGTAAGTGTTTTTTACTTACTCAGCAAATGGTAATCAGTCCACCATGTCTAACTCACATAAGGATTGGCTAATCCAGGAGCAAACGGCTCTTGGTAAAGATATCTCAAATCCGTTTATGGCTTGCAATTTGCCAAAAATTATATGGTGTTCAACTCACCATATCTTTAATTAGTGAAGAGTTGGCTAGCCCGCAAGTTTATGGCTTGTGGTAAAGGCAGTTGGAAAGCCATAATTGGTAATCGACTCACCAAAGATAATATTGATAATTTATCTAAGAGTTGGCTAGTCCAGAAGCAAACGACTTCTGGTAAAGACAAATCAAAACCGTTGAAAGCTGGGGATTTGCTCAAAATCATTTGGTTATCATTGTACCAAGGTTCTTACTTGAACTAAAACAATTGGCTACTCCAGAAGTAATGGCTTTTGGTAAAGAGATGAAATCCATTAATTCTTCTCAAAACATTGCTAGGGACTAGCAATATCTTAGTGTGGGGGATTGATGAGTGTGCAAATACTCATCATTTTTGTACCATTTAAACTGCAAAAATATCTGAAAACATTCAGAAAAGCATCAAAATGATAAAAATATCACAAATAAGTGTTTTATGTGTTTTAAATGCAAAAATACCAAAATCAGGTGAAAAACGTATCAAGTTTTCATAATTAGCAGTTTTAGTCCCCCAAGTTTCAAAAGTGGTCAAATCTAGTCCCTGGAATCCAAAAATATGGATTTTTATCATTCAAGGTCCCTGAAATATTCTAAATTGTCAAAAATGGTCCTTGAATGAATCTTTGGGTAAATGGCAGAAAAGGTCCCTCAACTTTACAAAAGTGTCAAAATTGGTCCTTGGATATTTAAAAATGGAAAATAATCAAATGTGGTCCTTGTACTATTAAAGATTGGCAAATTTGGTCCTTTTGATAAGTTTGGAAAAGTTGCAGTTTCAGTCCTTGAAAATTCAGCAAATTACATAAATGGTCCTTATGCTTAACTTAAACCAAACCGGACCCCCTTTGTATTAAAACCCATAGCCCAGCCCAGCCCAAGTCATAAAACCCGACCCAAGGTTTAAAATATAAAACCCGCCCCCTGTCATCTCCTTCCTCCCACTTGCCCGCCATAGCCTTCCACCTGTGCCTCCCCTCATTTAATGCTTCCCCACTCCTTTTCTCATCCCCAACACACTATCCATCACTCTTGTCCCCCCTCCTCTTCACCCTGGTCAAAAAAACCATCATAGAAAGCAGGCGGCCACTGTTCACTTTTGGCGCCAATTTGCAAATAGAAGGCTGAGATTGATTCAGAGCATCCTAAGGCCAGCATTATTGATGGGAATTACTCAGAGACTCAAGTGGAACCCTAATTTGAGTATATAAAAGGGAAGAGAAGGCTCAAAGACATCCATCTAGTTTTTTAATTAGTTAATGTATGTCGTTTTAATCACTTTTCAAATTACAGTGTATTTCTTAGCTTTCAAGTACTTGGTTTAAAGTTATTTCAGTGTATGTAAACCTTTATCAATAATCAATTTCAAATTTCAGTATCATTTTCAAGTTTATGCATTTTTCAAAGCTTAAAATCTCAAGTTAGCTTAATGTTGTTTATAGCTGTTTTTATGGACTGAGTAAGATCATATAAGCTCCTAGAAAGCTTACTAAAGCTTTTAGAAACCCTTAAAATCAGTTTAGAAGAAAAAAGAGAAAAATACCAAAAATACAAATAAATTAGTGAAAAATCAAAAATCCATGGAAGGTTATCAAGAAGCTGGAGCAGGGTTAATAAAGGATTGCCCTTGGGTTTAGTGCTTATTGGGAAGCTTTAGGTATTGCTTGTGTGCCTCAGTTCTCAGTCTTGTGCTTGGATCCAAGTTGTAAGCCTTTTGATCCATTTTGGCATTTCACTGTGTAAGACATTCATAAGCTTAAATCTCTGTTTGTTCATGTTTATTAGTCATAGTTAAGTATAATTAAGAAATAAAATCAGTTGCTTGTTCTTTTTAATTTGTAGTTGTTAAAAAATTTAGTTTGACAATTAAAATAGCATAATTGTCATTCCTCAGTTTTATGCTGTTAATATTGTTGTTTTATGTTTCTTTAGTCTTATTAAAGGATAATATAAGGTCTGTAATCAGTGGCATGTTCTTAATCCTTGAAATCATTTGAAAAGTTTCAATACAGTCAAAATAAAGGGTGTTTGGTTTTACCTAGTTCACGGTGTTAGAAGTTGTGCAATCCTTTGTTCTTGCTTGTTTCATATCATATCAGGTCCTAAGAACTCAAAGAAGCAAAGAAAACCAATCCTTATTTAATAAAAAGTCAAAATACTCTTTAATCTCACTTAGTTTGTTAACTGTTAAGCTTTAGAGTGTGAAATTCATCATATTAGCTTAAGACTTGGTACTCTAGCTTAAATCATTCTTATTACAGCTTAATATATCATAATCATTAAGTAGAATCAAGCCAAAATTCATCAAAGTCAACTTAGCTCATTTTCTTTAAATGTCAAAATATGCCCTGTGCACCAGTTTTACAAGCTATTTCACAAGCTCTCACAGAGCTCATTAGTGAGTATTAGCGTGTGTACCTTAGCTTTTTGAGAAGCTCACCTAGCTGTCTCAAGGTTCCAGTGTTTATTTTTCAATTTCTAGCTTATTTGATTAGCCTGCTTATTGCTTTTTGTTTGTCCAAAACACTCAGTATACACTAAGTCATTACTCAGTGGTTTATCAGTTTTTTCTCAAGCTCACCATAAGCTCATTAGTCAACATCACAGCGAGAGCTTTAGCTTTTTGGATAGCTTATTTGGTTAACTTGTTAGTCCCAGTGTTTATTTTCATTTTCTAGCTTATCTTAGTGCTTAAAAATAAGCTTAAAAGTGCCTAGTAAATCATAAAGTGTCCTGTTTAACAGATAAGTTTATGCTTATTTGGATTTTGATAAGTGCTTATTTCTAGTCATATTGCTTATTTAGTTGTAATATTAGTTTGTTAAAAAGTTGTTTAGCTTATTTCAGTTACCCTTTGCTTATTTTCTAGCTTATAAGTCATTTTGCTAAATACTTGTGCTTATTTCCATTTCTCACCACTGTTAAGCAATAATAAGCTCAACTGAGCTTATTAGTGTTTTTCATAAAAAGTTGTAGTTTTAAAAATTGCTTATTTCAGTGTACTTAAGCAGTTTCAAAAAGAAAAATCAAAAAAATAAAAAGTTTGCAAAAAGTCATTGCTGGGATTCGAACACTGGCCACCCAGCTCACCACACACACACCATACCAACTGCCCTTGGGTCTTTGACTGGTAATCCTTTGCACACTTTAATACATAACACTTCTAGTCAATATAAGCTTATACGTATTATTTAGCTTATTTCTAGCTTATTAAAATAAGTTGTTACACCTTTTGTATTTTTCTTAGCTTTGTATTAGTATAAAGTATTTTACAAAAAAGTTTCAGATTTTTCTTAATAGTTTTAGTATTTTTAATCATTTATTTAGTCTAAAATAGTATTTAATTCATAATAAAAAATATAAAAGTCAAAAAAATATAAATCTTTTTTCTAAAATTTTCTTTTGTCATATATTAAGTAAGAAAATTGTTTTTACACTTGTAGGACTTTTATTTTACAAATTTTACGTTTTTACTTGCGCACTCGCGTAATTTTTATACATAATGCACGTTTTCATTTTAAGTCACGTTTTTAGATAATTTAAGTTTACGTTTTAATTAAAATAGTTTATTTAAGTTATTTGGTTTTATAAATCAAGAAAAACATCATTGAAAAAATAGTGATAGCGTTTATTTAATATATTTTAGCTTTTTAATTTTCTTTAATTTGCATTTAAGCCCCTGTAATTTACAAAACTTTTTCTTTAGGTATAAATATTCCAAAATCCTTACTGATCACTATCCTTAGTGATTATTCGAAATCTGAATTTGTTCAAACACCATTCATCCTCCGTGGGACTTAACGACCTGTGGAAACACTATACTCTCCAGATCTTAATTGCATTGCTTTCTGAGCTGTTTTAAGTTTATTACGGTTGACCATTCACAAGTGGTTAGCTTGTGTGATTAAACTTGACTGTTTGGGAATCGAATCAGCTGACTTGAAACTCATTAGCCCTGAATGACACCTTTAGCGCCGTTTTGTATCCTCAAATTAACATATATATATATATATATATATATATATATATAATTACGATCACAAAACGGCAGCATGCCTGTCGTTCCGAGTTTTGAAATAGTCTTGCGGGCAATGTTCGTTGCCTGCTGACGCTATTGTATACATGAATTTGAACCTTCTCCCTTTCTATAGGCGATGATGATAATATGCCGACCATCGCGTATACATTTCCTTGGCCCATATCTTGGCAGGGCAGTTACATCGACTGTGTAACTGCAGCCATGTTGGTTGTCAGGTGTCGCTATTGTATACATATATCTGAGCTTCATTTGTTATCATTATTCATATGTTTCTATGAGTTATAACGTATTAGTGAAAGTGTGAATTACGTGAGAAATAAATGTATCTATCAGAAATACGTGTCACTCATTTATCTGGAAAACCGTGTCACTTCATACCTGTGTCAGAAATACCCCGCTTTCAGAACAAAAAACGATCTTCTAATCGTTTCCAGAAACGCTCTTTCTCCTCCATTACGTTTGATAAGTGAAACCCAGGTATGAAGTGAAACGAAACTGTGAGCGTCAGGTACCTTCGTTGCTGCCATCCGTGGCATGCCATAATGGTGTTGGCTGACCGCATCTCTGAAAACCAACGTGGTTTTTTCGGGTATAATTTTTGAGTGTCTTTTGGGGTTGTTGCAGGTATGTGTTTAAAATAAGTTTTGCACAAGCTTTTATAATTTTTTAAATTTTGGATATAAGCGGGTTCTGATATGTCTGTATAGATTTTTGACCTTCTTCAAAATCGATTTGTCTACCAGGTTAAGTTAAGAGGCTTCAGCGTGGGAAATCCTGCACAAAGGCACAAGTAATTTATTTGGTAATTTAAACCTACTACTTATGTAACAACATTATAGTTTAACATGTTATTATCGCTAAACAAATGAAAATATTAATGTTTGGTCAAAGGTATAGTTGTCGTTGTGCTAATTAAACATTGTATGTAGTCATTGCGCTTATCTTACACTGTTTGCTTTAGGTTTATCTGTTTGGGACATGGAGAATATAAAGATGGAAATAGGTGTTCATATTTGTTTATGAATTCAAGAGTATGTTTTTTGTGACTGTGGTTATATATGTATTTGTGTAGTGTGGTCTAGGCGTGTTCCGGAAAACAATGCACAATTGGTTGAGTATTTTCTTGATACCGAAGCTCAGGAGCTTCAGCTAGATATTGCTAGAATGAGATATAAGTAAGCACTTCTTTCCATTTCCATTTCATAATCATTTATATCTTGGGTAGATAACTAGAATTATTTTAATGTCACACTTAAAATGCTATTGACATTGACATTTTCAGGTTAGCTGATGAGTTTTTCAATCATTTAAAGTTGGAACTACGACAACTTCGGTTTGCTGTTCAAAAGACATAGGGTTGCTTTCTATTTCTTACTATATATATGCTTAAATTAGATTTGTCCCATATTTGAATATGTAGTTCAATGTTCAACATCATGTGAGTATTAATGATCATCGTAGGATATCAAAGACAGAGTGATTGAGTTGGAGGCACTATAGAAAGCTCTTCTGGAAGGAATAGGTTACTAGCTATACCGTTCCATCAGACATTGTCTTTCTATCCCGCAAATAATCTGTATTGTTTATCTATTGCAGGATCGTATGATAAATTGCAAGCAAACATAGTGAAGGCGCGAGATAACCTAAACAAAATATTTACATCAAAGGATGTGAAAGCAACTGTACGTGAGTCACAAACTGGAATCTGCTAATTTCTCTTAAAGTAGTCAGACCAGCAGACCAAAGCTACGAATGGAACATGTACTTTCTATTAAAGCTACGAGTTCATGTATCTCCAAATTAATTTACGTGTGTCCAAACAACCTCTTACACTGAATTTATCTAAACAACCCCTTACGCCGAATCATTCCAAAGACCCCTTAGACTGAATCTGTCGAAATTGAACAGTCGGAACCTGGATGGGAACCCGGTTACTGGGAACCCGTGAGAAAGCTGTTACGAGTAAAAAAGTCTCACATCACTTCAGTCTGAGTACCTGTATAAGCAAATATGAATATTGACTTTCATATTCATTTTGGTTAATTTGCATGTATTAAAAGTGGCGGAGTTCAGTGGGCTGCGATTTGCTTCTTCAGGTTTATTTCTTTTATTTTATTTTTTTATTTTTTGTGTTTGTTTTTTATTATGATTAGGAAATTTTGTGTTGACTAATTTTTTAATGATGTGTAGGTGATCCCGAAGGAGACCGTGGATCAGAGTAACTGTTGGCCCGGTTTAAGATACGGTATGTGGTTACCGATCCAAAATATCGAATTCTCTAAAACCCAATTCAGATGAACGCAAAGAATTATTGAAAGTACTTTTCATAGAAAAAATTGTTTGTTCTAACATTTTTTTTGCAGGCTCAGCAAAACAGTTGCGTCTACCGACCTCGGAGAAAGGGTCTGGCTCACAGTATGTGATAACGTTGGTTTCGTTACTGCTGTCTGTGATCCAGTCTGCTTTCTCTGAGGTCAATACATCAACAGGTTTCTTCACAGTTTCACGCGAAACATGTATACCAATAAATATAAAATGCCCCGCCGCAACGCGACGATTTCAGAGCAATCCTTGTTATCTTCAATGTATTAGTTATTCTTTCAATGTTCAAAACGACTATTCGTGACAGAATGTCGTAGTCAACGTTATGAATCAGGAAACCAAACACTAATCAGCTAAAAACAAATATAAACAACTTGAAACCAGAAGCCAAACACTAATTAGCTACACATATGAGTTGTCAAGAGCATCATAAAATTCCACAAGTACAATATGTAGCTAAAAGCATTATACAAAAACAAACTCTATAGGTCAATACGTATACATGTAATGGTAGGCGGTTGAAGGGAGTAGAGCCACAAGCAAGGTTATTTTTTTCTTTTTTCCTTTATATTTTTTATTAGTGTTTAACGATGGAAAAAAAAAGTTTGAATTGTTAAGTTTGAAAAGTGACACTATAAAATAGTCAATATTTTTAAAATATCCATACAATGGTAAATAAATTTTTTAAAAACAAGTAGTTCGTGAAATGATATGCCTATGTTGAAAAATTGTCAAAGGTGAAAATTAACCGCCTACCATTACATGTATACGTATTGACCTTTTAATTTTCACTTTCACCTTTTAATTTTCACTTTCACCCACATGAGAGCCGGGTGTGGCACGAGTTACACCCGATTTTAAGTCACGAAGTGTAAAATTTTTATAAAATATGTATTTTTTGGGCACGTGCAACCCCCAATTTTACCCAATAAGTCTTTTATATGGCAATTTTAGTACTCATAATCATTAAAAAAAATTGTGCAACACCCTCTAAAAAATCTTGGGTCCGTCACTGGGGCTAAGACAAGAACATATTTATAACAGTATATTTGATGGTAGATACGTTCAATATATCAAATCCATCTCTTGTGATTCTTTCTTGTACAAATCGAATTCAATGCAAGTGTACGTGACAGATTCATTAATCATTTGACCATATATATTGATTCCACCTTAAAGAAACTAATTTGAAATATTTATAATTAACACTTTTTTATATAGTGAATGAGCATCTTTGTTAATTACAAAACATGCACGACAAAGAAATGATGAATTTATATTGTCATTCAGTCGTAGGCAAACACTAATTAAGCAAATATTATTTTCTTTCCCTTAAGTACTTTATAGCAGTTTATTAGACGCTCTTATATTACTATATTTTTACTACATAAAATAGAAAAATTGTCAAAGATGAAAGTGAAAATTAAAAGTCGAAAGTTGAAAGTTAAGATTGAATGTTAAAACCAATTATCTTTAATACATTGTTGAATGTTGAGAAAATAATTTTCATATGTAACATAATTACCATTAACTTATCAATTCTTTAACTATATGTATATAATTACCATTAAAAAATGCAAACTAATATTAAATAAACACAGATTCGGCATATTCAATGTTGGAAAATCAATACAATTTTTTTTATTATTATATATACAAAGAATGTATCCATATTTTTGAAACTTAAAAAGTGAGTAATGTTAAATTTCTAAAATTCCTTTCAAATTAAAATTTCTACATAAAAATTCAAAGAATTTGTCTTTACTGAAATAGCTACTATAACAATTCACACCTAAAATTTCAAAGAAATGTATGACAAATTTTGACAAATTTTACTAATTTAATTTCCCAAAAAAAAAAGATTTTCATTTATTTAATCTTAACACTAATAATTTCTAAAAGTTTATCAGCATATTCTATTTTATAAGGCACCATATTACAGCTTATTTTTTTATTGCTATGTTAGTTCATAGTGTGTATATCATATGTGGTTTCGGTTATTAAATATTGAAATATGTGCAATGATATCATATATAGTTGAAATTGCATGGATATTGTTGTGAATAACTTGAATGTTTACAATCACAAAACATTTTATCGATTTATTATTTAGTCACGGGGTTCATTTTTTTTGTTCTTGTTCTTGCTCATTAAATACGTTAAATACAAATCTGTTTTCAAATATTGTTATAATGATGGTGATTGATTGGTGCTTTAACCGTTGATTGTTCCGGCGCATTAATTTCAAAGATATTATACAAAGTTTTCTGAAAATAATTTGGTCAAAATACATTATACAACCGGTGTAAATATTTTTGTTAAGTTTCCTAGGTTTGAAGTTTTTTTAATTGGGTTAAAAATCATGCCTTGATGGATGATAACTACAAAGTGAAGCCAATCAAAAGAGTTCAGTCAAAGAAGATTCAACACCTCATAGGCCGTGTACTAAGAAATTTTACGCCGCGAGTAACGTGTATTGTTAGTTATCTCATAATTAATGTAATGTTTTATTTTTAGTTTCAATAAATATTTTTATATGTTCGTTGATACATGTTAATAAATTTTGCTTCAGTTGAATTATCGCGTGTTACGAAACACTTACCACAATATCGCATATCGTTAACTATCTGCCGCTAAAAACCGCTGCCGTTGGGTGCGGGTACTCGTCTTCTATACTACATATAATGAGTGTATGGTCAAACTTTGAAAAGTGAAATCTTGAAAGTCAAATGTGAGAGAAATATATAATATAATTAATACTCTTATTAAAACACCACATTAGTTAAAAGTACAATAATTTATTCACATTATACAACCAAATAAAAGTATATCTACCAAATTAAAAACAACCAATTAAAACACCCATTATTAAAAAGTACAATAAAATTTTCATAATGTACAATTTAAATAAGCTACAACATAATCTAAAATATAAAATAATTAAACGCACAAATTAATATTATTTTTAAAACACCCTAAAATGAAAAGTACATGTTATTATACACATTATACAAATTAATAAAATACACAAAGCTTCATACAAGCTAACAAGTTGATGGTATATATAGTTTTGAAAACGGACCGGACCAAATGGTTCTACCAGGAATTGGTGTCGCTATCGGTTCGGCTAACCAATAAAAGCCATCCGAAAACGAACCAGAGAGGGCCCGTTGAAACCGATACAAACTGGTAGAATTAGGTCTCATCGGGATCTATTTATCCGGTTAATCGTTTCAGGGTACCCGCCGTCGAAACGTGCTTCTACCCTGCTATACTATATATAAAGGAAAAATCAAAAGGTAAAAAGTAAAAAGTTGAAACTAAAAAAAGAAATGTTGAAAATATATATTTCAAAACGAAACTATTAATACACATCGAAAACCGGGTTGACCCGAGACGCTTCAAACTCGGGGGGTTGAACCGGTTTAATTTGACCCATTTCGACTCAATCTATCGGGTTGACTCGGTTTAAATTGACCCGTTTTTTGACCGGAATGGATCAACTGGTTGAACCACCCGGGTCAAACCGGGTTTCAAAACATTATGTTTAATCCCCAAATCTTCAAATTTTATTATTTTTCATTTATAAACCATAAACTTTTTTTTTATCATTAAACAATCTTTCGCTATAAAATTTTGTTGCTATGCAATAATACTCGTCTAGTATAATATAATACCGCCGCATAACATTATAAAATTGTGAAACCAAAGAAACTCTACTATTTTGTAATTTTACGTAGGGCAGACTCACTTTGACGGCATAAATGCAAAGAACGTTTGAACTCTTTATATACCCTAAAGTTATAATAATACTCATTCACATACGAGGTTTTGGCATAAAATTTTATTGAATGTTTCGAGTTTGAAAGTTATTGCATATAAATATATTGTACATAACTATACCCGTGCAAACACTTTGTTTTACTTTGAATTTGTAATTCTACGTTAATAGTAGTTAACGTGAGTTTTGAGGTAATTGCTTAAGATTATATTTTAATCTAAGCCATCAGTCTTTTAAATATGGGAAAATGACGCAAATAGACCGCGCGCCATGTTGCATATCACTTTCTAGACCACTTTTATTTTTAATTTGAAAATATACCGAGGGCAACCGCTGTCATTGGGCAACTCATCGACATTGCGACAAGTGTCCCGTATGTGTAAGGTATTGTTTTTTGGGCAACTAAAAAACGGTGGGCAACCGTATAATTTTAAAAAGGGTTCTATCGTCATTTTACGTTAGACAAAAAAGTACACATTTGAATAGTAAAAGTACAGTATCTATTAATTAAGAGAGTTCAAAATCCAAAACTCACTGACCAATAAAGCATCCATAGTTATCGGTTTTCTCTTGCTTCTCGCAGTACTATTTTCACAAATCAAACCATCTTCTTCGTCAGCCCCCTGTCTTCCTTGTAACGTCAGTTATGTCACCATCTTTAAAGCTACAGTGTTGATTGCAAACCACATTCGATTGATCAAGTTTTAAAAAAATATTCCCAAATATGGTACGTAAATATTGTTCTCGTTGTTTATTACATATGATTATTTCCAATTGGTTATGTGTTATAATAAATCGTTTTTGTTATTCGATAAATAGCTATGTTAGATAGGTGTTAATTCCATTTTATAATCCGTTGCTCTTTTTTATGTGTATCTGATTCGTAATTATGTAGGGTATGATGCCTTAGATGTCGTTAGTTAAGTATGTAACATTACTTGGTTCATTATAAAATTTAGTGGCAGTTTCCAGACTAATAAGGAGTGGTTTTTTCATCAAAAGATATCTGATCCTCTGTACTTTGAAACACCAAAGTTGGATCTGCAATCTTTTTGCCCTTTCCAATATCAGTTTGAGTAACTACATCTTTCTTCACAGGTTCACCAATGTTTAGAGTCTTAGCAATAGCTCTAGGTGCAGGGATAGGGTGAGATTGCTTTTGGTTAACCAATTGTATGGCAATCTCATTGTCAGCCTTTTTTGGTTTTGGTGTTGGTGTTATTGATGTGGTTATAATTGTAGCAATGGTTGCCTATGTAGTGGAAACGTCTGAACTGGCAGTGGGTATAATAATAGCAGCAGTGGTTACTCCAATACTGGCGGTGGATGCAGCAATACTGGAAGTGGTTGCCTGCACCCTTTCATTTTCTTTTTCTTCAACTGCAGCCTTTAAAGAATCATCTTGACTCTTGAGGTTTGGAAAATTTATGTTTCCTAGTTAATAATATCAATAACTAATGAAATTTTGAGTTTAGTATTGGAATTAAGTCTAGTTAGAGTATATTCGCATGTGAAGAATATCGAGATTGGCTATTATTTTGATTATTTATGTTTTCACAAATGATATCATAAAATCATAACATAAAATTTGATGCAGTAATCTAGTACCTTGTTAATTAGATAAATACTTATTACCTTACATACCTAATCAGTCCAAAATAGCACATTCTTAAACATTTACAAAACACATTCATAATCCTAAAAATCATCAGCATCAGCTGCAACTTCTTTTGAGTCTGTTGATAAGATTTTTGGCACATTCAACCATCTCTTGATACTTAGCTTTGACAACAACATTATGATCTTTCAAAATATTAAAACTGGTTTGCATCTCTTCATACTGCGCTTCAGCATCAGCATTATAATCTTTGTAAATCTTAAAATCAGCTATCGCCTCTTCACACGTTGCTTCCAAATTAGCATTATCATCTTCGATCCTCTTGAAATGCGCTTTCATATCTTCATACTCACATTCATACTCTGGAAGTTGTTCAATCATTCTCTTCCTCTTATCAATCAGCTCTTGTTTCTCTCTAAAATTTCCTTCTATTGGGAAAGTCTTTCCCGGCTCACAAGCAATTACCATTCTCTTGAAACGGTCTATCATGTCTTTAAATAAAGAATCGTGCAAATTAGTACAATTCGGAGTGCATGTACCATCTTGACACAAAGAACACGCCATCTCGTAAATGATTGTGATGATTGATAATCTAATTGATCTAAATGTCAATTGACTAAAATATCACAGTAGAAGTGAAAGGTAAATTTCACAAATGAAAAGGTGTTTTTAGTTTTTGTGTAGACAGCTGTATTATTTATTGACAATTTGAATTGGTGTATAGTGTGAATAATCCAAACTAACTGTAATAATTGGTGTTTGCAAATGGGTTTTTTGTGGTCACAAAGAGTTAGAGTATCAGTGGCCTCTGCATTTTACTTTTTTTTACTTTTTTTGTGAACTCTAGCATTTGGCTATTTTGTTTTCACTTTTCACCTGTTTACTGGTAAGTATGTCAGTTGCTTTTTGGGAAATGGTTTTTGTATTTTTAAATCAAATTAATAATCTTCAACTATCAACATCCACACATTCCTCGAGCATTACCAATGCATCAAGTCATAAAAGACTTGATGCATTGAACACAATTACTCCACTGCAAAAAGCATTTGCATATTTAATGTTAGGTGAAAAATGAAATTTTATAAATACAAAAGCTTTTTGACAATAGCTTCAAACACTTGAAGTCTTTACTAGTGTTTTTGTAAAAAGTCTTCTTCAAAGTTATTTCCATAATGGAACAAGTCATTTGAATATCTTATTAGAATAGTAAAAAAGTCTTTCACCAATTTAAAGTCTTTCACCAAGTTGCATTGCGGATGCTTACACTTTCATAGAAGAATCCAAATAAAAAAATCGTTGTCATTTTCTTCTTTTTTATAAACAAATCCAGGTTTGTTGTACTCCCCCGTATATACTTTGTTACCTTATTCGTTCATATATTTATAGAGTACATGATCATAAATAACTGTGCAGCTTTATATTTTATATTCTATTATTAAATATTTTTTTAATTAAAAGTTATTGAAATTGTTATTAGGGTTTATGTTTTATAGGACATGGCGGAAACCAAAGAAGTCATATTTAAAGTGCACCACAACGGGAAATTTGAATTTCAGCCACTCCGCTATGTAGGCGGTCTCCTTGCTGATGTCTGGTGTTTTAGCTCCACCAGGGTTGCATTTACCAGGGTGTTTGATCATGTTTTGAATGATATTGGAGGGGAAAAATGGGCTTTATTTTATGCTGCACCAAATAAGGCACTAGAAGATGGTTTAACATTGTTGCACACAGACAATGACGTTCGACGAATGTATGACCTTGCTGATGAGAATGGATCCATGGACGTCTACATTGTGCATGAGCTACAGGCTTTGTCACAATTTTATTTCAAAAACATGGTATGGCAGGAAGAGGACGCTGACATGCGGTGCGGTAGTGCAACACCTTTCAAAAGAAGGAAGTTAACAAAGCGTGTTGCTATCACGAAAACTGAAAGAGGGTTCGAGATCATAGAAAAAAAGGGCTAGTGCACAAGGAATGGTTCCACCTGTTATGAATGTTTGTTCTTGTAAAAAATAATTATGAGTTTATGCTGCCAACCATGCGATAGTGCTTCTATGCCAAACTTATTGCTGTTAGGTTTATGCTGTTAAGTGTATCCTTTATTATCATATGGTTAAGAATTATGGTTGCCCGATCGTACAACAAGTATTGCCCAATGATGGCATTTAGTTGCCCAGATTGCAAATTGGAAGGTGGCCTGAGGTTCCAACGAAATTGCCCAATAACTTTAACTTGATTATCAGAATTTTCGTGTGTAGATACTAGATGACGATAACGGTTGCTGTTAGGAATTAGAAATTCCCGGTATTAAAGAGTCGGTCACCTCAAGTATATGTAATCGTTAGAAAGCTAGTAGTCGTAGTAATTCTTAAGTTAAGTAGTATTTAGTGAAGTAACACCGTGGAGGACGGACGGGTCTTTACCCACTGTATGCCTGATCCACAGCCCGTTGTGTGGCGATTTATGTAAGACTATAAATACTCTCTACCTTCCAAGGTAGAGAGTTGGAGCTCATAATAATATCTTTCACTTTCTCTCACTAAGTTCCCTAAACCTCTAACTTTCTCTCTCTAGAATTCCATCTATATGCTACTTTGTGTTATGGTTTGATGTGTATGTGAAAAGTTATATCTTACAATTGGTATCAAGAGCCATGGTTAGATCATATCTTGCACATCTTTGGATTTATAGTGGTTTTTAGGTGGTTTTTGAGTTTGAAAAAGTTTAGTGGTTTTTGCATCATTTGGGTGATTTCTTGTGTTAAAGTCTGAATTTTGTTGGTACTTTTATGTTTAGAATCATCACAAGTGTTTAGGTTTTCATTTGGTAAGCTTGAATCATCTTGGTTGGGTTGTTTTTGGATTGAAAAGTAATGTTTATATGGTTTTTCAAGCTAGCGACTTAGCTCACGGGGTATTTTCTTGGTAGCGACTTGCTTCACATTTTTGTAGCGACTTACAGTGTTGGAGCTAGCGAGTTAGATCTAGCGAGTTAAAGTACAAGTAGTGGACTCTCCACTACGAGTAGCGACTTGGTCTGTAGCGAGTTGCTCTTTAGCGACTTGTATCTCTAGCGATTTGTGTAGCGAATTGCTGCCAAAATTTGGCTAGCGACTTGGTCTGTAGCGAGTTACTACTTAGCGACTTGCTTTCTGTCTAGCGACTTGGGATTCTAGCGACTTAGTTGTCTAGCGAATTAAGAGTTAGCGACTTAGTGCACTATCTTCTAGCGACTTAGTGCATTATCTTCTAGCGACTTAGTGCATTATCTTCTAGCGACTTGAGTGATTGTTTACGGTTTTCTCTTGATTTAGTAAAATCCCGTGAAAGAATCTATTTCCCGGTTTAATCATAGAGTTATAAAATCCCGTATAATCTGTTAACATGTCTACCAACGTTCCTACTGTCATCTCCACTGTCGCCGAGGATGTTCAAGCAGCTGGCTCAGATACTCGTCCACCCATGCTTGACAGAACTGACTACGATTCTTGGGCTCAACGAATCAGATTGTATTGCCTTGGAAAGGAAAATGGTGTCAACATTCTCAAATCCATTGATGAAGGACCATATCGAGTTGAGACGACTAGAGACATACTTGATACTAATGATGATGCAACTCCTATTTACGGAATGGACAGACCTAAAATGTATGATGAGCTTGATGATAAGGAGAAAAAGAGATTCGATGCAGATATCAGGGCTTCTAACATTGTTCTTCAAGGTCTTCCTAAAGACATCTACAAGTTGATCAATCACAACACCGATGCAAAGGCAGTATGGGATAATGTCAAGATGCTTCTCTCAGGATCAGAATTAACTATGGAAGACAGAGAATCCCAACTCTATGACGAATTTGAGCACTTCAAGATGAAACCAGATGAGAATGTCTATGAGTACTATGTGAGATTTCATAAGTTAGTTAATGACATGAGGAACATCAGAATGACTATGCCTAACATTCAGTTGAATTCAAAATTTGTGAACAACATGAATCCCGAATGGCACAAGTTTGTTACCGCTGTGAAGCTTACTAAAGGATTGAAGAACACAAACTATGAGCAACTCTATGCCTTCCTCCTTCAGAATGAGAGACATGCTATGTTTGAAAAATTGATTCTCAATCAGTTCAAAACTAACCCGGGAGAAACAAGCTCGTCTAATGATTCAACTGCCTTCTACTCAAACATCGGAATCACAACCAAAGCTTCACAAGTCATACCCTTGGGTAATGGTAATCACAAACTCATTCCTGATCCTATGTACAAACAAGCTGATGCTGATGCACACGTGGGAAGCTTCATTAATCAACTAGCTCTTCTGATTAGCCAAAACATGAATTCTCTCCCACAAACCAACAACAACCTCAGAACAGCATCTAACCCACACAATCAAGCTACTGTTAAAGATGGAAGGATCGTGGTGCAACCAGTTCAGGAAAGACAGTATGATCAGGGAAGAGGTGGTGCTGGTAGAGGTTATGTGGGCAATCAGAATCGAGGAAGGAATGGTAACCAAGGTCAAGCTAAGCCGATAAAATGCTATAAATGTGGTGGTGAGGGACACATTGCAAGGAACTGCACATCTCCAAAGCGTCCACAGAATGCTGATTACTTCAGAGATAAGATGCTGCTGGCCCAAGCTCAGGACAATGGAGCTGCTTTGAATGAAGAGGAATTGCTATTTCTTGCTGAGGGCAATGCCAAGACCTATGATGCAGATGTGAATGAGCAGCCTATTCAGGATATAGGTCACAATCATCAGAATGCCTTTCAAGTCGCTGACTGTGATGCATACGACTCTGATGTAGATGATGGACCTACTGCACACACAATCTTTATGGCTAGCATTTCTCCAATGGTCTCTCCCAAGGTCTCTTCTTCACCACAAGCTGGCCCATCCAAGGACAAACTCATCTCAGTGGTATTAAAACTATACAATGATGCTGATGTGCAACAGATGCATGACAAAGTACAACAAACTGAAACTTTTGAATCAAATATTGAAAATATGGGTAATAACAATACTGTCCCATACGATCAATACGTGAAACAAAGTGAAAGTGAAGTTGTACCAAGTGATGCATCTTCTGCAGTCAACAATGACTATGTCTTTGATGAATACACTGCATGTGCTCCTGATGATTCCGTAATTTCTGAACTAAATGCCTATAAGGAACGTGTTGCTATTTATGAACAACGTGCAAAATTTGAGTTGACCACTCGTGAGCAGGAAATGGATGACCAAGTGCGTACAGTAATTAGAAAAAGTAATTTTAGAGAAGAAGTATTGAAACAAGAATTAAATTCCTTGCAAGAAAAACTTTCTAAAACTGCTAAGCAAAAACAAGAACTTCAAGAAAATGTGAAAATGCTTAAGCAAGAATTTAATGCAAAGGAATCAAAGCTCTTAAGAGATTTTTCTAATCTGAAAACTTTGAAAAACAAACTTGAAAACAAGTTGTACATGCAAGGAAACACCATTCAGACTGCTCACATGATCACTAAGCATAGAGTTCTAAGCGATAAGCATAGCATTCCCATTATAGATAAACCCAACCCTGAGTATGGAAAGATAGCAAAAGCAGCTCAAAGTGTTATCTATGATGGCAATGAGATTCTTAAACCTAGACAAAAACCTAGTTGCATTGAGTGCACTGAGGATGACAAGAAATTAGATGAAGTCACTAGGGAGAAGATGAATAAGAAACTAAATGATCCTAAATGCAAAGAGAAGAAAGTAATTATCACTCCCCATGACTACAAGAAGGAAAACTGGATTTCCTTGAACAAGTTTAAGACTCAGACATTGTTGACTCCCGAACAAGTCTTCTGGAAAATGGATTTAGATAAGCAGAAAGCTAAAAATATTGTAGAAACAAACCCTCCCCTTCGGAAAATGCCTAGAGCGACTGTGTATCCTCCTAATACACCAATGCATCTTGTACCTAGAACAATTGCCACTAAAAGCAAGACATTAATTAGCCAATACGTTATATTTCAACTATTTGTTGATTTTGAGAAAACTTGCAAGAAAAGGATCACACCCACTGGTATAACTGAAGGAGAAAGGGGTTTTGAACAAATGAAAGAATGTTATTTAACTGAGGTCATGCCTTTCTTTAAACTTCTAAAAGATCACTTTGAGAGTCTTAAAAAGGGGATAGAAACGGATATTAAGGGAATGGAAAAGGAATTTGATGCAATAATAGTTGAAATTAGTGACTATGAGCGTGCACTAAGATATAATGAGATTGAGAGGAAGAACCTGCATACATTGAATGAGAATCTTATTACTGAATGTGTTGCTCAAGATGTGTTTTTCACTGCTTCAAATTGCTCTATTAATGCTTCCAAATTTCATGAACTATCTGTGGCCCTGAAAGTCTCCCATGATCGTGTCATTGAGCTTGAACAAACTAATTCTAAACTAAACGAGAAAATTGAACTGGATGATCACGACAATTTCGTTAAACATTTTTCTAAACTAGAAGTTGAACATTTTAATTTACAACTAAAATATCAACATCTTAAAGAAAATGTCAAAACTTCAAATGTCAAGACATCTTCAGATGCTCCAGAGTTTGATGCAGTTTTTCAAATTAACAAACGTGATGCACAGATCCAAGCTCAGTGCAACACGATCAGAAAGTTGAAAGCCCAAATCTCTCAATTAAAGGGTCAAACGAACAATATGACAGGCTCCCAAATGCCTCCTACTTTAGATTCTCAGAATTCTCAAACGTTTCATCTTCAAAACCTAGTAAATGCTTTACAAAAGGAAAACGAAAGTTTTCTAGAAGAAAATGAAAAGGTTAAACGTCATTTTAATGAGTTATTTGAATCAATTAAAGTCACTCGTAACAAAAACAACGAACAAATAGCTTCATTGCAAAAGGAAATTGAGAATCTGAAGAGTCAGGTAAAAGGGAAAATGCCAATGACCAATGGGGAGAATGTTGTATCAAAGGTTCACACTTGTAATAAATATGCTTTATCTGTGACATATGTCCCTCCTCATCTAAGGAACAACAAACTTGCCATTCAAACATACTTCTCATCCCTTAAGGATTGCCTAGAATGTCTGCGTGAGATTGTTGAAGAGGATAAGCTAGAGAAACCTCATGATAATGCAATTGGACATGCATGCTTATATGCCAAATGATCTCAAGAAATCTTAGAATACTTGATCACAATATGCCCAAAGACATTAGGTGAGAGAGTTAACCCTTTGATTCCATGCTCAATGCCTAAGGCCAAATATGATATGCACTCGATTCCCAATGCTTTGAATGTGAGTCGTAGTGTACCCTTGAGCAGTTCAGATTCTAGATCGGTCAATGCTAAGAAAGAGAACTCAAGTGTGCCTTCTAGGAGTACAAATCTCAGTACCTCTAGTTTTAAGAATGTGAACCGTAGTGCACCTGCATGTAGTTCAGATCCCAGCACATCTAAACAGGTGGTGCAAAGAGTAGTAAAACAAACTAATGTTCCCATTCCCTCTACAGGAGTAATCAGTGACATTAAAGGGAGCAGGTCAAAGTCTCAAGACAATACAAGGAATGATAGGACCTCGCAAGCTAAGAATGTGCACTGGAAAAGAGTAGAAGAACAATCTAGGAACTTTAAGTTTGAATCGAATAAAACGAATCGTGTTGATTCTAGTATTAGCCATAGGCGTACTGTAATTAATTCGAATTCTGATACTATTTGCAAACCTTGTACTGATGTCTGCTTGAATTCTGTTTCTAATCATGGATGTGGTGTTACTGTTCTGCCTAATGATGTTAATTGTCCAGTTAATATTGTTAATGCTAAAATTCTTGCTAAGAAGGCTAAAAGGCAAAAACGAAAGAAAGTTAGAAAACAGTGGAAACCCACAGGAAGAACATTCAGTAAAATAGGCTTTTATTGGACACCTGTTGGTCTTAAGACTAATCAGATAATGCCCACTAGAAAATGGATGCCTACTGGTAGAACTATTCCCTTAGGAAGTGATCACACTATGAACAGGGCTAATACTGACACTAGTACTGCATCTATTCACAACGATTCCATTGCCTCACTTTCTGATATGAATGCTTCTATTTCTGATGTGGGTGTTCCAAACATTGTTACTAACCAAATGGAACCCATTCTTGCATGGGGATCCCAATTATCCAGTTATCCATTCTTGTCTGTGTTCAACTGCAGATCGTTCAAATCGTTCTGTGGTACCTGGACTCAGGCTGTTCCAAGCATATGACTGGAGACCTGTCGCGGCTCATGAACTTCGTGAGCAAATTCATCGGGACTGTTAGATTTGGTAATGATCATTTCGGTGCCATCATGGGTTATGGAGATTATGTAGTTGGTGATAGTGTCATCTCTAGAGTTTACTATGTAGAAGGTTTGGGTCATAATCTGTTCTCTGTTAGTCAATTCTGTAATTCTGATCTAGAAGTTGCCTTCAGAAAACATACCTGCTTTGTTAGAGATCTTAATGGTAAGGAACTGCTAAAAGGAACTCGTGGGTCAAATCTTTACACCATCTCTATCGATGACATGATGAGGGCTTCTCCAATCTGCTTGCTATCAAAGGCTTCAAAAACAAAGTCATGGTTATGGCATCGTCGTCTCAATCACTTGAACTTCGGCACCATCAACGATCTTTCCAGAAAAGACTTAGTTGTAGGTTTACCTAGACTAAAGTATGAAAAGGATCATCTTTGTTCAGCATGTCAATTAGGAAAAAGCAAGAAGTATGCCCATAAACCCAAACCTACTAACTCTGTCACAGAAGTTCTTCATATGATTCATATGGATTTATGTGGACCTATGAGGGTGCAGAATATCTTTGGGAAGAAATATGTGTTAGTTATGGTTGATGATTACTCTAGATTCACCTGGGTCAAGTTCTTAAGGACAAAGGATGAAACTCCTGATATCATCATCAAACTCATCAAACAACTGCAGGTTCGACTAAACAAAACTGTCAGAATTATCAGAACAGACAATGGAACTGAGTTTGTCAACAAACAACTTAGTGAATTCTATGAAAGCGTTGGAATCAGCCATCAAAGAAGTGTTCCACGAACCCCTCAACAGAACGGTGTAGTTGAAAGACGAAATCGTACACTTGTTGAAGCCGCTAGAACAATGCTGATCTACTCAAAGGTTTCAATGTTTCTCTGGGCTGAAGCAATTGCCACTGCATGCTACACACAAAATCGTTCCCTGATTCACACTATTCATGGAAAAACTCCATATGAACTTGTCTACAACAGAAAACCTAATCTATCCTTCCTTCGTGTGTTTGGTGCATTGTGCTATCCAACTAATGAGGGTCAAGACTTAGGCAAACTTAGGGCCAAAGCTGACATTGGAGTATTTGTAGGATATGCATCAAACAAAAAGGGATACCGAATCTACAACAAAAGAACCCGAAATATCATGGAAACAATTCACGTTACGTTTGATGAGCTGACCGGTCAAATGGCTCCTGGACACTCCAGCTCAGGACCCGCACTTCAAAACAGTCCCATTGGTTCATCCCTTGTTCCAAACTCCTCTCAAGAAACTCCATATGTACCTCCATCTGAAGATGATGTAAAGAAATTGTTTGATCCTATGTTTGATGAACTGTATGATTCAATTACTAATGAGGTGCTGATCCCTACAACAGAGGTTGCTCATATTCCAGTGAATGAAGACAATCCTTCAGTCTCAATATCTTTAAGTCAAGAAACACCTGCTGCTGATCCTTCAGTCTCATCAACAAATCATCATTCTTCAAATGTACATCATGGAAATGTTTCTGGCATCAATGATGAAGTTAATCCCTTTGCTACTCCTGAAGATGCTCCATTTGAAAACATATTTGCTACTCCTGAATCATCATCAGAACCATCTTCTTCAGGAGACATCGACTCAGCTACCTCAGTTCCTCAACAAATGCCACATGAACACCTCAGAAAATGCACTCACGATCATCCATTAGACAACATCATTGGTAATCCCTCTCGTCCTGTATCAACCCGGAAACAACTTGCAACCGATGCCTTATGGTGTTTCTTCAACTCCGTACTATCTAAGATCGAACCAAAAGATGTTAAAACCGCCATGAATGAAGACAGCTGGTTCAATGCTATGCAAGATGAAATTCATGAGTTTGATCGTCTTGATGTATGGGAGTTAGTACCTGCTCCAGACTGTGCTATGATTATAGCTCTAAAATGGATCTTCAAAGTAAAACTTGATGAGCATGGTGATGTGTTGAAGAACAAGGCTCGATTAGTTGCTAAAGGATATCGTCAAGAGGAGGGTATAGACTTTGAAGAATCTTTCGCTCCAGTTGCTCGAATCGAGGCAATCAGAATCTTTCTGGCTAATGCTGCTAGTAAGAACATGGTAGTTTATCAGATGGATGTAAAGACGGCATTTCTAAACGGAGATCTTAAAAGAAGTCGTCTACGTCAGCCAACCTGAAGGATTTGTGAATCAAGAGCATCCTACTCACGTTTATCGTTTGAAGAAAGCTCTTTACGGTTTAAAGCAAGCTCCAAGGGCATGGTATGATACACTGTCAAAGTTTCTTCTATCAACCGGATTCATCAAAGGAGCAGTTGATCCTACATTGTTCACCAGGAAGTCAGGTTGTCAAGATACTCGTCGAAGTACGTCAGGAGGTGCTCAGTTTTTGGGTGATAAGCTTGTGAGCTGGTCTTCAAAGAAGCAAATGAGTACTTCTATTTCCTCTACAGAGGCTGAATACATAGCCATGTCATCTTGTTGTGCTCAAATCTTATGGATGAGATCTCAATTATCTGACTATGGCTTTGAATTCAACAAAATCCCTCTGTACTGTGATAATAAAAGTGCTATTGCTCTCTCATGCAACAACGTTCAACACTCAAGAGCAAAGCATATCGACATTCGACATCATTTCATCAGGGAACAAGTAGAAAAAGGTGTGGTGGAACTATATTTTGTGAGGTCTGAATATCAGTTAGCAGACATCTTCACCAAAGCTCTTCCAAGAGAACGTTTTGAGTTTATTCTTCCACGACTTGGCTTGAAAAGCCTTCAACCAGAAACTCTCAAACGTCTTCAGGAGGAAGACGAGGAGTAAAGGTCTATCTTCATCTATCTCTTGTATATATCTATTCAAAAATCAAATAGAAAAATATAAAACTTTCAAAATCCATAAAAATTTGAAAAACTCGAAAAATCTTCAAAAAATATTGTCATTTTGTCATTTTTCTCTCGGTTCGATTATATCTACGGTCTTTGTGTTGTCATTCAAAGAATGACACGGGACTTTAGATGTTGTTCGAATTCTTAAAATATATATATATATATATATATATATATATATATTTGGGAGAAAGAGAAATGGTTTATTGTCATTTTTCAGGCAATAACCCGGTTTTAAAAGAAAGAACAGAGCCATGTTTTATCATGTTTTCAAAATTCCATGCTCTGATTCTATAAACATTTATCTGCTGAAAACTAAATGCTTTGAAAAATAACTCGATCTCTATTTTTGATAATCATCAGGACTTAATTGTCAAAATCTCTAACTCTCAATCAACAACCTATGTCATTGATTGAGGGGGAGAATGATTTCAATTAAATTAAAAAGTTATTTGGCATTAAATTGTTTTCAAAAGATGTACATGCATGTTTTTATCAATGGAGTTTAAAGTCTTAAAATCCGATCCTTATCAGTTAAATCGCTTTCACAATCAAGTCACAATTCTCCTTAAAAGCCTTCAAAATCAATTTAAATCAATAAGAGATCACAAATCTCAAATGATTTGATAATTGTGATCGGGGGAGAATGTGTGATTTAAATTGGATTTAAACTGATAATTAGGTAAATGGTTTTATAAGGATGTACATGCTATCCTGCCCACATGTGACAAACGATTTCAAATTTTCCATGCACATGTTGAGGGGGAGCATCTATCTTAAACCTATGATTTGAAATGTGATCAACTTATCTCAATGTGCAAGGTCCCTCTAGTTTGTGCAAAACTCTTTTCAAATCTCGAGGCACATATTGAGGGGGAGCGAATTTATGGAAACCCCATCCTTCCCGGAAATGCTATTTCTACTTGATTTGATGTGGGAAGTGATGTTGATATCTTTTAGAAAATGGTAATCAAAGAAGTTAATTCTTTCTCTTGCCTCCGTGTGCAAAACATTTTCAAATATTTGATGCACATGTTGAGGGGGAGTTCTGGTTCTAAAATTATCAAAAACAATTCAGGTACAAAATGCTTTGATAATATATCACAAGTATCTGAATTGATTTTCAAATGGTTTTCAATTGGATCCAATGGCAGATGAACAATACCAAATAGACCGACCAACTTTACTTTATGTACGGTGATATAAGGATGATAAGGTTAGGTATTGGTTCCCATGATCCGCCAGAACCGGAGGGATCTACCCAGGGACAATCCACTAGTTAGTGTAGAAGTCCTTAGGTATGATGATAAAAGGAGAAAAATGAGATATGGGAAGAGTGCGGACTAAGACTGAGCTAGTACTGGAATAAACCCAACAAGGTTCTAGCTATGAAGTCTCGGTAAGCACTGAAGGGGTTGAAGAATTAAAAAGAATTGAATGAGAAAAGGGTGAAAACAAATAGCCCTCCATTTATTCAACCTTAGGGCAGAAACCGGGTTCACTTCATATGCTACTGATGGTAACATCGGTATTGAAGACAAAGACGTCATGGACCCAGTGACGCACTGCACTTCAACTTTCCAAACCACTCAAGTTCCTCTTAAAAGGACTTGTTTCATTCTCACGGGGAACCGACATTATCTATCGACTTTCTCTTAGAGATTGTTGATATTGAAGAAGGAGACCCTCTCCCTAGTCTGCGGCACAGGATCCAAATATGCACAAATTGAGTCTAGAGCCACGAGATCATCAATAAATCTCATTAGGACACTTTCAATGAAGACTCTCTGTTTCACACAATGTGGAAAGAGAGATTATATCTTGAGTCCTACGCATTATCTTTGTGGTATTGCCAGAACATCTGAGTGATGTGTTTACATATTCACAATGATGATGGAAAGCCTTCTGGAGCGAACATCAAAGAAGCTCCTGGTAGGTGGCATGTGAGATCTATTATATAGATCAACCATGTGACAACTGAACAGAAACAATGGGGCGATTCAATCTCTTGAATCAATCCTGGTTCAGGTTATGGATTGACGGATACCTTTGAAAAACCGGTCTTTGTGCTTAACAACTCTTTTCTTTAGCATATCGACCGTGTACTCATTTTTCAAACCAAAAGGTATTTTTATGATTGATAATTGATTTTCTATAAAACCTTCGTTGTATTGCAAAAACAATTTCTATTGAGCGATACACGATTGTTTTTCAAATCTTTTTTCATCAATCAGTGGACTTAAAACTCGCTGGTTCACTCACTCCGTGTTGTCTTCTTTGAGATGTTCCGGTTTGAGAACAGCTAGAACAGCTGCGAAACCCTGTCAAGGAAATTCTTCGGAATTATACCTGATCACAGGCAGTACATGTACTGATCAACGGGGAACCGTGGGCCGTGTACCTCAATTCAACGAAAGTGATCAAAGACACTTTCGTGTGATTTATTGCTAACTGTTGTATGCAGGTACGCCCGACGTTTGCAGCTGATCAGAATGAAGCGGTCAATCCATAGCCGCATGCTCACTCAACACATTCAACTCAAAGAAATCATGATTAGTGCATCAATGACTCTGATATTTTCATTCCATGCTTCTGCTACGCTGCTGCCAATATCATGATTCAACAAAAGCTTCCGCTACTCTGATGAGAAGATTTCATGATCCAGAATGTGAGCATGTCGGTCCTAAAGTCACAACATCACATAATACCAACACCACAAAGGATGTGTCAGAGATTGTTGATAGCTGATGATCTCAAAAGATGGCTCAAAATGACTATCACGTGGATCAGTAAAAGACCTCCACTTGAAGTAACCAAACATGCAATGTGAAGAATCAATAACTACGAGCTTAGGAGCAAAGGACTACATCAAGAATGCAAGATCAATTGTTAATGTATTATCTGGTTGTATTCAATGTGTTTTTGGTACATGATTGAGGTGACCTCCCTTAGGGGGAGATTGTTAGGAATTAGAAATTCCCGGTATTAAAGAGTCGGTCACCTCAAGTATATGTAATCGTTAGAAAGCTCGTAGTCGTAGTAATTCTTAAGTTAAGTAGTATTTAGTTAAGTAACACCGTGGAGGACGGACGGGTCTTTACCCACTGTATGCCTGATCCACAGCCCGTTGTGTGGCGATTTATGTAAGACTATAAATACTCTCTACCTTCCAAGGTAGAGAGTTGGAGCTCATAATAATATCTTTCACTTTCTCTCACTAAGTTCCCTAAACCTCTAACTTTCTCTCTCTAGAATTCCATCTATATGCTACTTTGTGTTATGGTTTGATGTGTATGTGAAAAGTTATATCTTACAGTTGCGTTTGCTCATTATAATAGCACAATTGGGGATAAATACGCCCAAAAATAATAACAACTGCTACAAGAGTTAAAACAATTGTTTTGAAAGTACAAATTAATTTTGATTAAATTGGGGATAAAAAACCACAACATGGCTGCGTTTTTGGAAAAACCAAAGGAGGCTACATGGTTTGAACAAATGATCAATTATATGCATATGTGAATACGCAACCACTGCTACAGTTTAAAAAACCACTGCTAGGGTTGCTCAAACCACCGCTAGTGTCGACGCAAATATCAACTTTGTTTCTGTTTTCCAAATGACTAGTTGAAGTTCAAATTTTAAAAGTGAAATTTAAAGCGCGGATATGAATGATTTACTTCAGTTTGTCAAACGTGCTTAAGCAACATTTTCAAAACCAACAACAGATGTACAGACATAGCAAACTTTCATTACAAAAAAGGATGATAATAAACCGATAAATTCAAGCGGTTTGTAATTACGGATAAGGCTTATCCAAATACCAAAAGAAGGTGAACAAATCTGCAAGTAATTATTCACGTTCCTTCCCTAGAAATTTTGGGACAAAGGCAGCAAGAAAAATAGAAGGGTAGGAGCCTAGGAACGTGCCTACCCACAAAACAGTAATTGGAAATTAATTATACCGCGTGCAAGAACAGTAAAATCCTCGCTTTAAATACGCGCGGTAAATAAAGGGAAAGCACATAAAAAACAACCATTCCTCCACAAACAAAAAACACCAAAGAGAAGTTGAAGATGTTAACCCGTTGCCCACGCACCGTCGGTTCCAAAAAGCCCATACATAGCCTAAACCTTTACCCCCCCCAAAAAAAACATAAGCGCAAAGCAGTTGCTGCCACAACTGAAACATGTTCTTAAATGACTACTAAAAACAATTAGTCGTTTCTAAAATGTCGAGAATGACGACTAATAACACATCCCCGCGACCATTCACAACATTCCTTCACCCAAAACCCGTGTCCTTTGAAGTTTGTGGAAGCATGCCCAGACCATATGGCGTACCAAAGGTGGGAGTTTAAACTGATTAGACTCTCATTAGCCATTTGAGAAGTTCAAATTTTAGCCAGTTACTTCATAACCTCGCTCTACCCCCGAGCGGAAGAAGGAAGTATATCATGGGTATTGGGTCGAAGGAGTGGTAGAATATGCAAAGAGAGGCTTAAAATTATGGTCTGCAGTCCTCTGTTGATTGGTGCCCGTTTCCCGAAGCAAGTGTACGTCTACCAATCCTGGCTGATCGGGTTGGATAGACTGAGGTCAAGGTAAAAATGATGAGCTTGCGGGCGCCGGGATAAAATAAAGAGCAAACCACTGCTAATGTAGTTTTTCACTGCTAGTATGATTGTGTCGGTTTAATATGTAACATTCTTGAATTTCTTGGGTAGGATGTTTTGTATTAGATAAGTATGCTAAGTATAATTATCCTGTATATTGTAAAGGACTCCTTAGACTATAAAAGGAGGTCCAGGCTAGAGTCGATACACTCCAAGGTTCTACTCGCTAATACTATTCAGTATATTCGTGTATTAATAATATTTGTAGGTATTTTATAGACCATAACTTATTGGTGTGAATTTAATTTGTTAACATTAATATTTGTTTTCAAACATACTATTCAAGTGAACACTGATGAAACGGAAATGTCGATGTATTGTAACTAGTTAGATTTAAAAAATGTTACATTATTTTTGTTAGGTCACGGATTTTAAAAATACCACAAAATTGTTATAAAGAGCAACACAATTGGTTGCTCCTAATTGGTTGATTATATGTGTAGAGTGAGTTTATCATCAGTTTGACGTAAGCACATAACGCTTCATGTTATTAGATGTGTAGAGTGAGTTGATTATTTTGAGGTTTATGCGACTTTTCTAAACGTCTAAAAATGGTACAATGCTTTTATGCTTTGATTACTTAAATTAAGTATCTGTAATTATAAAATGAATTGGTTGCCAAATTACAACTGCTAGTTAATTTTTACTACTGCTAATTATACTGACTACTGCTAGTAAACTGAATAGGTTGTATACTTACAACTGCTAATATTATACGCACAACTGCTAGTTATTATAACAACTGCTAGTGATAGAAGTTGCCCTACGTTCAACAGTTAGTTGCCAAATTGATATTTGGAAACAACTGACTACTGCTAGTAAACTGAATAGGTTGTATACTTACAACTGCTAGTATTATACGCACAACTGCTAGTTATTATAACAACTGCTAGTGATAGAAGTTGCCCTACGTTCAACAGTTAGTTGCCAAATTGATCTTTGGAAACAACTGCTAGTTGGCGAGATGAAATAAAAATGGATAATGGCAACAGAGGAAATACTAAATACGTTGACATACAACGTTTCATACAGACGACAACCTACAACATATTACGATTACTACATAAACCCTTGATAAATAGACACACCAAACTTTGTGTACACAAATTTAATTGACGCAGGGTATTGAAACCATACATAAAACTACAACCACTAGAACAATTTTACAACGGCTGTGACGGAAGATCGGGGGAGTTTCAACAGCTTCCTAGCGAACTCCCAATTCGTCTTGATATTATCATAACCATCGTCCATTAAATCGTTGGCCCTGATATACATTTTCTTTAACGACCTAGAACAAGCAAGTATAAACTTTATTATGTGTAATTCATTCTGTGATCTAGGAAAGGATCAAAAAATCATTGTCTGAATCTGCCCATGACTGAATGTGGTTGTGTCTAAATCAAATGAAGGTTGTTCCAAAGGTAAAACACTAAGCGTGTGTTCAGCCTGGAAAATCAAATAGTATTGAGATAGAAAAACATGGCAGTTTACGGATGTTTATTTGATACGTATGAAATAGAGTAATAAAGTATTACACTTACTCTGGTTTCTAGCTTTTTCAATTTTGGAGATACGCGAATCATTTGGACGATGAGTGACACGATAACAGTCTCGCCAAAATCAACTCCTTTTATATTCAGATTAACGAGGGATACAAACGGCAAAGGGACATTCATCCTAGAATTACCATCACGCATCAACTACAATAGGTCGAGTTTTGGGTTAGTTTCAAAGATTAAATGTCGTTACAGTTACACATATATTTAACATTGTAAAATTAGAAGTGTAAATCTCAAAACGGTCTTACCTTGCAATAGTCAAAATCCAATGTAAGGGTCTCAAGAGATGGAAGTCTTGTCAGGTGAAAGATATTGGATGCTATGATTGTCGTGACTGCATTCGAAATACCGAATGACAAATGTAACTTCTTCAAATTCCTAAGACTTGCAAGATTCCATAGTTTCATTCCAAAGTTGTCCTTTTATTCTTTTTTAAGATGTTTCAATTCAATACGCCCGTAAAGTTCGGTTGGCAATGTAACTGGTTGTCCATACCAGTTTCTAACTGTCAGCTCCTGAATTCCTTGCAGTGCCAAAAACATAAGCCAATCACGAATCTGTTCATAATTCAAGTCTTCCATTCCAGACAACGGCTTGGGATCTACAGAGAAGACAAACTTTTTTATGGGACCCGTAAGCTGATTTAAAAGTCTAGTAACATGGCTCCCATCAAACTTATATGTTAAATAATAAAAGAAATCCTCATCAATTATGACTTCGGTGAGCAAGGTCTACTTAAACCTCCAATTTGTAGATAAAATAGAGGTGCTCACCGCTTCTGTTATTAGCAACCGATTCAAAATGTTACCGATCACTGTATCTGGCATGTTGCTAATATAATCTCTTATAATGGTGATAACATTAGCTCGAAACGACATGGTTTTCAAGGAAATTTTTTTGGTTTTTTTAATTGTCGACAGGAGGCTTTGGATGAGGGTTGTTGATTTGCAATTGATGGTCAGAACGAGGGTGTGTTATGATCATTATATGTGGTTGTTGGGTTGGTTCATTAATTCGCGCGTCCAAGATACAAGCTTTTCAAATTTGGTCCATAAAATATGGCCAAAACCCATTTTACTGCCTCCAACTTGGCTAACTGGAATTCCTGCTACCCTGAACTTTTAAGGGCGCGGGACGGTACCCTAGCTCATGTGCCGTTAAATATTTGATGGGCCCAATAAAACCTATTAGTCTTCTACATTAAAAGTCAAATATCAGGAGAAAACAAAACGTCGCCTCCTTTAATGTTGATCGTGTGATACTTTAAATAGAATATTTTTAGATTTTGTTGTGAAAATTTTGTGAAAGGTGAGTTTTAGTAGATTATTTATTCTCTATTGTTGTTGTTTGCTTTTTAATTATATCCAACTACATTAATACCAACAGTACATGTTATGGTTTATTAGGGCCATTGTTAATGATTGTAAAGTGAGGATAAATTGTTATTCTGTCAAATTGGTTTACCATTATGCAGGCATGCAGCATGAATGATAATGACGATGGAGGGTACAAGGAACATGACGTAGATGAAGATGATTTTGAAGAAAATAGAGAACATGAACTT
This sequence comes from Chrysanthemum seticuspe, assembly GCA_019973895.1. NCBI lineage: Eukaryota > Viridiplantae > Streptophyta > Magnoliopsida > Asterales > Asteraceae > Chrysanthemum > Chrysanthemum seticuspe. The sequence continues at coordinate 37,735,592 of BPTQ01000007.1, forward strand.
GATGCAATGACATAGACTCTTGATCCCAATCAAGATGAAGAGATGGCTCTTGGTATAGAAGTAGTAAAAAAGCACTACAGGATCTTGCAACATATAAGAGAACCTACTAATCAAGATAAAGAGATGGCTATTATTACGTTTGTTCTGTGATACATGTTTGGCTTATTCAATATTTCAGTTTAATGAGTCTGCAAACTAAGTTCAAAGTTAGGTATGTATTTTAATGATACAACAAATGAAATAACTACGTAAAAATTGAAAACATTGAATCATGAAGGCAACGCCAAACATTGAAAATGAATTGGTTGTATACTTACAACTGCTAGTTATTTTTACTACCGCTATAGTTAATTTTACTACCGCTAGTAAAACTGAAGTGGTTGTAGACTTACAACTGCTAGTCATTTTTACTACCGCTATAGTTATTTTTACTACCGCTAGTAAAACTGAATTGGTTGTATACTTACAACTGCCAGTATACAGGTTACTACTGCTAGCTATTTTAACCACTGCTTGTGATATAACACATCAACGAAATGATGCCACCGTCGTTAATACTGTTGTGTATGGCCGTGTTTGTGCTGCCCGTGTGTAGGTGCTGCTGATACCATTCTGGTGCCCTTGTGTAGGTGTTGGTCTTACTATTCTGGGCCTGAATAGAGACATATTGGTTTAGTGCTGCTAGTATTAAACTTACAACTGTTAGTTAAATTGTACTAGTGTTGAATGGTAAATCTGTTAAGTTCAAGTGTGCATAGTCACTACTTGGTAGTTATTAGTTGATTGTAGAATACGAATTGTAACAACTAGAAGGACTTCTTGGTTTATAAAATTAGTCAATAAGGAAAAGAAGTTGCCCTACGTAGAACAGTTAGTTGCCACATTGTTTATTGGAAACAACTGCTAGTTCCCCAGATTAAACAAAGATGTATAATGGGATTAAAGAACATAGGAAATAGTAAATACGTTGACATACAACGTTTCATACAGACAACCTACTACATATTACGATTACTACATAATTATGAGTTTAATGGTTACATAATATATAACCACTTGATTTATAAAATTCAGCAAGTACGCAGAAAAAGCTAACCACTCCATGCTTCCTTCACATACAGACATCGTACTAAAACCACAAAGCTTCATTCCCATTAAGCATGATCCCTAACTTCTGCCGAACAAACCTGTTGAACATTAATATAATGGTGTAAGTTAAAAATAAAACATTAATAGAATGGTAAGTTAAAGATAAAAATAAAACATACTATAAACAGCATGGTCTGGCTGATTTAACAAAAGAAGATATTCTTTGTATGGGGCGATGTAGAAAGATCCCGCATCTCCTAACATTCCCATGCAGACAAATAATTCAAGTTCTTTGTTGTACACAAATACCGACTGACCCAAATGATTGGCGTTGTACGCTTCCACTATTGGAGCTTGATCCTTTGTAAACCCAAGCAAACGAACCGAATATAGGGTAGGGATGGCGAATAGGCTTCTAAATGATGTTATGGAAGAACCATTGATGTCCAACAACCATCCGCAAAACAATGGAATGTCTTCACCAATGATCGTCCCAGAAATCACTAGAGAGGTTCAAAGATCGAAAACATTTAATGGAATTGGGAGTTCATTTTTTAAAATCTGTGGTAGGTCTATAACTTTAAATTGGTTGGTTACCAAATCAAAAGAAATCAACATATAAATCTTATAAATAACACCATCCTCATTAGTTAACTTTTCACTCCCAGTCCAATAGAGAAAACGACCTACAACTGCATGACTTTTACGTTTCAATTTGATAGTTTCACGAGGGGGGTGGAAATTTTCAAGGATTGTCCACCTTAACGAGTTCAAAGAAAAGACAGAGACATACCAGAAACCACTTTCGAAAACAGGATAGGAGACCTTCACGATCGTCGGGTCAAGAGTGTCCGGACGGACGGCAAAACCAAAACAAATCTTTTGACGTTCGATTTGATGCGTGTAAACCGGGACAAATACTGCAAGTGATTTTTTGATTGCCGGGTTCCAAATAACAGTCGTTAGATTAGAACCATAGACAAAACACCAAAGACCATTAGAATTGCCAACTGTAATCATAGATGAAAGCATTAAATCTGTATTAAGTCGCGTAGCGATTAGCTGTTCATCTAAAGCTAACACAAAACCTTGGTCACCCATATCGAATGTTAGCGTAAATAAACACTGATCATTACGACGAACACCGTAATTAAAGATGAAGCTTCCACAATCTATACTAGCCTTCCATAACTTGCAAACACTATGTTGCTGGAGTATAGACTTAGGAAGTAGCCTACGGATGATATCTAGTTGAACATCCAGTGGGATATTGTCAGACATATTTTCTAAACAAAAGAAGAAAGATTGGGATAAAGATATGAAGTCAATAGACCAAAAGAAGAAAGAAATATTTTGTTAAACAAATTGTATTGAAGAAAGAAGAAAGTGATTGGGAACACAAGACATTAAAGGACATGTAATCTGTGTTTTGTGGGCGTTTGTTTTTTTGTTTTTTTTTTAAATATGAATTGACAAAACTATCCTCGTGTATAAATACAAGTTGCCCAAAAAACATAAAGATGCCCAAAAAACAATACAAGTTGCCCAAAAACCAATACGTTACAATACATGACATATACCTTCAAAATACGTACTTGTGTCATAAGTTGTCGGACACATGGCAGCCCCTGGTTGGGTCCAAGAAAAGCGGTGGGCAACATGTCTATTTTCGAATTTTAAAAGGGCGTGGTCCATAAAGTGATATGCATCAGGACGCGTGGTCTATTTGACCAATTTTCCTTTTAAATATTAACACTTTTTCTTGTAATTGCTTATGATTATATTCACTGAGTAATAAAGTTACAGGATAAAAGGCAAAAATACTCCTTTTAATTGTAAATGTGTTGCAAAAAATGTCTTTTCAAAAATGTTCTTGCAAAACTGCAAAAAAAATAATAAATAAAATAAAATTACGTCTTGTTGTATGCATGCGATTGCAGAAACAGTCTTTTCATTATATCCGGGGACTGTTAGTGCAACCAAAAATTACATACATGTTCTTCCGGTTTTCTTGCGTTGCAGAAACAGTCTCAAAAAACTGCAAAACCTGTCCCTATCGTTACTTGCGGTTACACGATTAGTCTTGTAGGATCGCATTCTATCAACTAAAACACAATAAGGTGCTGACTTGATGGTAGTGGTGGTGGTGTACGTGAGATATAAATGAGAGGAAGAGGAAAAAAGAGTTTTATATTTCACATACTAAACACCTAAAAGCACAAACACACAAGTGGGACTTGTGTGCATACATATAACATCCAAACGAATACAATGGGCTTGGGTTTGGGCTTGGTTCTCGTAGGCTTGGCCTAGAATACATAAATCATTAGACTAATAATAGTGGCCTATTAGCTTAGTACCTATAGTCCGATACTAGATTCTAACATATTATCTCTTAAAGTTACATAGTTCATAAACGTAGAATGACCATCATTTCTATTACATCTATTACTAAAAGTAATGCTAACAATCTGCCCCTAAGGGATGACATTCCTTCGTCATTCCTTAGTTTCTTGGATGAGTTGTTGTGAATTGGTCTTCTTTAATCTTGATGTTTGAACCTTGAACGTTGTAGTAGATGAGTCTTGATTCTTTGTTCTTTTAATGCTTTGTGATCTTGTGATATGGATTTGATTCATATTCTTGCCTTTGATCGTATATCTTCATCTTGAATTTATCATGTTTTTTCCATCATGATCATACGTCTTGAATAGTCTTGATCTTCATACTTCAGTTCCACTTGACATTTGAACTTGTTATTGACTTTTTTTTATTGGATCTTGACTTTGATGAAACATTGTCTTTATCTTGATTTCTTTGTCTTAAACGTTCTTGATTTAAGCTTTGATGATGATGATAGATGTGTATGTATGAGTTAATGAAACAGGATATCGATGCATGTGGTAGTGCATCTAGAGTGGTTAACATCTTTTTGTACCTGCATTTACTAAGGTTAGATAAGAATCATGCGATTCCAATTGATTGTTGTGAATTTCTTTTTAGAGAATTGATTAAATTCAATTGTTTTACTGATGAATGTCCTGATCCCATTCACCTTGGTCAGGCAAATCAGTCGTCCTAATCCCGTTAGGGACATTTATCAATACATTGGATAAGTCCAAGTAAAGACCTACGTCTTCAGGAATCGATTCGTAATATGAATCACCTTAGCAAGATTTGTAGCGCTTACGAGTTTAGATATCGAGAGTATTTGCAGCATAGTGTGTAAATACTATTTGAATTCTTACAAGGGCTATTACAAAAATTAGATGCACATGAGTGCTTACAATAATTCTGGTGAGTTGCTGAAGTATATCAAGATATCACTTCACAACTGTAGACCTTTTGATACATAAGTTACCACGGAAACACTAAGCTTAATTCACAAAGAATTAACGTAGCGGCAAGCTGTCAGCGTTGTTTGATCTTGACACTAGCAGAGATTTTTATTCGATCATGGTGGATCACAAATGTGAATCCTCTCATGAATGTTCTGTCAAGATTACTAAGATATGCGAAGGACTCTAAGATTACAGTTTGTGTTCTTATTGATGAACAACAAATGTATGATTGGGCTGTGTCCTAAAGATTTTATGTGTGAATCTCATTTTGCTCTTTAGTAAGCGGAGGCTGGAGAAAAGTGCCACCTTTTTCAATATCAACACATCATGGAGTGAGAGGCCGATAGATTATGTGTTTAATCTCCGTGAGAAATGAAACAAGAATATTCTGAGAGAGACTTGAGTGACTGGGAATGGGTTGTGCATTTGCATCACTTGGTCCATGATGTCTCTCTTAAATATCTTAATCATCTTTGTGATTAGAGATAACATATGAATTGACCAAGTTTCTTTCCTAAGTTTATGGAGGGTTCATTTCTTTTCACCCTTAAATTAATTTTTCTTTTTCATTCTTCAACCCCTTCTTTCCCTTTTTCTTAATTACTCCATTTTTCATACCTAAGGACTTCTACACTAACTAGTGAATTGTCCTTGTGTAGATCTTTCCGGCTCTAGCTGTATCATGAGATAAAACCTAAATTTAGCCGCTTTATATCTTCATGAACATAAGAGTTGGTTTTATTGGTTTGGTGTAACATCTCAACCATTAAACCATTAGTAAAATCAGTCAACGCATTTTTTGAAAAACTTGTTTAGATAATACATTGAGATTTTTTGTTTTGAAGAACTACTCCCCCTACACATGTAATTTTGAAGATTTTTGAAAAAAAAGGCTTCACGATTTACGTTTAGCTCTTCTACCAATTGTAAAGGTTTTTGCACATGAAGGTTTGAGTAAAACACCTTTGAAATTGGTGAATTATTCTAATAAGACTAGACTTTGCGAGACACGTTTACGTGCTAGTTAAAGAGATACATCATCAGCTTTTCAGTGATGACTAGCTCTAATAGCTAACTTGAAATTATTACCTGTCACAGTACAAGTCTATTCGAAATAATCAATTTTAAGTCGAGAAAAATGCTTAAGATTGAATAATGATCACAAAACTTTTGATCACATTTTAATCATGATTTTCTCCTCCTAAAAAATAGCATATATGTGATATTTTTTTATATCAACTGATTAAACGATATGTTTTTGAAAAGCATTTGGAGAGATTAACAGATGTGTTTGCATGAAAAATTGTTTTTGAGTTTGTACTCTCTCTTTATAAAAGCATTTTTGTCTGAACTTTCATTTAAAATTAAAGTTTTGGAGGGAGTTATCTTTGAGCACAAAAATATGTAGCTAGGTCACCCACAAGAACTAATAAAGTACATGGGGCAAACTAATGTTTGAAAATAGGTGCTAAAGATGATGATAATTTCTCATCAGGTTTTTGTTTTGAAATCTTTTCATTTGTAAAAAATTAGTTCTTCAAAATAAAAGAGTTTTATTTTTGAGAGTACGAGTTGTGCACTGGAAATATACACAGTCATTTAAAACGAGTTTTTGGTTCTAAAATCTTTTTGTTTATTTATACTCGAACATTTTGGAAATGATTTTAGATTGTAGTGCGAGTCCTAAGTTGAAAAACTTAGAAGTCATTTGAGTTTTGAAAAATTTAAAAGATTTTGAAAATCCAAAAAATTTGAGTAAAATTTTCAAATCCGCTTTTTTGAAGTGCGGGTTATACATTGTTATGTGTGCATAACACATAGTAGATTTTTTTTGAGAAATGACATATTTTGAAAACATTTTGTTGAACTCTTGCTAAAGCGTATCTATATTTTCATATCATTGACATTTCTAGAAACATAAATACTATCGATTAAACAAGAGACATGTCGCTAGAAGAATATTTTTGATTTTTTGATTTTTTTTGCTGTTTTTGTATTTTTTTTTAAGACTTTCTATTGTTTTTGGAGTTTTTTGAAATTTTTGGTTTTTGCATTTTATTTTTTGATGGTTTTTCAAATTTTGTATTTTGTTTTTCAAAAATATTTACAGATAAACAAAGCTTTTTGAAATTTAATTTTCAAGAAGATTTGAGAAGACTCTCTAACTTCTATGGAGTTAGGCTCCACATTCCAATTCGATGAACTAGATACTTAAACCGTTATTTTGGAAGGGCTTTGGTAAATAGATCAGCGAGTTGGTAATTAGTCTTCACGAAATGTAATTCAACAGTACCTTGTTCCACATGATTTTTGATGAAATGATAGCGGACTGCTATGTGAATATTTTACAGAGTTGCATGAGATGGCGATGGCACTTTTTGAATTGCTATACAGAGGTATTGTATTAAAGTCAAAGCCATAGTCTGTCAGCTGTGTGCGCATCCATAATACTTGCGCACAACACGCCGATAAAGATACATACTCGGCTTTTGCAGTTGATAGTGCAGTACAGTCTTGTTTCTTTGATGACCAACTTATTAGTTTTTCTTCCAAAAATTGTGCTCCACCAAAAGTACTTGCTGTTGTGTCTCTACAACCTGCATGATTTGCATCATGCCTGTGGAGCCTGTTTTAGACCGTAAATGGCCTTCATTAGCTTGTATATGTGGTTTGGATGTTCCATATCAACAAAGTCTTCGGGTTGACTCGCATAAACTTCTTCTTTGATAGTTCCATTCAAGAAAGTTGTCTTGATATCCATTTGGTAAACCGTGATGTTCTTGTGAGCTGCATAGGCTAGAAATCCGAACCGCTAATACTCTTGCCACTGGCGCGAATGATTCTTCGAAATCTATCCCTTCTTCTTGATAATATCCCTTAGCTACAAGATGATCCTTTTTGCGTATTACAATCATTTCTTCATCTATTTTGTTCTTCCATATCCACTTTTGATTGATAATCGATTTCTCAATCGGTTTTTCAACTTTTTCCCAAGAATCATGTATTTCATACTATAGAAGCTCTTCCTGTATCGCTTCAATCCAGCTTTCTTTTGCCAATGCTTCATAAATGTTCTTCGGTTCTTCTTCTGTGCATATAGCAAGCGCAATGATACAAAGTTCTGGATTAGTTGCTAATTTGCTTCTCGTCGTTACTGGTTGTGTTAAATCACCGATCACTTGATGGAGTGGATGATCTCTTTTCCATTTAATTTTTTGAAGGATACTGATGAGTGGCCATATGTGTGTTAGTAGGTTCTTGATCTCTTGAAAATGATTCAGCAGATTCCATTGTCTGAGTAGCAAACAAATTGTTAAAAAAATCCTCTAACTCTACATTGATATGGTTTGGTGATTGCTCATCTTGAATTGTTGTTTGTTCTTGCTAGTTTGCAATATTTTGTGGTAGAATGATTTCAATTACTGGAGTTTCTGTGGTTGATGTAGATGAATTTGATATAGTTGGTGCTTCATTTTCGACAGTTGTTGATGCATCTTGTGATTGTGGTTGTTGATTTTGTTGAAAGGATGCATCCGAACAATATCTTGATGCATTTTTGGAGTTTCCACCATGATATTCATCAAACATTAATTCAAAGAAATTTTCCTGCTCTTGATCTGCAGATTTATCACAAATTGTTGTTGGAGCTTCTTTAGGTATGAGTCCTGAACTGATGTGTCAAGAAGTCTAAGGGTTTAGTTTGGGTCCTAATCCGTTGTGATTAGAAGCCATCGGGTTAAGCATGGGTTCTAGAGCGAGTCTCTCAAAAGCCATAGTTAGTATTGACTTATCAATGTTGAAGATCCACATGCAAATTTGTTAGATCTGCACATTGATAAGGTTTTAAAAGATACCTTTTTGAGGGGTCGTTTAAGCCCTTATTTGATCACTTTTGTATCCGTTATTGCTTAATATCGTTCCTTTTCACTTTTTAGGTCTCTTGAAGGGAAAATGCTGGAATGGCACTTATTTGGACGAAAAGGCGCGAATATATGAAGAAAATGGCCAAATTCAAGAGTCGAGACACTCAGGCTGCTGGAACTGAAGGTGACGGCGTCACTGCTTAACTGCGACGCCGTCGAAGTACTTTGTGACGGCTCAGTAGCCAAATTGCTTATTTACAAGTGACGGCTTCAGGTTTTAAAAGAGTAGGGCGTCACAACTCAGACGCCCTAGATTTAATCCAGAAGACGTCATAAACTGAAGGGGACGGCGTCACAACCATAAGGTGACGCCGTCACAAGCTGATCAAGTCACAGCATGCGCGCGAAGTAGCTGATACTGTTTTGGCCATAACTTTTGCATACGAACTCGGATTTAGGTGATTCAAAAGCCCACACGACCAGAATGAGAAAATATACAGTCTGGTGAAAAAAAGTCATCGCGACGCCGTCACTCTTTATGTGTGACGCCGTCACTCTTTGCCGACAGAAAATCTGCCTATAAATATAACATTATAACTTCACTTTTTGGAGACTCTAAACCCTAACTCCGAATCCAGAGCTTAGATAGGTGTTTTTCCAGCAACTTTGAAGGTTCCAATCACTCTATAAACATCTTGTAATGGTTTGTTGATTATATCTTAATCCATATATTCAATTTATCATTATGTCTATCCTATGTCTGATTGATTGTGTGTATGCTTGCATGTTTACCATGTCCGGCTAAATTACTTGTGTGTTTGCTTAGATGTATGAAACCTAGTTGTTAATTATTGTTAGGTTGTCTCTTATCTTAATTGTAATTTTCTTAGGAGTGCGACTAGGCTATCGTTGTGTTTAATACTTGATAAATCTTTGATAGTTTATGAATGGCTTAGTGGATTTCGTTTACTAAACCCAAAGATAACCTCAAAGTTAGTTTATGAATGACTTAGTGGATTTTGTTTACTACACTTAAAGGTGACTTCGAAGAGTTAGGGAATGCACACCTTACGACCTTAGAAAACACAACGCGTTAAGAATAAGGACGTGACAATTCAACCATCAATAGGAGATAACTAGGGAGTAGTAGCATCTAGGTAAACACATCTTTAACTATCATACGAGCACACAACAATAGACTTAGACTATCCTCACCTTAGCTTAGTTAATTAGAATAGATAAGTAGAGTAATCGGTAGAAATACCAGCCCTCAAATCCAAACCCCGAGATTCGTACCTTTTCCTTTCCTTAAAAAATATAAAAGGATAAAAAATAATCTTCCTCAACCCCAACCTTAGCGTAGTAACTTCTTACTAGCATTCCTATTCCCCTAGAGAACGATATCAATTCCCGTGGCTTACCCTAATACTACACTACAACGATTAGGTTCACTGCCTAGGGTGTTGAAAAACTTGCTCGACGAAAAGGAAGTTCCTTTGACCCCGAACGCGCTGTGTAAGCGTATCACACATGAAGACATAACACGTGTGATAGACTTGGATCCCTACACAAGAATAGGTTCTGAGTCGTTAGTGCTCATAAGATTATCATCAGATATCTTGATCTTACTTGATGTCCCTTCATTCAAATTCCATGCTTGTTCATCTGATGTACAAGAGGTGCAACATATATGTCTTGTCTGTTTTAAGTCTTGTAAAGATACTTTACTGGGAACATACTTGTTTTTAAGATTTAAAGGTTTTTTAAATTGATTCCATTTAGACTTTAGATTTGTCTTGCACTTGTTGATGTTTGAAATGTTCGATAGATCGTTCAAAGAGTTGCAATCATCTTTCGTAATCAAGTTTTGTACGATTAGTTCATCAAGCTTAGCTCGAAGAATGATGTTTTCAGTTTGAAGAATATGTGGATTACTTAAGTTTGAGAAGTGTTCATATTCAAGTTCTTCACTTTTTTGAAACAGGTTAAAACATAGATGATAGCACTCATTTTCTTTTTGTGTAACATAGTTTTCGAACTCAACTTTTTGTTGATTAAGCAGATTTTGATAATTTTCAAAGTGTGTAAGACCATATTGATGTACAACAGTGATAATTTTCCTGAGATTGACATGCAATACAAGTGTTTGAGGACACATTGATTTTATCAAAAATCATTTGTTTCATTTTTTCAAAGTCACATTTAAATTTGTCCCTTTCTGTTTCAAGAATGGTATAAATTTGTTTTTGTTTTGAAAGTTGGTTATTAAAATTAGAAATATCTTCAATCGTCCATTTAATAGTTTGATGTTTCAAATCTTTATTTTTTAGAATGTAACCGTTATAACCACTTTCCAATTCTGACATGCAAAATTTAAATACTTTTTCTTTTGCCTTGTATCTCTCAATCTTAGTAGTTAACTTGACATTCGCGTCTTTGACTTCACGATTGATAAATTTAACTTTTTCAATCTCTAAACTACATGTTTTAGGTAATGATTCAAAGTGAGTACGTGTTTGCTCATCATTCACTACATTATGGGTGTCTGAGTTTCCATTAGAATCCATAACTGCAGTGTCAGATTTAATATTGCTATCAATCTCCTTCTCCATATATGTGTTCACAATAGATTTTAGAGACGCAAAATGTTGTGTCTCATTAGTAGACATAGCAAATATATCATTATCATAACATGAGTTATAGATGTGTATCTCGAAAAGTCCATCTGAGTCATAGACCGGAGGTGTGACAGCCTCATTGTCATATAATGAAACTTAAAGATTAGCCATAAAGATGCAGATTGCATTGACTTCTTCTCGATCCTCCTCACAGTCAGCTAGTGCCAGATAGTCATGTTCTTCAGAAGAGATTTGCATTCCCACTTCTTCATTTTGTGCTAATATAAAAGCTTCCTTGAAGTATCTAGCATCTCGTCTCATTGGTCCAATAGTGCAATTCTTAGGATAGTGTCCAATGCCCTTACAGTTATAACACCTTATCTGATTACCATTTCCATAATTCCCAACTGTTGGGGCTGCAACATTCCCATTTTGATTAACCACATTCTGATTCCCAACAAACTGACCCGAATTTTGCCTTGGATTTCCCATCTGTATACCCTAAGTATATCCTTGCTGATTACATTTAACTACAATAATTTATCCTACTTGACCCATATTTATAATCGGTTGAGGCAACCTTCTTGTTACGATTATTTGATGAAATCCTTTGGTTTTTGTTAGTTGGTTTCTTGTAGCGAACATTGAATGCCTTGGATAGCATAGCAAAAGCTTCTATCAAAGGCATAGTGCCTTCATCACAGTCAAGTGATGTATTTTCAGGTACTTGGTAGTGTTGTATCGGTTGTTGTGGAATTTGTTGTTGAATCTGATGTTGTGGGATTGTTTGTCGCATGTAGTTGTGATTGGAAGATGATGGTTGATGTGGGTTATACGGTGGTAGGGATGTTGGTGTATTAGAAATCAATGCTAGTGGATCATGATTCTTCAAAATCTTCTCTTTCTTTACTTCATCTGCTTCAACTTGGTCTTGCTTTAGGAAATCATAGAGTTGATCAAAGTTCACTGCATGAAAGTCCTTGGTTTGGTTAACTATTGTGACATAGCATCCTCATTCTTCTTGAATACTGTTGATGAACTTGATGTCGCTTACGATGGTTTTTGGAGTCAACTTGTTTTTTGTAAGCTCATTCGTTTGAGTGAAAAACCGATGATAGTAAGATTCAATGGTTTCTCCAGGTGTAGATGTAAACTTCTCAAAATCAGTTAATAGTTTATTCTCCATGTCGTGCTTTCCAATTTTACTTCCATCACATAACCTTCTAACTCTTTCTCACATTGCATTTTCACTTTCATAGCTATCTACTGCAGCAAATATCTCTCGTGACAATCCCAGTTGGATTAAGGGGATTGCAAGATCATCATCTTCGATTTGAAGTTTGTCTTCCTCACTGTCTCTGCTTCTGTTTGATCACGTAAATGAGGTAGAACTGGTGGTGTAAGGTTATGGTCTCCTGGTTCTTGGATTTTTCGTGGCTTAAAAGGTCCTTCCATAATGGATTTGATGATGAGTTTTTCATTGGATTTGGTTTTGAGATAATGAAGCATATGACTTTGCCATTAAAGATACCCACCTTTCTCAAGCATAAGAGAACGGTTTTCATTACCAGCTGCGTAAATATCTTGTTGAGTCGTCATTGTGTAAAGTTGATTTTGGTTTGATGATGTGTTATCGGTGCTTAAAAATTTCTCGACAAAAGATGATTCTCAAAAACTTTAGTTACTTATAAGATTAAGTTGTTTAAAGTTTCTTGAAAGTTAAGATCACTCGAAATTTTTGTTTTTAGGTTGTTAGGTTCCTTCTCCACTAAAGTCCAAAATTACTCGAAATCCCCAAGTTACTCGAAACTGCCTTCTCGAAAGTCTTAAATTACTCGAAATGGTGAAATTTCTCAAAAGTTCTAAGTTACTCGAAAGTTGTCTAAGGATGATAAAAATTTCTCGAAACTTTCTTTTTCGGGTTAAAAAGGTCCTTGCCTAAAAAATCAGATTTTTTCTCGAAACTTCCAAAAAATTACTCGAAACTTAGAAATTACTCGAAAATACCACGCCACCAAAGTAGTGAAATTTCAACTAACTATGATTACTTAAAACTGCCACCTAGGATTACATGAAATCAATTTTTCTCGAAACTCTGAAATTACTCGAAATCGTTAAATTTGTCGAAAATGCCACGTCTCAAAGTTAGTGGAACCTCAACTATCAAGTACTGCCATGTAGATTTCGAGAAAATTTGAATATTTTGAGAAAAATTCTGGAATAGTAACCTACGAAAAATCCTAAAAGGGTGTTTTTTTGTGATTGTTTTTGGGTGATTCTTAGATGGATGACTAGGTTAACACTTAAACTACTCTAAAATCAAACCTTTAACATAACTAACCGCTAAATCAAAGATTCAACCCTAAGAAAGTTTTCGAAATAACGGGTGTTGTACTATCTTTTCGAAATTGATCCCAAAACACTAACTAACCTAATAAATCTAACCAATAACTATCGTATGGCTCTAGTGCCAATTGTAGGATCACATTCTATCAACTAAAACACAATAAGGTGGTGACTTGATGGTGGTGGTGGTGGTGTACGTAAGATTGAGAGGAAAGGAAGAGGAAGAGAGAGTTTTCTATTTCACATACTAAACACCTACAAGCATACACAAAAGTGGTACTTGTGTGCATACATATACCATCCAAACACCTACAATGGGCTTGGGTTTGGGCTTGGTTCTCGTAGGATTGGCCTAGAATACACAGACCATTAGACTAATACTAGTAGCCTATTAGCTTAGTACCTATAACCCGATATTAGACTCTTACATATTATCTCTTAATGTTACATAGTTCCTAAACGTAGAATGACCATCACTTCTATTACTAAAAGTAATGCTAACAAGTCTCTAGATTAACCCTGCGCCCCGCAGTGGAGGGCAAGGGAAATATATCTTCTTTGTATACAATTATGTTTAGTTTTTTGTGTGTGTGTGTGTAATATCTCCATTATCACCAACATAAACTAGCATCGTTAGTCATTTATACTAATGGCCGTTAGTAAATAACTTAAATTTCGTTTACTTTACGTCTTCGTCCATTTTTACACATTTTCGTCCGTTTTACACGCTTTCATCCGGTTTTACACGTTTTCGTTCGTTATACACGTTTTTGTCCGTTTATACACGTTTTCATCCGTTTTAGAACATTTTCATCTGTTTTCCACGTTTTCGTCCGTTTTTACATGTTTTCGCCTGTTTTTACATGTTATCATCTGTTTTTGCTTGTTTTCGTTGTTTTTTAACGTTTACATCCGTTTTTACACTTTTTCGCCCATTTTTACACTTTTTCGCCCATTTTTACAGGTTTTCGTTCTTTTTACACATTTTGTCCATTTTTACATATTTTTGTCTGTTTTTACAAGTTTTCATCCATTTTGCATGTTTTTGTGCCGTTGTTACAAGTTTTCATTCGTTTTTGCATGTTTTCGTCCGTTTTCATGTGTTTTTACATGTTTAAAATTGAATAAAAACGTGTGAGAATTGACAAAAATGGACGAAAACGTGTAAAAATGGACGAAAACGTGTTAAAACTAACGAAAACACGTAAAAACTGACAAAACGTGTAAACGAAAGAAAATGTGCAAAAACAGACAAAAACGTGTAAAAACAGATGAAAACGTGTAAAACGGAAGAAAACATGTAAAAATGAATGAAAACATGTAGAAAGGACAAAACGTGCAAAATCGGATGAAAAAGTGCAAAAACGGATGAAAACATGCAAAAACAGACGAAAACGTGTAAAAGCGGATGAAAACGTGGCAAAACAAATGAAACTGTGCAAAAACGGATGAAAACGTGTAAAAACGGATGAAAACGGACAAAAACGTGTAAAACAGACAAAAGCATGTAAAACTAAATAAAACGTGTAAAAACGGACAAAAGCATGTAAAAACGGACGGAACTTGCAAAAATGGAAGAAAACGTGTACAAACGGATGATAGCATGTAAAAACGGATGAAAACGTGTAAAAACGGACGAAAACGTAAGGAAACAAAATTTTAAGTTATTTATTAACGGCCGTTAGTAAAGGACGAACGATGATAGTTTATGTTGGTGATAATGGTGACATTGTTCACAATTTAAAGGTTTGGTTGGTGATAATGGTATTTTAAAGAGTACATTACCCGTAATTGAAATTTTTAAAAAATTCGTTACTATTTTAGGTTTTTAACAGGGGAATCTATACACACTCCCCAAACCTCCTATATACACACCCTTTTATGCATAGTGAGGTTGTACTGTGTGCATATCGATGTTGTACTGTGTGCATAGCGGTTTGTACTGTGTATTATAGGGGTTGTTGCTATAGAAAGAGAATTGATATTTACAACATTATTTTTTATTTTTTCACTACAATTATGCATATATTATGTTATAACTTATGAATTAATATGTCACATTGTGGTGAAAGAATCAAAAATGGTGATATAAGTATCACCTCCCTTATAGAAACTCCCATTTTTAACCCTAAAAAACCCACTTAAAATAGATGAGAAGTGATTGACACACTCATTAATTTGATAGGGACACTCAATTTACAAACAGTTAAAGCAATTTATATTTACAGTATTACTATTTATTGCACATTTTGGAATGTCCTAATCAAATATGAGAATGTGCAAATCATCTCCCAAACTAGATGTTCGTTTTAGTGATATACGTCATACAATCACTTGATTATTCTGATAGTACATTGAACATGCAATGAACATGCACTACGTGGACATGCAATAATATATGGGAATGATTTGCACACAATACAAATTGATTGAGACACTCCAATTCATGCATGACAGACTTGTACCGTATTAATATTATGCATTAACTATTTATACAGTTGAGTGTGCAAATAAAAAGTTAGAGTGTGCCAATCATCTCCCATAATATATACTCACCTTTTGAAATAATGTACGGAGTGTAAAAGCTTATCAAAATGCACATTCTTCAAATTAATTGGGACACTTTAATTTAGAGTGTTTTAGTATTTATATCTTTACACAGTAAAAATGAGTAAAAATCATGTAAATGTATAAGTGTCAATACACTCTAAATTAGAGTGTCTCAATTAATCAAAAGAAAGTGCAAATCATCACCCTTATCAAAAGTTACAGATTTTCTTATTATGCGTTTTAGGGAGCTCACGTATCTTAGAGCAGAAGGTATCGAAGCAATTGACACACCATTTGCTCCTATTTCTATGGTTGGTGGCGCCAACTCCTTACCACCCAAGGTGCCAAAGTTGCGTTAAATCCTCCTTGAGGCATTTGAATGGCTCACGCCAAAGAGAAAAATGTGACCATCTTTTTTTTTTTTTTTTTTAGTGAGTATTTTTAGTGGGTATTTTATGGGACCTAATAATATGCAGGGCCGGCTCTTGGGGTAGGCAGGCAAGGCCCAAGCCTAGGGTCCAACTTGTATATGGGCCCAAAAATTGATTATTGACTTTGAGCTGAGCTGGGGGACCAAGAGAACTTGAGGTCCAAATTTTCTTAGCAATATTACTAAGGCAAAGATGAGCATTAAAACATTGATATTAAATGAATGACATCATACGCTATACTGATAACAATTTTTATTGGTGTATGCTTGAATTTTGGGGGCCTATTTTTTTCCATTTGCCTCGGGCCTCGTCTTTTTTAGGCATTCTCGGAGACGGCCCTGATAATATGTTAGTGGTGTATTATGAGGGATGGGTGTTTTAGTTATAAAAAATGATTGTGAGGCCTAAAATATGTGACTAATTTTGTGCCTAATAATGTGGCAATAAATTATTGGTTTGTGAAGAAGCAGGTCCCCCTGCTGTCCCGAATAGAATGCTGACACATATGTTTAGGCATATTATTATGCATACAAGTTAGGCAATCCCAATCAATGCTCTTTAGTTATTGGTGTGTTATTAGAAGGAGATGATGTGACGCTGATATGACATGCTAATATCGTGTTATTCGTTTACACGATATCTTGTATTCTTAGAATCTATTTGCTATTTTGCTACTTGGGGCTGTAAAACATTGTTACTGTATTATCAAACAAAAAATACATATTTATAAGTAGGAAATACTTCGAAACAAACTAAAAATATATAGCATAGTAGAAACAAAATATCACCTATATATCTCTTTGCTTGTAATATGTTGTCGTAATCCTTAATTTGCTTATACTTTTATTACTCGAGCTTAATAAAAATCCCGCCATTTGGAAAAATAATAGTAAAATACAAGTTTGAAAAAAAAAAAAAAAAAAGGTAAGCGCATTTTTGTATCTAACATAAAAATCTTGATCAAATGTTCGGTCACTTAATGAGAAATTTCATGTGATATTTTAATATTTTCTCAAAAAAGAATCATAGAGTTGTAAATTTTCTCCAACTTTAACACGAGTGTTAACTGTTAAGTTATGATGGTCCCAGGCCCAGCTATGGTTGCTTAAGCTAGTGCACCAACACTATATATATAACAGTAACTTCTGTCGTTTTTAGCACTCTAGATTTGAGCATATTATTAACTTGCTTATTAATTTCAACAAATTTAACTTAATTAAAGAATGTTTCTATAGATAAGACGCAAAAAAAATAGAAGAACGTTTATCATGATTATTGTTAGTGACAATTTAGATATTTAAGACAAGATCATTTAGTACCAAACTTTATTTGCATATAAAGAAATCAATCTTTACCCTCTATCTTCATACAATAGATGAGATTAAAAAAAAAAAAACTCATTTTCATCAATCTTTTCAAATATTAAGATTTTTTAACCATTAATCGTTAAGCGAAAAAATATATATCATCATGACGAGCATTTAATTTCGACAAAAATATTTTGTTACGCTTTTTCCACCTTTTTTTTTTTTTCGTTGTTGAAGCTTGCATAAAGAAATCACATGTGATTAAACACTATTTTGAATATACTAATAAAATTACATGTGATATTTGTGTTAAATCACATATGATTTTATTACATATCATATATAATTTATACTAATATCACATGTAATTTTATTAGAATATTTAAATGAGTGTTTAATCAAATGTGATTTCTTATGCAAGTTCCGACAACGAAGAAAAAAGAGGAAAAATGTTTAAAAAAATTAAAAAAAAATGTCTAAAATATATTAAAAAGCTCGTTTATAGAAAGATAATTAAATGCTGGTTGTAATGGTAAAATTTGTTTTATCTGACGATTAAGGTTCATGAGGCATTTAAATTATAAAAAAATATGCGAAGTATTAAAATAATTTTGAACTCAACTTTTAATTTTATTTATGATTGAGATTCTCTCAAGTTAGAATGAACATGATGGATCAAGATTCTCTCAAGTTGCATAACACAACTTGAGTCAAGTTGCATAACACAACCTGAGTCAAGTTAGATGATTGTGAGCCATTGGATTTAATCTAATGGTTCAAATCAAAAGAAGTTCTTTTGATTTGAACCATTGGATTAAATCCAATGGCTCATAAGTCCCTAACTTGGGTCAAGTTGAGTTTCCAACTTAAGAGGATCTCCCTCCGAACATAATAGGTCATGTTTCCTCACATACAAAATTGTGGGGTCTACTGCGGGACCCGATCTTTCTTTTGTTTGTGAGGGAACATGACTTATCATGTTCATTCTAACTTGAGAGAATCTCAATCCTTTTATTTAAGATAAATGGTGAGGATGAGTCTTTTGGTATATGGGAAAAGTTTGATATATAAAATAACTCTTCTCTTTAAGACCACATACTTGGGTAATTTCAGGAATACATTTATTTTTGTGCATACTAATAGACAAAATCACCACCATATATTTAGTTTGATCTAATAATTGAGATTAATCTAAGATTTATTATATAAAACCTATTTTATTGTCCTCCATCCTTTTATTCATCATTTATTATACACACTTTAAGTGTGTTTCTCTCTCCTAATTTTTCCCCAATCTTAGTTACTTTCCTTCATCTACATCATCATCTCGATCCATAACCGGTCTTTAAGTATTCCAATCATAAATGCCTATTATTCTCATTTCGATCTTCATTCCGATCATCTTCATCATTAAGTGAGGTGGATACCAGAATCTTAGCTTCGGTTAACCGGCGGTGATGTGGAAACATTTTTCGGTAACAGTGACGAGAAGATAACGTCATTATATGTTGAATATGATGAAGACGAAAATATGACGTTTTCATCTTTCAGTTGTCGTGGTTTCCCGATACGGCGGAGATAATGGTGGTTGTGGTGGTTGCCATGAATGGAGGAGGGTTGTTGGTTCACCGAAAAATATTGAGTGTTAATCGTTGACCAACAAACACCTCCTTATGTGTCTTATTTTTTAATTTAGTTTTTGATTAATTATTGAATGATGAAAATTGTGTTTAATTTGTTGATATACTGTTTTAACTTGCTTATAAGCTGTTTAAGATAGTGTAATTTTGCTTTATTAAGATGTTAGTTTAATTTTGCTTTTAACTGCATTTGATTGTTGTTTTTTCTGTGTAATTGTGTTAACATCAAGAAACACCTTCGGGAGGTTGATGTTGATTGAAATAAGTATCCATTTCTAGAGAGAGAAAGTAGTGAGAGAAAAAGGTGAAAGAAAAGTGTTTTATTAGATAAGAATGAATGAAATGTTACACTATTTTCTTACACCCCTCATAGAGAGTCATGAGGGGTATTTATAAGCCTTTTACAACACTAGTTTTCTTTGTGTACAATATTAGTCCATGCGGGTGCAACTATATTACGTATCTAGTTCAGTTTACGTGTAAGACGCTATCTTCACAAAATGGTAAAGCTACCAAATTGCTTCATTTTAAAGCTGTTTTGAATCAGCTTTGTATCATATGTGTAGTATCACTAGTGATATTTTAAGTTAGTATAATTTTGCTTATTAGTTAAGCTTTTAGTTTAATATTGCTTGAATTGCATTTGATTATTGTTTTTATTGATGTGAATGCTTAATATTAAAGTTGTTTTGAATATGTTATGTATCATATATGTAGTATCACCTGTGATATTCAAGTCGATTATAGTGTACAATTCTTATTAGTTAAGCTCTTAGTTTATTTTTCTTGAACTCCATTTTGGATTAATGTTTTTATTAATATGAATGCTTCATATCAAAGATTTTTTGAATCTGTTCTTCATCATATGTGTAATATCACATGTGATATTTTAAGTTGATGATACTATAATTTTGCTTATCGGTTAAGCTGTTAATTTTAATTTTTCTTGAACTGAATTGGATTGTTGTGTTTTTGTTGACGTGATTGCTTGAACTGCATATGTGTAGTAGGGCTGAGCAAACCACTCGAACGGACCGGACCGACCGACGGACCGATTGAGACCGGACCGGACCGACCACATTCGGTCCAGGCCCCAGTCCCGGCTTTTAGGCTAATTCGGTCTCAGTCTTGGTCGGTCAGGTCTCGTCCGGATCATAAACCGACTATTTTGCCTTGTTAGACCTGACCAACCGACGGATCGACCGAGACTGGACCGATCACATACGGTCCGGTCCTCGGTCTCGGCTTTTGGACTAATTCGGTCTCAGTCTTAGTCGGTCCGGTCCGAGACCCACCGCTAATGTGTAGTATCACTTGTGATATTGTTAAGTTGATGATAGTTTACTATGATTACCAGTTAAGCTTTATTATATGGCATGTACAATATCATTTTATGATACTTCATTGTAGTTTAGTAGTTTTAGTTATCACATGTGATAATTTAGTTTTACTTTCATTGTTAAAAATATGAAGTATCACTGTGATTCATATAAATAAAGTTCATATACCTGAATGTTAGTTAAATATCACGTGTGATATTATGTGTCTTATGTTTTTTCATTTTTATTATTATTTTTTTTTGTTTTGTTTTTATAAAGGTGTTGTATAACTAAAAAGATGGTTCAATTGGCTGTTCTTGTCAGCTTTTTGTTTGCTGTGAGATTTTACGTCATCACATATTTTATGTATTCAAGAATTGTAATGTAGTGTGTATTCAGAATAGTATATACTTAAGCTTTGGACAAGTGATTTTATTCCACCTGATTTGAGGAAGAAAAAGTCTTGTTATGCTTAGAAGAATGAAGTGATAAAGCATAAAGTGATCAAATGTTTACATCATTTATGAGTTTTTATGAGTTTACTCTTATATATCACTTGTGATATTATACTATAATTATTGATATATAGTGTGAAACCGCTTTTGGCGAATGGTTATGTTGTTAAAAAGAAATACTAAAATGATGCAACTATTGGTTGATTTTGAGAATATGTCATTTTTTTCATACTTGGTTCTATACATTTTGGCATTTTGTTATTCACAATCATTTATCTCTACTGATATAACACTGTAAAGAAGAACAAAATTTTGTGTATTTTGTGGCATAATCACTTAATATGAATATCACTTAAGATAAAATATTAAAATGATCAAATATTGACATCATTCATGTCTGCTGTATTTAGTTGTACAAAAGCATGATCATTTTTCTAGATTACCAGTTTTGTAAACATAAAGACATAACAAAAATACAAATCGTCTTTCAAAAAAAAACATCAAGTATTTTTCAAGATTAAAACTCTCTTTCAAATCAATCTTCTAATAGTTGATCTCTCGAGCATCTCAATTTTGTCACTTTTACGGGTCTCTCCTTTAGTTGTTCATCGGTGGACGGATGTCCATAACTCATTAAGTGTCTGAGAAACAAATTTTTCTGCAAAAGGAAAACATATTTATCATATATTACTTACCACTATTTATCTCTTGTGATATTACTCTACCTATAAAATATAAGGGGGTGCTTGGTAGGATGTTTTTTATGGTGGGTAATGGTAAAAGTAATGAAAAATAATGTTTGGTGCTATATAATTGAATGACCCACTAACCAATAGTGGGTAATAGACCATTACCCAATAAATAGGAGGGAATGTTTTTTTCTCCCTTTCCCTTTCCTCACTATTATCATTATCTTTCCCTTTCCTTTTCCTGAGTTTGAACCAAGCACACCCTAAGTATTCATCAGAGTAGATATACTACCAACCAACAATCATTTCAACCGCATATATCATAGATGATATACTACCAATCAATACTAGTATCAAATGTCATTGTTAAACCTATTGAAACATGCACAATCTATCGATTAAACAGAAAAATCAACCACAAATCTAACAGTAGCATCTTATTGGCCTAATATCTATTATTTTTTTTTGTTAAACCTAACTTCTAATCTCTCATATTATCACAAAAATCATTACAACATCACAAATTACCAACAATTAATCAGTAAAACACACTATTAATGATTCTATAACAGTAAAAACTAAAGTATTATCACAACAATGCATCAACAAACAACAAGAATTAACAAAAACATAAAAATCTTCATAAATAGAATAAAAAACATAGATAAAATACACAAATAAGAAAAAATCACAAAATAATAGTTAAATAACAACGAAATAAGTATCGCACCATTAGCCGATTTTGAATCGTTTCATTTTCAACCGTTTTTTACTGGATCTATATTTTTAGGTCGATTAATCCATTTTAGGTGTTTTATGTGATTTTAATGGTTAAATCGATGTCGATTTTTGATTTTAAACGTTTTGGGTTTGATAATATTTAGAGAGGAGAGAGAGAGGAGAGAGAGAGAAGCTGAACAATATATTATTTTGTGTGGTTGAGATATAGATAAAATATGTGAGATTTTTGTAGGGTTAAGTGGGAGAGAGCTAGGCGAATTTACAACTTTGGTCCCTCAGTGTTTTTTCCTTAAATCATGTTTGTTAGATATGTGGTATAGGGTTGAGCAAACGACCCGAACGGACCGGACCGACCGAAACCGGACCGGACCGACCACATTCGGTCCGGTCTTCGGTCTCGGCTTTTAGGCTAATTCGGTCTCGGTCTTGGTCGGTCCGGTCCGGTCCGGTTCGGTCCAGACCACAAACCGGCTATTTTGCCTAGTTGGACCGGACCGACCGAGACCGGACCGGACCGGACCGGACCGACCACATTCGGTCCGGTCATCGGTCTCGGCTTTTGGGCAAGTTCGGTCTCGGTCTTGGTCGGTCCGGTCCGGTCCGGTCCGGGACCGATGCTCAACCCTAATGTGGTCTAGTTCAATCCTTTAGTATATAGTGTTTTGTTAGTATGCAAAATAACTCAACTCTATCTTTTTTTATCAAAATTTTAGAAAGCTGATCTCTTTTACTGAATTATTTTATGGGTGTGTTTGGGAAAGGCTTATATGAGGCTTAAATTTCAAAAATAAGCCCCAACCCAAAAATAAGTCTCGTATGGCGTAGAGGCTTATAAGTGTTTTGTTCGAGGTTTACAAATAAAATATCAGATATGCGTGGGCTTGTTCGAGGTTTAGTCCTAGCCAAGTTTTAACCTCAGCCCATTTTGCCAAACATACCTTATCTATGTAAGTGTTTTGTTCGAGGTTTACAAAATTGTTAACCAAATAAAATATCAGATATGCGTGGGCTTGCAGGAAGTTTCATATGTAGCTTTAATAACCGCCGAAAACTAACCGGAACTTATATACTCTTTTCCTTTACTGTTTGGGAACACATTCATATAACCTGGTCATCACTTGTGGTTGAATTTAGTCCCGCGAGTTATTTAATTAATCGGATCTCTATGACTTTGAAGTTACTCTTTTCCTTTACTGTTTTTTACCGTTCAAATTAAAGTTCACACTTCTTATAGTAACAATAAAAGTTTAGATGTTCTCACACACCTTTATGACTTTGTCTAATTAGTCTGTAAGTGTTGAGAAAATAAACTTATTTACATTGTTCAAACAACATTTAAATCCATCAACCAGTCAAAAAGATAACAAACGTATCTTATAGGTAATTTACTAATTTTCAACATCTTTGCTTGCTTACGTAAGTACATTTTCATGTATTAAAAACTGATAGCTTGAAGAGTCTTTGTAGAATTTGTGCCATGGTGACTTTTACATATAGACCAAAAATTTATACCAAAATAATATACAAAATATACAAGCAAGAAAATATAAATTACATAACAAAAAATTTCAGCAAATATCTGCCACTCAGTTTTCTACTGAGAAAAAAATAAAAGAATTAATTATTATAATAATTAAAAATACAATTTCACCTATTTTTTATAATTTAAATATCTTATAAACCTTTAATCGTGTCGGACATTTTATTATCTTTTTAATAAACGGATACTTTCATATATTTTTGAAGATCTTTTTTATTTTTATTTTTTATTTTTATGTTTTCTTTTCAGTATTGAAATTCGCATGATATATTACATGTGATTTAACACTAATATAGTAGTTGAAACACGAAACAACTGTACTAAATTGGCATACGTATTTTGTATAAATCAAAGACTTTTCTCGTGTTTTGCAATGAAAAACGCATGTTCATGGCTTTCCAACCAAATATCAGACACTGTATTTAAATTAAGTATTATAGTTGTCACACCCCCAAAATGTCGCAGCGGGAAGGTAACTGAGGGCGTGACGTGCATAGCACACAGACAAGATATAAAGAACGACTTATATATGAGTCGTTTTCAAAATACACATTCGATTAAGTAAATAAGTTTCAACAAGACCAAGTTCTAAAAGTACACATCACAAATGAAAATAGTATTAAGTTCATATCGAATGTCATAGTTATGCAAGAAATCTTCGTGATAGTGAGACCGCATGATGAGACTCTATGAGTGATGCTCCAATGCATACCAAGCTAGCAAGATCAATGACCCGAGAAATTGATAAAACCTAACAACGTGATAGATTCTGAGATCGTTTAAGCTCTAGATTGTTTAGATCTAATCTAGGATGAATAATAACAAAGGCGGAATATTCAAACAAAGAATCAACGTTATTAACAAGGTTTTTCATCATTATCATTCATAACATTCACAACTAGCCCCAATTCTACTTTGATCATAGCAGAACGTGTTATCTAAACTATAACAAGGAATCAAAGATCCTTGAGGCTAAACACAACTAATCTAGGCGTCTACTTAGAAAACTCACGCCTAGAACACACACTATTTAGTCGAATCTTTTTGTGCACACGTAAAACCTATAACCTATATCTCTTTATATAATAGAGATATCTAGGTTTACAAAGGACTCATAACTGTATTAGAAATGTAAATCTTCCTAACTTTAATCATTATCTTGTAAAGAATCTTCTATAATCTTCCATCTTTTGTAGAATTCCTTCTTTGTCTTTTAAGTCCTTCTTGTTTCGTATTTGCTTCAATCTTCTTTTATTGTTTTGTATTATCAACTCAATATAATTCTCAAAAATCTTCCCCTAGTTGATAATTACAAAAACTTCTTCTTGATCTTCTATGAATGAAACAATCTTCCCCTTAAGCTCAACTCATGTGAACTTACATAACATATTGTACCACCAAGGATCTATAAGTTGCAAAACTTCTATGTAAAATCTTCTTCCCCCTTTTGTCATTATCCGCTAGAAGACGCTAAGTAGATGCAACTTTATTTTGATAACCACAAACCAATATCACACTTCTAATCCAGCCTACCAATGTCTCAAATTACCCTCTATGACGCATAATAAGAATAATGAATTTAAGATAGTAGAAACTTAAACTAGCAGTAGTATTAACCACTTATAGTAATAAAAACCTTCACCTCATGTGGTGCATGTAAATGAATAAACACTCTATAATATGCTTCCCCTGAAATCCATGTGTTAACCATTTCTTGAATCTCCAAATCTGTAGGCTTCTTGTAATGATTACTGTTGAAGAAAACTAAGTATAGCAAAATTGATGCTGAAGTATAACAACCCAAACTTATGTCTTATGTGTTGTACTATCCACGTGACTTTGAACTTATAAAAACACCAAAAGTATAAGTAGATCGCAACCTCTTGACAAAATCCTCATCTTCTATGAGACATTAAGCACTACAATGTAACTCCTTTAAGTGATAGCAAATACCAATTGCTAGATTTGACAAGTCTTTGTCACAACGTTATAAGCACGGACAAGTTATCTCCTGCTAAAAGATATAATAAGAACATGCATCCGTGAAACTCCACTTCAAATTCAAATAAGTGATAAATAATCATCTCCGTAATCAACTAATCCAAATAAATCCAGTAAACAAGCCTTTTAAACGTTTAAGAACATTTAAACCAAAATCAATCTTCTGTTTGTAGTCCGACATCTTCATACCCAGTCGAGAACCAAATCCATGTATTGTCTACAAAACTGTCATTGCATCCAAACTAACATGAAAACCAATCACCATCCAACATGGATCATGACACCACTTAATATTCATATTATTCTCGACATACATTGCGGAATATTCAGACATACGACCAAACAACAGCAGTAAATTTTAATGAGCAACACTAACATATAAGGAGCAACATTAACGAGCAACTAACAGCATTAAGTTATATCGAGCAACATTAAAATTCTACTGGCAACATTTACTTGATACAAGCAGTACTAAAATTCATACTAGCAGCATTAAAAATCAAACAAGCAACATTAAGTTGTGAGCAGCGTTGAGTTCCAAAGGAGCAGTACTAACATGTTGGAGACATTAACCAGCAATAGTAATAACTACCGAAACCAACATGAAGTATTAATAAATCTCTTGCTTCTAATCAGACTTACCTTTGTTACTAGTCCCTTACATCTTTCTTTAACCCACAACCAATGCTCTTCATTCAAAGCGCGAACCATTAAACATAGAAGACTTATCGTGAGAAGCTTTAAAACTAGGTATATTGATCGGAGTATAGTCATTGGATGTCTCAGTAACCACAAAAGTAAGTACATCAGATGAAGTAACATTAGTTATACCACCAGTAACCTCAGTATCATCGTTAGGGTTCATAGTCGACTTAGGGATCAACTTACCGAAAGTAACAAACGAAACAGATTCACCCAAGATATCATCGTTTGATTCAGCAGCATAAGCATCACTATCCACACTAGGGTTATGCAACACTTTTAAATACATTCAAGGCTGAGAAACACCATAGTTAGTTCATCATGTAAAACCCTTTAACAGTTGCATACATACATCCAGTTCATCATGTAAAACCCTAATTATAAACTAGGGTTTATAATCAATAATGGAACAGTGTTCAACCCATAATGATGATCGATCCACAGAGCAATGATTGTAAGATATAAGTAACTAATGAGTCGACCAACAAACCCTAAGTGCGATAATAGGAACCCAAAGTGAAGCGATAATCAGAAAACCCTAAATAGAGATTACCAAAATAAATCAATCAACAACAGCAACAATTCAGTAATCGATAACAGTGGCAGTCAGTCTTGAGAAAATGATTAAGAACAAACAGATCTTGACAGCTCCTAACGACTAGTATCACCAGATCAGAATCAAACGTGCTGCAGAAAACCCGAAATAAAACCTAACAACGTGATAGATTCTAAGATCGTTTAAGCTCTAGATTGTTTAGATATAATCTAGGATGAATAATAACAAAGGCGGAATATTCAAACAAAGAATCAATGTTATTAACAATGTTTTTCATCATTATCATTCATAACATTCACAACTAGCCGAAATTCTACTTTGATCAATAGTATAATGTGTTATCTAAACTATAACAAGGAATCAAAGATCCTTGAGGCTAAACACAACTAATCTAGGCATCCACTTAGAAAACTCACGCTTTGAACACAAACTATTTAGTCGACTACATCTTCTTGTGCACACATAAAACCTACAACCTATATCTCTTTGTATAATAGAGATATCTAGGTTTACAAAGGACTCATAAATGTAATAGGAATGTAAATCTTCCTAACTTTAATCATTATCTTGTAAAGAATCTTCTATAATCTTTCATCTTTTGTAGAATTCCTTCTTTGTCTTTTAAGTCTTTCTAGTTTCGTATTTGCTTCATTCTTCTTTTATTGTTTTGTATTATCAACTCAATATAATTCCCAACAGAAATACATGCTAAAATGTCAACATAATGTTGGTGAGTTCACATGTTTATGTAAATGTAAATGCAGACCACAAGGTTTTCGTGTGTGACCATTATAACAACTACAATGTCACAAAAAAGTATCACTATTACACTAAGCTCATGACCTCTAGGCCTTAACGTACTCATTATGTATATATGTATGCCCTTGTGGGTGTTTTGCCAAACACCCAAGTTCTCCAAATGATATGTGTCCGTTTGACCGGTACCTCTTGTCAAGTAACCGCTACTTACTCGAATGGGGGTGATGAAGGTTTTATTGACCAGGTTTTAATATTTATAAAGTCTCGTTATACCCATGATCTACCCTAATGAACTAACGGGCAGTGTACTCGGTCATGTGTAGTATAGTATTTCGGTAAAGCCGAGGTCGTCCCAAGAGCTATGTGTGCGGATTTTAACTAAGTCTAGGTGTCACAGATTTTAAGATTTAAATGATTAATTAATAACTAAAGACAAGAAAGCAAATAAAGGCGAGGGTTGTGATAAATAGATGAGAAGTGTGCTAACCTAGTCACTCATCCTATCATGTTAATTTCACGTTTAATTACTTCCAATTGCTTCAAGTGGGGGTAAAGTCGCTAGGACAGCATTTGGTCAGTTCTTCCTAACCTATCAGCAAAGGTTTCCACCGGAGATCAATGGGTGACCCCTTGAAAGTCTAGTTGTTTTTAGTCCCCTAAGCCAAGTCATTAAGTGCCGCTACATGCAAGATTCATAACAATGAGTGCCCGGACGCTAGCATCTTAAACACTCATCCCTAACTTCTTAAGTTCATCCAAACGGTAGGTGATCAGTTGGTCAAATTGCACAAGCGAAGAAGGGTCGTCAGTTGGTCAATTCTTACCCTTCCCACTCAGTCTACCTACTTAGGGTCAGTTGGTTATATCTCCTAAGTAACTAGCCACTACCGCCATTCAAAACTACTGAAACAAGGGTAGCTACCAACAAACTATGCATGCATACACTAGAAACAATTATACGGAAGCAATGTGAACATAAACAAAACAATTAAGAAATCATAACTAGGCTAGCACCAGAGGTGCTTAGCCGCTCATATTAACTAAAACAATCGATTCAATGTTTAACATATCGAGATACATGAATTAAAAGTAAAGAAATGATAAATTGCTAATGCTTATCTTAGGGGAGTGATTTCTCCCTTGGAGATGACTCCGTATGCTCCCTAAGATATGCCTTCAACCTTCTACCCACATTCTCTGATTTGGTGTGTGAAGTGAATGAATAGAAATGGTGGAATTTGGCCGGTATTTATAGGTCAGATCTAGTTATAGCGTAACTTAAGTTAAGAGTTACGCCGTAACATCCATTTCTTCGTATTTTGCTCTGGAAAAGCTGGTTACGGCGTAACATCTGGAATGAGTTACGCCGTATCTTTAATAAATCATGGTTACGCCGTAATTGTGGAATGAGTTACGGCGTAGCTTGCAGCGGCGCGGAACAACATTTGACCTAGTTAGTTACGACGTAATCCTAGGAGGGAGTTATACCGTAATCTTCAGTTTAGTTGGTTTTCTGAGCCACGCTTCTGTTACGGCGTAATGTGAGAGGAGAGTTACGCCGTAACATCTTCAAAATAGGCATACTATCATATATCATCAATAAACTCTCCAAATCCGCGTCTCATTAGCTCCAATGCTCGTAATTTACCTGAAAGTGAAATATAGAGGAAAACAAGCGTAAATCCATATAAATGATATAAAATACGAGCATTATCGAGGGAAATTGGCACTTAATATTCAAGACTATTTGATGTTATCAGGGGGTATTAACCCAATAGATCTATCGTTCTTACAAGTAATTAACGGTTCATGATAAATGGGGACTTAACGACAAATGTGGTAACTTAGGCAATACGTAAATGTTTTATGTACTTGTGTCTGTATGTAAAATCAAACAATGTATTCTCACCCCAAGTATTTCAAAACAAGTATAAAGTAGTAAACAAGGGGCTATGAAACTCAGCTGAAGTAAGTAGTGAATACGGAAAAGTATAACGTAAGCCAACGAACAAGTAATCATAACCGCAACCTAAGTAAATAAGTCGTCTTAGGAAAGATACGATATGTGTTGTGTTTTATATTGAGTTGATAAGTACAAAATAATATTAAGAAGAATGAAACTACAAGGGCTTAAACGTTAATAAATAAAGTTAGAAGTCTTTGTAAACCCTAAGTGTCTTTATTATATAAAGAGATACACGGTCTAGGTTTTAGGTGTGTCAAGATGTAAACACCAAAAAAGTGTACGCGTGTCCTAGGCATGTGTTGTCTAAGAAACGGCTAGAGTTAGGGTGTGTTTGTTTCATTAAGATGTTTTAGATCTGAATCTGACCACCACATCTTACCGGTAAGAGGTAGCTAGAAAGTCTAAATCTGAACGAAATAATGTTGTTTGTTTTTTATAATTGTCCGAATGATTTTAATTCTCCTTTCTGCAATTTATTTATTAAACCAACACAATGCGATAATAAGTAACTTATGTAAATATGAAACAAGACTTTTTATCATAAATATAACATAGTTAATAAACCATCAAATGTGTTATATTAACACAAGTCTTCAATCTCTTATCGAGTAAGAGGCAATAAGACAATCCTCCCACCTTTTATTGAGTAAGATGTTATATGTCTGACCGGGTCTGACTCAAAAGGAAAAATCAAACAACAATAATGTCTGACCACCTCTGACTTGGTATGAGTAAGAGGCTATTAAGAAATTTTTCAAAAAACAAACACACCCTTAGTGTTTGTTCAACCTTAAGTATCGTTTGATCCCTGTTATTGTTGAGTAACTGTTCTACACTTGATCAAGTAGAATTGGGGCTGTTAGTTGTGTTTGTATTGTGTATGAAGATGATGACGAAAAAACCTTGTTACATTCATGTTTTGTTTAATTCCGTTGCATATATTGTTATCATTGTTATTTGTATCCCTATATGAGATCTAACAAATCTCGAGCTTATACATGATTCTACAATATGTACTATATGCATATGAGTTTTATAAAGTTTTATCACCCTTATATACTAGTAGTAAAATTTTATAAAATTACGTAAGTCAAAACGTTTAGGAAAAAACATGTTTTTAGTCTTAAAAACTCTATTACAAGCTTGCTAATTTTAAGTAAAACCCGACTTAAAAGGGGTGCAACTTATTCGTTTCTAGCCCACATGTCTACTTTCAATAAATCAAGGTCTCGGTTTGTGAAAACACATTTTAAAATTCGATTTATACCAGTTAACCCACTGACCTGCTGTTTACAGTTTGACAAAAAAATTTACCCGACTTCAACGGACTATAACTCACTCGTTTTTCATTATTTTCAAAATTCCAACTCCTATAGTTAGATTTATGTCTTACCTTTATAAATATTCCAATTAGAGTTCCCGTGGTGGAGTTTAGTTCCTCCATTTAGGCATTTTGTGTAGAGTACTCAGATTTGCAACTTTTCCGACAACTAGTTTCGCATCAAGTGTTAAAAGTAGTAACAAAAATTCCAAAAATTATAAAATTGATATGGGAACATCCTAAGACATATATATAGTCATGGTATGAAGGATTTTGGCCCATAGTCATTCAAAAGTATTAATATCAAGTGCATAATTCGACTATGAATTTGGGATAGATTTAGGGTTTTCTAAATTAAATTTAAAACACTTTCATCATAACAAAACATATAGAGGTGATATAAAAACAAACATGAGATGTTAAATGTGAATAAAATGAAGTATGAAATGAGTTTATGAATGCTTACAAAGAGGTGGTGAAGATTTGAGAACCGAAGTATGCACTAAATACGCAAAACCAACTAGAAAACCCTAGCTTAATATCATTAACACTTAACCAGGTCTTAACAAAAACTATACCATGCTTAATACCTTTGCCTTCCTCCTTCCCTGCTTCCCTTTTTAAGAGAGAAAAGTGAGGGTGAATTTGTGTTTTGTGAGTGTGAATGAAAGGGTGTTAGGTTGCATGGTTTATGTAGGAACAAAAGGGGTAAAACTTGAATCTCATTTCTATTCCAATACTAGCGAGTGAACCCAAAATGGATCTTGAGCGTGTTGGTGCTTGTGTGCCATGTTTGTGGTGTTCAAAAGAGGGAAAAGAAAAGCTTGAACTGTGTAAAAGAGTCACATGATCATCTAGGTTCTCAATCTCAACAAAAAAGAGGCTAAATGGGTATTTAAAGACAAAAGCACAATGTTGGGGTTTCTTCATATCATGACCGGCCAAGGGGTAGGTACAGGGGGGATTCAAATTTGAATGTATATAAGTATAGTTATGTATGTATTAATAGGAAAGGTGGTGTATGTATGCATACATGAACTTAAATGCAAGACGTATACGTTTTAAGTAAAACTTGTAAAACCAAATGTAAAGACTTATAAAACATGTTTATAAAAGTCATATAGTATTTATTTGACGTATACTAAACTTAGTCTAGTGTCGGTGTACGTTTAAAGTTGTTTTTCATTGTAAGCGATTTAACTTAACGATTGTACGTAAAGACATAAATTCAAGTATTCAAAGTAAAACGTTTTGAGTCTATGGTTAAGTATGAACTAGAAAAATGTGAGTTGTCATAATAGCAGTTCATTTATGGCACTTCTATAATCACATGTTAAATAAATTACATGTGGTAAAAATCACATGTGAGTGAGATCACATGTGATAAAATCACACGTGATTTATATATTTTATCCAACTTTAATAAATTAACTGCACTAATTTATAATTCGAAATATAATCAGCTTTTTTATTTATTTATAATACAGTTGGAATAAAATGAGTCTAATATTACAATGCTTTTGACTTGCGTACTCTTTTATAAAAAAAATTATTGTTTTTTCTTCTAGTAGGTCAAAATGATTACAATTGTTTTAATAATATAGACGGTAATAGATAAATGATATGAATTGCGTTATACAATTCAGTTATATAAAAACACATGAAATTAAATTATATAGACATAAATATTAATATTTTTGATGCAAAGAAAGTAAATTAGTAATGCATATATATCCTTTCAAAAATTTAAAATTACGTATATATCGCGTGAGGTTAAAATAAAAAGTTTGTTAAAATAAAAAGAATAGGAAGGCATGTGGAGATGACATGTGTCATCTTGCCGCATCATCATGCCACGTCATATGACACATCATATGACATGTCTCACCCCCACCTCCCCCGCGATTTTTTTTCCGCCAAAAAATTTTTTTAGGCAATTTTTTTCCGCCAAATTTATTACTGCATCACAGTTATATAGTTACTGCATCACAATCATAATTATGATGCAGTAACTTATAATCTTAATGCACTAAAATCATGATTGTGATGCAACAACTTTATAACCGTGATGCAGTAACTTATAACCTTAATACTAGTAAGTTTTTGTGCATCTTTATTATAAGTTACTGCATCATAGTTAATAGTTAAGTGCATCAACTATGATGCATGATGCAGTAACTTATAACATTGATGCACTAAAATCATAATTATGATGCAGTAACTTATAACCTTAATGCACTAATAAGTTTTGGTGTATCTTTATTATAAGTTACTACATCATAGTAAGTAGTTAAGTGCATCAACTATGATGCATGATGCAATAACTTATAATCTTGATGCACTAAAATCATAATTGTGATACAGTAATTTATAACCTTAATGCACTAAAATCATGATTGTGATGCAGTAACTTTATAACTGTGATACAGTAACTTATCACCTTAATGCACTAAAATCATAATTGTGATGCAATAACTATATAGACGAGTACCCGCGCCTAGTGGCAGCGGT
Organism: Chrysanthemum seticuspe; assembly: GCA_019973895.1. Classification (NCBI taxonomy): domain Eukaryota; kingdom Viridiplantae; phylum Streptophyta; class Magnoliopsida; order Asterales; family Asteraceae; genus Chrysanthemum; species Chrysanthemum seticuspe. The sequence continues at coordinate 37,769,337 of BPTQ01000007.1, forward strand.
GTCTAGTTTCGACAAAATTTTAGCGGCGATTAAGTTTGTTTCATGAATCAGTATTTTAAGCGTTAAAGAATCTATTTTGAATGATTATATTGTTTTTCCGATAGCGTTGTTTTGTATTTGAGATTGTCTCTTTTGATAGCATTTTTGTAAGTTGCATTAATCAATTAATATTAAAATAATAATAACGCTATTTTTTGTTGGAAGGAGCAATTAACACCATTTTGTGTGTCCCTAGAGAGCTGTAGTACATAAATAGTTGGTGCATATAAACAAAAAATGCGAATACAAACATTTATCTTTCGTCTTTATGTCTCAACCTTTCACTTTTATAACGTATAATTTCAGAGACTAGAATTCATGTGAATATGGTATGTTGGAGTCAATTTTGCATTTTAGGAAGAGAATGTATTAATCTCTTCGAGATTAGCAATAGTTTCCTTTAAACGCCATGGTTGAATACAACTTATAAAGTTTCCATTTAAACGCATAGGCATGGTTGAATACAGGTTTTAAAGTTTTCATTTAAACGCATAGCTATTTAAACGCCATAGTTTCCTTTCTCACCACAATAGTTGACCGAATTCAAGTTTAAAGTGTTGACCAAAATTCAGTTTTCCACTTTTAAGGAAGACCATTTTTTCTTTATAGTTATTAGAGAAGAGATATAATAGAGCCTAAATGGTCTACTGCAAAGTTGACTAAAATTCAAGAAATTTGAATTTTAAATTCTGATTCTAGCACAATAGTTTTGGATCCTCACATTTTTCAATGTACGGTATTTTTCATATCATCACAACCAAGAAAACCACTTTGAAACATCAACCAAAAATCAATAAACAAAACAACCTAAAACAAAACCATGAACTGAACTGATTCTACAGTATATCCTGTTAAAATTCCAGCATATCTACCGCAACGAAACCACCAAAGACTTACTAAAAAACATTATAACAAACTCAAAATGCCTAAGTTAACATACACTTATAAACTACCAACAAACATACAAATTACTAACAAACTTACAACTACACACAATAATTTACTAACTAATTTAAAAAGAAACTACACATTTACTAGCCATAAAAACAGGTTCGATTGTGGCGACGACACACATTCAGGCAGCGACGGCGGCAACGGTGGACTCCGGTGGCAATAACAAATCTAAAAAAAAAATTGTCAAAAAAGTTATATAAACTCAAAGCTGAAAAATAATACATATATAGATAGATCTAAAAGTAATCACAAAACTTGATATAAATCTATCAAATACTAAAAACAATTGAATAACACTATTAACATAATCAATTGTATACAAATATTAACAACAATTAAAATAAGGCATACTATAAAGTGCGACAACAACTTTTTCCGGCAACACAAGCCATGCAGCCGCGACAGTAGATTTTTCTGGCGAGACAGCGGTGAACGCCCGTTCTATTTCCGGCGCGGAACCAATTTCCGGCGAGTCCGCAACGGCGGCTGTAAAAAAATTATAAAAAACTTGGATCTACAAATAAAATCTATAGATCTGTAAAAAAAATTATAAAAAACTTGATCTATTAATAAAACTCAAAACAATTACCTCAAAACATGATGGTCGTGAGTTGTGGTGGTTATGGGTTTTAGCGGTGGTTTGATTTAGTTGGTGGAGTCGTCCAGTGGCGGTGATGACCGGTGGAGGTGACGTCCGGTGGTAGGGGTTCGGTGGTGGGAGTTGTGGTGGTGGGTATGGTGGTATTATTTTGTGTGTGTGTTTTTAGTGTGAGATGAAATGGGGTGTGTGTGTGAGAGAGAGAGAGATAAGTTTTCTAAAGTTACCAAAGATAATTTATCCTTAACGTTCAACTTTTAATTTTCAATTTTCACTTTCACCTTTGATATTTTTCTATTTTATGTAGTTAAGATGAAGATATATATATACACACACAAATGTAATGAAATAAAGTTAAGGGCGGTTTTTTAAAAAATTGCTATAGAGTTAGGGGTCGGTTCTCAATTTTTTAGTTTTTCGAAAAAACATATATTAAACTTTATCATCCTTTAGCCAAAAGTATTGCAATTTCTGGCTCATTCCGTTCACAATTTAAAAACCTTTTTATCGATATATTTTTTGCAAGAAAATAACAAGATATTTGATAAATAAAATTTGTTATATAAAAAAACCGTAAATGCTTAATAGTAAATGGTAATTTTTCGAAACTCGTCAAATAGTCTGAGGAGGTGCGAATTTCATTTTTTAGTATAAAGTCAAAGGTAGTTTTTGAAAAGTGTTAGATATTTAAGGGCGTGCTTTGAATTTTAGTTTATTTTAACATACAATATTATATTACTTCATTATTTTTTATAAAATTGTACGTAAGTGAAAAGTACTAAAATATTGGGCTTATTTGTATATATAGAAAAAAGAAGGGCAAATCGCATAAAAAGGTACTCATCTTATGTCCAATTTCAATTAAAGGTATTGTTCTTTTTTTTTTTTTTTTTCTCAATTTAAGGTACCCGACTTTTTTTTTGGGCCGATTTAGGTTTTTTTCTAACTTCCGTTAACTATTTCGTTAGTAAATTACATGTTTGGTCCTTGAGTTTGTATATGCATTTCATGTTTGGTCCGTTAACTGTTTTTGCATGTTTCAGTCCGTTTTTGCACATTTTCGTCCGTTTTACACGTTTCGTCCATTTTTACACGTTTCCGTCCATTTTTTCGAAATATTTTTTTTCCAAATTTTTTTCAAAAAAACTTTTCCGAAATATTTTTTTTCCAAATTTTTTTCAAAAAAAATTTTCGAAATATTTTTTTTCAAAAAAAAATTTTCAATATTTCTTTTCCAAATTTTTTTCAAAAAAAATTTTTCGAAATATTTTTTTCCCAAATTTTTTTCAAAAAAACTTTTTCGAAATATTTTTTTTCCAAATTTTTTTCAAAACAACTTTTTCGAAATATTTTTTTTGAAAAAAATTTGGAAAAAGAAAAAAATTTTGAAAAAAATTTTATTTCAAAAAATTTTCAAAATTTTTTTTTAAATATTTTAATCCGAAAATATTGAAAATTTTTAAAAAAAATCAAAAAAAAATTAAATTTTTTTTTTGTGGTGATTGGTGGTGTTGGGTGGTGGTGGTTAGTGGCGGTGGTGATTGGTTGTGGTGGAAACGTGCAAAAACAGACAGAAACGTGCAAAAACGAACGAAAACGTGTAAAAACAGACGAAAACGTGCAAAAACAGACGAAAACGTGTAAAAACGGACGAAAACGTATAAAAACGAACGAAAACGTTTGCAAACGTATGAAAACGAACGAAAATAGACCAAACATGAAATGCCTATACAAACTCAAGGACCAAACATGTAATTTACTAACGAAATAGTTAACGGAAGTTAGAAAAAAACCTAAATCGGCCCCAAAAAAAAAGTCGGGTACCTTAAATTGAGAAAAAAAAAAGAATAGTACCTTTAATTGAAATTGGACATAAAATGAGTACTTTTTTATGCTATTTGCCCAAAAAAGAATTGTAAACTGTACAACGCCATCTATTTGATTTTAAGTCAAGGCTCAATTGGAAAAATGACAAGCTTGACTTGCGTGGACTGATTAAGTGAGTGACATTTAACAGGAGCCACTTCTGACTATGACCCATCTGTCCTATTTTATATTAATCAACACATTCTTTCAGCTGATTGTTCAAAGGGTTTTTTTAACATGTGCCCCGCGGCACATGTTGAGCACACAAAAAGGACGGCGGAATCTATGAAAAAGAACGTCCGAACCCACAAAAAATACACTTTTCAAATAAAATATGTGGATCCGGACGTCCTTTTTCGTGGATCCCGCCGTTCTTTTTGTGTGCTTAACATGTGCCCCGGGGACACATGTTAGAAAAATCCTTGTTCAAATTATTCTATGGTGGATGCATGCAAATTCGATCTTGGAGAGTTGTGTATCTGCCAAATTGTGGAAGTTTATTGTCTTATATGTAGGGGTGCTCATCGGTCTAAAACCGGACCGGACCGACGAAAACCGGACCGGACCGAGACCGAATCCGGCAAAAACTCCGGACCGAGACCGAGACCGAATGAGGTCGGTCCGGTCCGGTCCGGTCGGTTTTGTCGGTCGGTCCGGTCCACAAGGCTAAATTTCGGGTTTTCGTCGGTTTTGGGTCCGGACCGGACCGGACCGAGACCGAATCCGGCAAAAATCCTAGACCGAGACCGGACCGCCGGTCCATCGGTCCGGTCGGTTTCGGTCCGGTCCGGTCGGTTTTGTCGGTCGGTCCGGTCCGTCCGGTCCGTTTGAGCAGCCCTACTTATATGTGCATGCAGACTGCAATTGAAACTTCTGCCACCATGAATACGGTACCCAAGGGCGGCTCAAACTCTTAATAACGCAGGATGCGAAAGCAAATTTGTAACCATAATCCAACGGTTTGATAAGTAAGGATCAAACCTTCGGAGAATAAAAACCTTAACAAATAGTAAAAACTTTTAAACATAATTTTATTAATGACCAAAGTTAAATTACAGTGAAGCCTAAACCTTGTATTTATAAAGGAAAAGGTAACTTGAAGGAAAAGAACAACTAAGTAAAAAACAAACTTAAAAAATAAATAAACTTTGCTAATTAATTAAAAAAAAAAAACGTTCCAATTAATAAAAAAAAAAATTGCATATGTACGGCTATGTTTGGCACACAAGATTATAAAGAGATTATGCTTATTTTTTCAAAAAATAATCTACTTAAAAAATAATCCTTGTTTGGTAACATAACTTATAAAAGATTATAAGAAAAATAATCTTCCATAATCTCTGAAAATAAAAGGTTACTTCATGTAGCTTATAAAAATAATCTCTTTTTATAATCTTTTTCAGCAACAGCACCAGCACCAGCATCAGCAACAGCACCAGCACCAGCACAATCTATTTTTGCCAAACATACCCGTAGTCTTTATAGCGTAACAAAGAACACTTGTTTACGGGCGTAGCAATCTTAAAAGCTGACAATAATCCTTTTTCGAGAGATTTACAACGTAACAAACTTATTTTGATTACAAAGTAATGAGATGTGAGACGAGAGTGGATTCAGTTCATTTTCTAGTCCGCATTATTTGGTACCCGCGCGTTACAGCGGCAGGTGTCCTGAGATAAAAATTCTCGGTCAATCATATATTTTAGTTTATTATGTTCTTTTTGACAATAAATTTATGGATATCAAGAATTTCATGTGACGTATTTCAACTCTTAAACTAATGACAATGTTTTTTATTATACAATTGTGATAATTAATATTAGAGGTGCCAATTTGTATAACATGAGCCGGTTTGGCCCGTGCCCGTTCGGGCTCTAGCTCGTTTGGCCTGTGGCCTGTTCGAGCTTTAATATTTGTATAATGTGCTTTATTATTTGTATTAGTGACATTTAATGTAGAAATTGTGTTTAAGTTGGTTGTATAATATGTTTGATAATTTATATTTCTTATGTAAATAACTAAATGGAATATTTTAATAACTGTATTTATTGACCAGTTAATTAATTGATTACATTTAAAACATTGACGATATTAATAACATTAAAGTAGTGTATATTATGGTTCTAGTAAAACTTGTGTTTTGTCTTTTAAATGTGCGCATTAAAATAGTGTACATCATGCTTTTTATTTTGTAAACTATTGAATTTCTATAATAAACAAGCTGAATTTTTAAATATTTCTATTTAAATAAGGTCTAAATGTTTTATAAGATAGTATTAGCAGGGTATCCGCGCAATGCGGCGGCGGGTACCTTGTGATTAAATTTTATGACGGTGGGTATATTTGGCTTTATTGCTGATGTTTTAAATCTGTGTGAGAGAGATATGAAATGGTTTGTGTGTATTTATATAGTTGATGCGGTTATATGTTTTAATAATCATTACTAATAATAATGATTTTTAGCGGTTACACGCTTTAATAACGGGTTGTAAATGATTTGAAAGCTGTATTTAATTTAGTAAAAACGTATGCATTTAATTTTGAATAATGAGATGTATTAAATTTTAATTTTCTTTTAATAGTAAATGTATAAACTTATTTTTTTAAGATTTTTTTTAAAAAAATAAACTAAATGCATTATAATGTAGTTAAGATGATATACTGAAGATTCATCTCTTAATTGAGTTTATGCATTACATTCTCTGACTCAAAATTAATTTTCGTGCTACTATTTTGTTTGTCTTGATTAAATATCAATTTTCGAGATTATACAAATAAAAAGGGGTGAAGATCTCTCTTATCACTCGAGTCAAGTTGTAGATTGTAAGCTATTAGATTTGATTTAATGACTCAAATTAATTTTTTTTTTTTTTTTTTTTAATTTGAGTCAATAAATCAAATTTAATAACTAATAATTATACAACTTAATTTAAGTTGTTTATTTCAACTTGAAAGAAGCTCCTTCCATTAAAAACACATGTGATCGATTAACAATGCGATCATTTTACTCTTTTCTAAAACTGTGTTGATATAAAAATAACACATATTTTAAAAGGTAAGAAAAATTTGTATTCGTTCTATGTGAATATTTTTTCTTGTCTTTTGTGCAGCCAATTTCCATGTGTACAAGTCAAAGACAAAAATTCTACCTCAGGAATTATTTCAGCGTAAAGGAACTTTGGATATTTTAAAATAGCAAACGACACTGAACGTCACTAAACCTGCCCTTTTTTCTGCCTATAAATATAAGTTTCACCAACATCTCAAAAGTTGTATTATCTACCTTGCTATCTTTTTCTCATCCACAACAAGAAGTTTAAGCAAAGCAAATTAATTTAGCAACAATGTATGATCAACAAACACATTTTGATTTTACTCAACTTGAATCCGTTCGTACTTTTCTTCTCGATGATCATTCCGAAACCTTCTACAATGATTGTTACCCCATCGATTTCCTGGATATCAATACTAATGCTATGAATTTTCCAACCCTTTCTGAAGAGTCGTCTGTTTTGGCAGACAACTCGGGCTCGAGTTCCAGGTTGATTAGTTCATATTTAATGGAAGACTTGATCGAGCCTTTGCCAAATCTTGAGGAGTTCGAGATCTCTAGCTTGTTTCATGAAAATAGCAACAACTTACTTCCTGTTGCTAATTACTCTTGTGACAACTTTTTTTCTGTCAGTAGTTCTTCTGATAATTTAAACGATCCTAATCATACTCAACAAATGTTCCCAGATAATACAGTCGATATTCCAGCCACCGGGAGTGATCTCTCGGTCCCATTACAGTGGGATTTCTCAACAGGAAATGTGGTGCCGATTGCTGAGGACAACGAGTCTCAACCGCGTGCTAAGAACAGCAATAAATTAGATGATGTGAAGGATACTGTCGCTAAGGCGTTGCCTTCACTTGCTGAGAGGAAATTTAGAGGGGTGAGAAGGCGCCCATGGGGGAAGTTCACAGCAGAAATGAGAAATCCTGAGAAGAAAGGCGCAAGATTATGGCTAGGAACGTACGAGACGCCTGAAGAAGCAGCTATGGCTTATGATCGAGCAGCGTTTAAGCACCGAGGGTCTCATGCTTTGCTAAACTTTCCTCATTTGATCGAGTCACATAACAAACATCCCGAAAAATATATGACTAAAAAGCGCGCCATGACAGCTACAACATCTTCATCATCTTCTTCTTCGTCAGATTCTTCTAAAAACAGTTTCGAGAAGAGAAACAAAAGTTGTGCCTACGAGGATTAACTTGAAACTGTTCAGAGAATGTCTCACAACATGCTTTAACCTCTTGTAATGTACATGATTAATGTTCAAGTATGGGAAAATACCTTTATATATACGGTTCAATTTTAGTTCATGATAAATCGAAGAGTTTCAAATATTTGTTTCTTGCTTTGATATTTGTTGTGAAATAAATCTTTTTAGTTCGTTGAGGAAAAAAATTATACGGAGTATCCTTTTAAAAAAATTTATTTGCCACTTATCATCCTATCACCTTTGAATGGTATCTTCTTTTTGTTATAACAAGAGACAGGTGAAACATACATTATAAGCTAAATGAAAGATATACTAATAATCTAAAAACTCTCATATTTTAATTTTAACCTAGTAATGAAAATTGATTTATACTATACCTTAGCTTTAACATATCAAATATAGTTTTTTTCAGCAATATGCACGCCTTCTAAAAAATTAAGGGATAAAAAATCTCACGTAACATGAGCACATGATTTCAAAGTGTGATGATAGACCCAAGGTTGTCAAGATCGGGATCTTATTTAGGATCGTTTTCAGCTTTACAAGATCGTAATCATGAGATCAGATCGAGATCGTAAAATGCTACAAAAATGTATATATTTTTGTATAAGAGTTGTAGTTTTGTACTATTGTTGTCCTTGAATGGAAAGTTGTGTATAAATTAACGACTTTCATTATTAGTTTATTGTGAAAAAAGTTAAATTTAAAATTTCAAAATGTTAGCGATTTATAAATTACGTCAAGCAAATAGGGTTTCATAAACAATAAGAGCTAAAAACATTGTGTCTAATTTAAATTTTAGTAAAAGATCAATAGATGATAGATCCCTGAACATAAAACTAAATAAGAAAATATCCGATTTCGGAATTATGAACCGTAATAAAATAGGTTAAGAGAATCCAATCAAGTTAACACAAACTTAAAAACAATTAATATGCGCATTATTGGTTGTAAACTAGTCAATACACTTACACACAATGTCAAAAGTGGTCGATGATAACATCCTATCTTATACATATAAAGATTTAGTATTCTAATTTATTGTGCAAGTCTTAATGTGCTAAAAAACGTGTACGATACAAACATGTCACAGCTCCACACGAACTCTCAATTGAATGTCAACAATCATTTGCAACCCCAAAGAATACAAACAATCTTGGAGTTACACAACTCATAAATTTGTGTATGCTTAAAGATTTAAGTCATAGGCATCACTTATTTGCGGGAATGTACTGCAGTGAGGAAGAGGAATATGAATTGTCCCTTCATTTTCAGGAATGCAAACCATTCTGCATTGCTGATGAAAATGCCCAAGGTCGACTTTATAAATATAAATACAATTGACTTATGCATCCAAGTCATCCAACTTTACCTATAGACATGGCGGTTGAAAAAAAAAGGAAAAAAAAAAACTAAAAACATCATGTAGAACCTACCCGAGTACTCGAACCACAACCACATCCAACAAATCAAATCAAATCCATATCTAAACCTAGAACCCATCGACTATCAACCAACAAACAATCAAAACCAACTTCATAACTACCCTATCCCATCCTCCTCAATGAACACACCTTCTCCACAACCACAAAACTCGAACATAAATAAAAACCAAACAATCTAAGGGGGTGTTTGGTTGGGGGTAATGGGGGGGGGGGGGGAATGGGAAAGGTAATGATTAAACATGTCTGGTTAGGAGTAGAGAATGCAATCATTGTTTAGTATTGGGTAATGGGGCATTACCTAGTAAATTGAGAGGTATTGTAATGATTACCCACCACCACCACCAGCAGCAACCACTACTAGCTGTAGCCACCACCACCACCAGCCACCAACCACCACCACCACCACCACCATTAGCAACCACCACCAGCAGCAACCACTAACACCACCACCACCACCACCACCAGCCACCGCCAGCAGCAGCAGCAGCAACAACCACCACCACCAGCAGCAGCCGCCGCCACCACCACTACCACCACCACCACAACTTTGAAGGTTAATGTGTTTTTCTTAAACTAATCACTATCGAAGATAATGATCATCAATTCCATTCATTTGCATTTCCTTTGCCTTTCCATTTCCCATTCCCCATTTTAAACCAAACGTACCCTCAGATTTTTTTTTGTGTGTGTCATAAAATATTATCAGATCTCATATTCCAGAACACGAATAGAAACATCATCATCGAAATCGATCCATTGTTTAAGCATATCTTCATTATATACCTGAAACAAAAAGATAATAAAAATAACAAATTTGTTACTTTCTTTTTTTTCGTTCGTTCAAAAACATACAAACTAAACAAAAAACGTAACTCGATGCTACCTACCTGAGACCCTCCAAAGAATCTTGAAGACATATAAATGCTATCTTGATTCGTATTGAGCCGCAAACGAAATTATAGGTTAAGGGACGGTATTGATTCGTATTGTGTTCGGTTTGAGTTTAGATTGATGTTGAGATGAGAAGATGATGAGATCTATTTGTTGTGTGGAGAGGATGAGTTTGGTGAGATGAGCAAAATGAGAGAGAAGAAATGGGGGTGGATATCACAATGTTTTAGGGTTAGGTCAGTAAAATGAGTTTGTTATATCATAAACCGGGTTTCATTGGGTTTGTGGATTACTATCTTGCTGAATTGTTATGAAGGATTGTGTTATTGGGCTCAAAAATTTAATAAAAGTGGTGCTCGGGTATGCTTGGTTATCGACTAGGACCAAACGTTCATCAATCGATCATATGAAAATTTATACTTATTTAGAAAATGTAGGGAAATAGAGAGAGGAATGTTTTCTTGAAAGGGTAATATTTAGCAAGGTTGTCAAGATCGGGATCTTACCCAGGATCGTTTTCGTCTTTGCAAGATCGTGATCGTAAGATCGGATCGGGATCGTAAGATCCTACTCGAAGTTAATTCTTAATAGTTTATGTAATTTTATATAAATTTACAAATTCTAATACATTATAATAATAAAATACTATGAATGTTTCATATAAATGTTGTCCTAAATTATAATTATAAAATGTTTAAAAAGATTAACATGTTGTTTTTTGAATTCTACAAACAAACAACCCATAAATTTGTAGTTTTTTAGTTTGTAATATGAGAAAAGTAAGATTGGATAGGATTAGATCGTAAGATCGTATGGTAAAGATCGGGATCCTGTAAGATCTTAAGCCTGCAAAGATCCTATGTAGGATCCGGATCGTTTTTGCTTTGCAGTATCGTAAAATTGTAATATCCTAAGATCAGGATCGGGATCCTGACAACTATGATATTTAGGGTAACCCTAATATTTAAATATGTATATAGATCATGTGGTTAACACCCTTGTCTTTGGAGACAAAGGTCAAGGGTTCGATCCTTACCGCTTGTAAGGCCGGGGGTCCTTTTCTACCTTTGGTAGAACCGGAAGCAACCTGTCTACATTAGGTAGAGGTATGGCTGTCTACGTGTTAACCTCCCCCATACACCGTGAAAGACGGTATTTGGAGTTACTTTACTTTATATTGATCATGTAATGTTTCTTTTTGCTAGTGTTTCATTTTGGTTGTTGCTTTAATGAAAGAGTAGTGATTGAGAGACCTAAAAGGTGTGACTAAATTCATGCCTAAACATGTGTGTCATCATCTTGATGGCTTCAATAAGGGGACCCACTTTTCCACAAACCATCAAGATCATGACACATATGTTTAGGCATGTATTTAGTCACATAATTAGGTCTTCATATCATTTTCCTTAATGAAATATATGTCATACTTCATGATTTATGTGTTTAACATTAAATATGAAAATAAAGGCCAAACCAAATTAGCTTAGAACATGTGAAACATTCGAGCCTTACATTTATTAACTTTATATTTTAAGGTGGTAGGTCTCAGCATGTCCAAAACCATATCGTTCAAATTATTTGTTCACTGCTCAAGGTTAGCATCAACGGTTACTTGCAGTCATATATAATCATTAATTAAGTTGTAGTGACTAGCTTTTTATACAACCATGCATGTGAATCATATTTACATGTTGCTTAAAAATCTTACTTATCATATGTGCTCAAAATCTTACCCATCTAAAATGCCCATTTTGACACCTTTTGAAAAAAGTCACAGTTAAACAAGTAGATCATTAGGCAATATCACATAAAAGATAAGTAATTCTCGATCAATTGAACTGAACTTCAGTTTACAAAGAGAAATATGTGCTATCGTGATTATCATTTTTTCTTCTCTTCCAAAAGTTATTAACTTGCAAACAACCATGAAACGGTCGCACCAATCTTATGAAGGTGAGGGCATTTTTATATTGCGAATTTAATCAGTTACTCAACAACATAATCCGTGCATCGCACGGGTCTGAATACCTCGTATATATAAAGATTCAGTACTCTAATTTATTGTGCAAGTCTTAACATGCTAAAAAAATATGTACGATACAAACAACTCACAGCTTCACATTATGCCCACATTTTATTTCCCGCAATTGAATGTGGAGGAAGATGAATACGAATCAATCTTTATAAGTTAGGAAAAAAGCTATAAATGCTTAACGTACTTTTCCCAAAAACTCATTATGCTCTATGTACTTCAAATATTGTCATTATACATAACCATTTTCATTTTAATTGGTTATGTCTACTGTTGTATAGGCACTTGTTGAACGGGTTAAAAGTTGACCCACTGTAATGCATACAACCTCAATCCTCTTGTTCAGATAGAATAAAACAGATAAAAAGGCAACTTTTGCTAGCGGGTCAGACTTACTCATATCGACCCATACTAAAAATCACAGTTTCAACCCAGACTTGTAACCAAAACGTGCCTGACCCGGCAAACTTTGTACTTTTGCTTACTAGGTATGCAACGACAGGATGAAGTAAACATACTCGAGGAGAATCCTTTGAAAAGCATTAATTCACCTACAAGCACAAGGTGTCGTATCGCCATCAGGAGCTGGGAATCCTAGAAGCCAAAACAGAACATGACGATGCCATTGTAAAACATGTATAAGAGAAAATGTGGATTACTCGCAATATCACACATAAACTGATCAAACTTTAGTTATAATCAATAAAGTGTCAGTCCATTATACTCTATGTACTTCTCGTGAAAACTCATTATGCTTTCTCAACTTTTTTTATTGTCATTATACATAAAGAAGTAATTAAGCATAATGAGTCGAAAATGCAAACAACGTTAAGTATAATGACAATAAAAAAAGTTGAGAAAGCATAATGAGTTTTCATGAGAAGTACATAGAGTATTTTTGGCTTTTTTCCTATAAGTTACAACCTCAATTACATGCTCACATTTATTTGCAGCAATTGAATGCAGAGAAGATGAATACCAACCAATTTTTAAAGGTGCCACTTGCATATAATTATGACAATCGTGCTTCCTTTTCTTATTACTAAACCCTTTGCAATTTATAAAAGATGTCCATGACATGATGATCACCAAGATGTACAAATTGTAAGTTCCTCTACTTTTGAAGAATATTCAAATACATGGCGTATTCTCCATTCAAGTTGCACATCAGATTAGCTAGAAATACGAAACTTTGCTAATTAGAGTTGTTGATCAATCTACAGGGGATTGACGTATATGTGATGTGTGTGTTTCGGTTCAAATTATGGTGGATGAAATAAAGAGTAGAGACACGTGGTCAAGATATACACCGTTTTCTTCCCCATTCTCGAGGGTAATTTTAGAGCAGTAATACAATGATATTTAAATAAAGAAAAATTCTCAAATTGCCCCAGTTGCCCAACAATATTACCCTAAATGCCCTATTTTTTTTTCACTTCCCTTAATGCTCCATGAGCAACTTTCCTATGGGCAACTCTATCATATATTTGGGCCCACATTGTACTTACAAATTACAAATATAACACTTGGTCTGTTGGGCAACTTTGACCTACTATATTGGGCAACTGACATTTTTTGTCTTTTAGTAAAAAAGCAAAATGTACCTTTTATAATTTTTAAATACAAATAAGCTGGGCAACTTGGCCCCACACATATATACTTTTGGGCAACTCTCTATAAATACCACTCTATACCATACAAATACACCTTTAATAAACCAAATTATACCTCCCAAAAAATTATTTATTATCCTAATACACCTATTTCATTAAATACAAAACCCAAAATACCCAAATCATCCCACACACACTACTGCTTACCCCACACACACCTTCCCTCTCAAAACGGCCTAATCCTCTCAAACTCAAGAATTCACCTGCAACTTGAAACAAATATCCTTCCCTCTCAAACTTAAGAATCCAACGGCCTAATCCTACTCCCTCATTAGTTCTTCTTCCCTACGATTGCAAAACGGAAGCCCTAATCGTACAATCAAATCGCTGTTCTTCAACATCTCAAGAATCCAACGACGAACATGTATGATGCAAAGCTAACGGTCAGATCTAGATTAGAACATATTGCTACAATTAAAGGTGCATTGAATGTGAATAGAACCAAGTTGTTTAGAGAAACTGTGTTTGGCCCTTGGTTAGATTTACCTAGGTATTCCCCTGACAACTACTTATACCATTATTTATATCAAAGTGCAGTTGAGGTGTCAAAAGTTAGTGATTGTTGTCCACCTTTAACTTTTGTACTAGGTGATAATGTTTTTGATTTTGGCCGTGAACAATTTAGTCTTCTAACTGGGTTTCGTTTATGACCAGTAGATAAAAGAGAAAGTGACCACGGCCATGTTGTTAAGGGTTTAACAGATAGTCCTTTTTTTGATCGGTTGTTTCCCGATAAAAAAAACTAAGAACAAAAAAGTTAAGGGTGATGACCTTTTGGCGTTGGTAAAGTCGGCGGAAAGGTGGGATTCGTTATCCGATGAAGATGCTGTGAGGGTTGCTTTGTTGGTGATTGCAACATTTGTATTTATTGGTCGGGAAGGAAGGTTTAATGTTCCTGACCATTTGCTAAAGAATATTGAGGATTTTTATGTATGGAATGAGTATCCATGGGGTGAATACATGTGGGCTCATCTGTATAAAAGAACGGTGAATGTTGTTCCTAGGCATCTTGAGGCAGAATCAAAGAAGCCCGTTCCAAAAGATCCAAAAAAAGAACAAACATACACTCTGTATGGATTTACATGGGTGTTGAAGGTTAGATTTTACTTGTAACATACATTATTTGTGCTTGTATATATTGTGATGGTTAATCTAAATAATGTGTTCATTGTTATATTTGAGAAACATAGATAAGCAGAATAGTCATTCAGCCGTTGTCATTGTTCCTTGGGCATTGGCTTTGTTCCCTAGGCATTGTTCTGTAGTAAGTGTAAGTGTTTGTGTAGATTTAAGGATGTTATGGTTGATGGTTTCGCACTAGATAAATACATAGAAACGATTTGTAAACGGTTGGTTTAAACCACTGACAATGTCTCTTCATCCACTGCTAGTTCAGAAGAACCCACTGCTGCAACAACACGATATGTAATTGTATCCCCTGTTACTACATATACACCCACTGCTATCCTAACCACTGCAACCATAATCACAACCACTATAATCACAACCACTAACTCTTAATTTGATGTATTTGTTTTTTCAGATTTGGATTATGGAGACATTCCCAAACAGCTCCCAGTTTTGGACCAAAGACCTAGAGAAGATCCCATGTTGTCTAGCTTGGTCAAAAGTTAAAAACTTTGAAAAAAAACATTACACAATTTTATTTGATCCGGTAAGTAAAAACCCAAAATTAGTTAACTGTTGTATGTTTTTATTGCATTTATCATATCAGGTTATCTCCTTTGTTATTTAGGCTTTCAGACCATTACAGAAGATTGTACCAACAAATGCCGAGCTGAGTTGTCGGTGGTACATTCGCAGTATGGAGTACATCCGTGAACTTGATTCCCAACTTGTTGAAAGAAGAGAAGAGTTGGCTGACCAACTGATGGTGGAAGAAGAGGAAACTATGGCTGATGTGGATGTATGCGGTGGAATTCAAGCCGATTTAAATGTTCCTTTATGTGACGCCGATGAAGTTGTTACAGAAGGTCAAACGTCTAGTGTCAATGACAAAGCTGATGAAGAAGAGATTGTTGTTGGGTTTGGTGAAATGTTGAATATGAATGAGCCTGAGAAGGTTGAAGATGTTGTAGTCGGTAATGTTGAGGTTCCAGATGGGATCAAATGTGACAAAGCGGAAGCGTCACATACCTTAGATAAAGATCACATTCGTGCCGAGCTTCTATCCCTTAAGTCCAGGGTTGGTAGTATAGAAGAACGTGTAGGAGAAGTTGTTGTATCACAACTCTTATGTGAGTTACACAGCGTACAAAAGAGAATTGTGGTAATTGAGGAAGCTTTAGGAATAAAGTCACAAGATGATGTTGGTGAGATTAAGGTAACAAGCTGTTATTTGAATTTTTGTTACTTCATTCCACCAAAATGGTAACAAGCTGTTATTTGAATTGTGGTAATTAAGTAAGTTCACTTTTTTACAGGTGGAGAGTGTTGAACACACCCCCATCAGGACCAATGTAGGATCCGATGACAAGCAGAAGCTATTGTATACGGATTCCGAGGAGTTTACCGGGCCTATGACCCAAGTTATGAAAGCTGCTTTATCGGGAGGTCCTGAAGATGCTCATCATCCCAACAATATAATGCAGGTGGATAACAAATTTGATTGTGCTACCTTACCAAATTTGAATGATGAGTTCTCAGACATTGCTTATGATGGGTTTGATCCAACTCCTGTTGACGTACGTATATATATATATATTGTTTTTTTCCCTTCTTTTACTTTTTTCTATTTCAATATTAAACCCACATACCCTTTATCTAGGAATCGATGGATGTGAATGGTGCGGAAAAAGAAAATGACAGTGCGAAGGGTAAAGAAATTGTTGTGTGGAGTCCACCTCTTTGGTGGGAATGGTTTGTGTAGTTTACTCTTAAATTGTTAGAACCGCATATGGAGCAGGGGGCTTTACAGGTAGACAACGTTTATGATCCCGCTGCGCAAGGTGCTGCACAAGTAGACACATTGGATTTGGAGGTTGAGGAAACGGCTATGGAAGGGGCTGATACACAACATGTTGAAGTGATATGCCTTGATTATGAGGATGGGCATGATGTTGTCAAGGTACATTTATTTATCTTATCATTTGTTAACAACAATGCATGCATAATAGTAGTACTATCCCTTAACTCAAGACAAAAATAACTTGAGCAAAGACATTATTAGCAACAAACAAGTCTCTGCTGCGTTAATACATTAATACATTTGATTACTATATGATTATGATTTAGTAATTTTTTTCAGTAGATTTTAATACTATGATGCATTAGTTTTACACATAACTTAACTTAAACTCATATGCCACAAAGAAGTCTCTGCTGCATTAATACATTAATACATTTGCATAGATAGCACATAAACACACATTAAAACAGTTTTCGACAACTAAAAAACTAATATGGTACTAAAAACATAAATGACCATCATCATAATCTACATTTTAGTTCCAGAGCTCTCTCCCTTGCTTTTCTTATTTGCTTTGAGTCGTTGAAACAGTATTTCAAGACCACTAATCCTATTTTTCAAATTATAAATATTTTCAAATAATGTAGGATTATTCACATGTTGCTCCACTTGGTTTATATCATCTTCCTCAGTTTGTTGCACCACCTCCCTTTGCTGCATCAACTCACTTTGAAACTCTTCCTCTACCTCATTTTGCTGCACTATCTGACCTTGCTGCACCATTTCACGTTGCTGCACCACCTCACTTTCAGCCTCCTCCTCATTCTCTAGATCTTCCTCATCTTCATCTTCTTCCTCCTCTTCCCCATCAAGTCCATAAATCTCATCCCAGTAGAAGTCTTGGTGATGCAGCCAAGTAAGGATATTTGTCCTCATCCACACACTCACTTGCCTATATGAACCATATTCTGACTTTGGTTCTTCCCCAAAAGCATCTAACACTGCGTCAAAAAGAAAATAGTTGTTTAAGACAAACTCATACTCTTCTTCATCATTTTGAATGTTTCCATTTGGTGCTGCCATTGTTCTTGAGTGAGAATAAGAGAGAATAAAGTGAGAGTTGTGAGTACATTATATAAGCAGTAACAAGAATCTTATCTTTTACATTGTGCTGTACTTGAGTTAGAATAAAATACTGTCTCAAAGTATACTGTCAAAAAGTAAATTGTATAACAAGTACCAATACTTATCTTTTACACTGTGTAAAGAATCTTATCTTATCTTTACAATGTGCTACAGTTGATATAATTATTAAAATATAAATCTTGCTTTTTCAGTTATTTGTATTTAATACATTAATACATTAATACATCACTTTTACAAACTAGGAAATATCATTACACTTGCGCAATATGGTTGACTTGACTGTTTGAGTCTCATTCGTATTCAGTTGCTTCCGAACATTAGTTTTACGGCTACTAGGACCAACATCTTGCGCATTGGGTCCCAACCTTTGTGATTGCTTAGAGTTACCACCGACAGTTGGTTCTATAACTTCTTTTTTATCAATACCGTATATCTCTCTTCTTATGTCTTCTCGCACTTCAGCTGGTAATCGGTAACTAGCTTCAGCATTTGGTCCATATAATTCATATATCTTAGGAAACATTACCTCTCTTGCTACCTTTATCGACCACTCCCTTTCATCGTGTTTTTTCTCAAAGCTAACTCTCTTAGAACTCGACATAAATCAATTAATGTGATGGAAATATGGTTATGAAACTGAAAATGAATAGGAGAAAAGATTTGATGGAAATATGGTGAACAATTAGATCATGGTTTCGCTATTAAATAGACACCACGTGCTAAGTCACATGTAAACAGTTAAACATACATAGTCAACTTTGCAGAGGATTTACTTTTGAAAATAATAAAGGGCCCTGAACAAACAGTCATGATTTGTTGTACATGTCCTTAAAATAGACAAGACTAAAAATATCTTATGCCATAGAATATCACATTTCCACTTAACTTCAGTTGAGTATTGAAGTTATTTAATTGTTGGATAGACGAGCTGTTGTGTTAAAAGATGAATCGTTTTTATTTTTTAGGCTGCAAATATCAGATTAGTTTTCAACTCGCTCAAACGGAAGAGGAAGCCAGGGAGATATTGCACCTCACCTTATACTACTCCACCAGCCACTACTCCAAAGAGAAGGCGTTCAACACGGATTAATTGTCAAACCCCATCCCCTCCTAACGCTCCAAATTTTGATGATACATTGGAACCGTTTGTGGAGGTATTTGACTGTGTCAACTTATATGTCTCTTACTTTGTAATACAAACATTCACTAAAAGAGGTAATTTGTTCTAACTTAGAATCTGTCGAGAACTGGAACGGGGAAGAAAAAAACAAAAAAGGTAACTGTGCCATGTTCCGTTCAAAAATTTTTGAAAGAGAATAATGGTACTAGGTTTATTTTCCCATGGGGCAATGAAGACACTTTTGCTGATCGCCGGTTTTGGGACTGTTTATTGGCAACGGGTGGTAACAAGGATGGATGGCTGAGGGACGAGGTGCGTATAAAATCAGTTGTTAGTATTGTACCATAATTGTTTCTTTGTGATTCCCACTTGTTTTTAATAATGTGCCTAAATGTGTAAACAACACCTTGACCTATGGGTAGATTTGATGTGGCATTTCCGACCATCAGATGCCGACTGGGCTATGGTGGGTCCCTTTTTCACACCTCAAGTAGTTAATGACTTCGTACGAACCTATTGGGCAAATGGTGTAAAGTACCCGGTGCCTTGGGCTGATGTCGAAAAGGTATTTATTTCTTTCCATATGGCCATACGTATAGATTGTTCATCGGGTGCGTTCTGCTGATGTCGTAAACGATGTAGGTACTATTTCCAATAAACGAACCTGACAAGCACTGGGCGGTAGGAGAGCCGCATATCAGCACGGGTGTTTTGACATTGTATGATTCGTTTCCAGCCTTTACAAACAAACGAATTTGGTGGAAGGATACCATGCCTGCAAAATTTCACTATTGGCTGCCAAAATTACTAGACGAAACGGGAGTGTTTGCAGCAAAAGGCATAGATATCAATGCTTATCAGATTAGCTTTCAAAAATGTGTTGATGTCCCCAACCAAACAGGTCAATACGGTGACTGCGGAATATGGGCTTGCATTAACCTATATAGGCTGAGTCATAACATGCCATTAAAGTCTGACGATCCTGCAGAAACAGCTCTTGCCTATCGCGAAAGAATGTTTGAGTACCTATGGAAATACAAGGTTGAGTATGCTGGTCATTGACTATCTTTATCACAAGTTGTGGTTTGATCCTTCTAGCCGTGGTTTCAAGAATGCTTATAGCCGTTGGTTCCACTGCTAGTTGAGAAGAAACCACGGTTACTTGAGAAGAAACCACGGTTACTTGAGAAGAAACCACGGCTAGTTGAGAAGAAACCACGGCTAGTTTAGAAGAAAACACGCCTAGTTCAGAAGAAACCACGGCTAGTTGACAAGATACCACGGCTAGTTTAGAAGAAACCACTGCTATTTTAACACAAACCACTGCAACTAGTACTTCTGAGGTATTTCTATCCAACAATACTTAATATACACACACTGTTATGATAACCACTTCAAAATACAATTTTAACTAAAAGTGCGAAGGGAAAAAATTTCAATTCATACAAATTTAACAACCCATTTTATTCAATTCAATATCTTACAATCGCATTTCATGGGTCACACACAAGCACTACAAGAACACTCATAATAAGATAACGGACACATACAACATAGAACACACTGAAAAGACACACACTTAGAGATCCATCAAGCCCCTGAGTTTCTCGATAAAGATGCCATTGTTCGCAGCATTTAGCTCCAGTTCCCGTGAAAGGATACGCATCTGCATGATCTTTTGATAATCTTTACCATTTACCCCCCTCAAATATTCTGCTGTTTTTTGAGCATGCCTGTTTCCAACACTCTCCAATTCTTGAATGAAGCTAAGCCTTTCTTCAGTGATTTGAAGCAATCTTCCCGCAAGCGCATTCAATTGTTGTGCCATACGAACATCTTCGCCAGAGGCTTGGTAGCAATAGAAGACTAACATATCAGGCCAGTTGTTAGAATTTGCATCGGCTCTAAGCTTATCACACCTAGGAAATCTAGACATTTCCTTATCCCAATAGTTTATCACAAAATTAAAAAAAAAAATAAACTGGTTAACTAACAAGGTGGGTTTGCTGTCTTTAAATAGGCAAGCAGCAAATACATACAGTACTGTTAACTGTATTTGTATTATCATGACACCAATCCATGTCCTCATATAGCATTTGTCACATGATGCACAGCTGCTCCCATATTATTGAATAACATCAAAAAAAAATTACAGCCTTTCAAATGCTTTAAACCCCATCCACATATTGTCACTATATTTGTTTTTTTTCACTTACACATGCTCACAAGATTTACTATTTCTGAACAAACATCCAAAACAGGACAAATTCTAGCTGCTTTTGCACTGGCCTTTTGCATTGACTAACCTTTCACAATTATTTACCATGCCCTTGAACATAAAACTTAAAGAAACATTCATACACAAACACAACGTTTTATTTAGTTTGTTAAAACTATTATTTCTAAAACTTATCAAAGTTCAACACACCAATCAATGATACAGTAAGTTAATCTTGGAACCACAATCAAACCACACAAGCATATGCAGTAGTGTTTAACTTTAAGCATACACATACTTAGCCTTACACAACCATTTAGCAGCTATTACATTAGTTAAATAAAGAGAACATTGACCTAGTAATTATCCATGTTATTGAAATCATCCAAGTGATATGTATTTGATGATTCAGGGAGTGAATTTAGGTTAATGCCAGAATTATCTACGTAACCCTCCCAACCGCTGTTACTTGGTTCACCATCCCAACGTACGACATCCCAATCCTGGTAAATTCTCCCATTTTGAAAATACTCGTCGTCCACTTACGATTGTGGGTCATCTTTCAATTGAAAATGAGTACCTGACCTACGTTTACGCTTTCCCTGTTCAGGTGCCATCTCTTGCATAACTTCTTTGCCATTGTCTGTCCTGCTATTCGTTTTTTTCTGACAACATATACAACCTATCTTGTCAGAATACTAAAAAACCAATATTAGATATACATTTGAATGAACAACCTAGTTTACCTGTTTTCTGGCCAATGGTTCCATGCATGCTGCACGGGTATGCCCAACGGTACCACACCTCCCACATTTTCTAACTTTTGGCTCCTCATTTTTTGATGGGAAGCGATCTTTGTTTTTAGGTCTTCCTGCCTGCCTCTTGTCCATCAACGACGGTTTAACCTTTTGCAAGTTACCCGGATCATGCCACTCTGACTCTATTTCCAAAGGATACACCATTTCATGATATGTGCCTTTGAGTGCAGTTTTTGTAAACCATGTTTCCGCCCATTTGTTACAGTTAGTCAAATTTTCTTCTCTACACACGGCACACACACGACCACATGGTAGTCCCGAAAGTTTCCATTTCCTGCACGTTCTTCGTAATCAAAAACCATACACGAATAAACAACATTTACTGTAATTGACAACCTATATATTGCAGGTACCTGCAACTGCATTCATTCTTTACGAAATCAACAATATGACTATGACGATTGTCTATAACTTGGTACACATCACACATGGCAATGCCTCTTACTTCCCAATTAGCACTCTTCCACATTCTTTGCTCAACCTTCCTAGCTGCCCATTTTGTAAGTTCAAATTCCGGTGCGTCTGCAAAATAAGCATACATCAGGTAACATTTATCGAAAAAGTAAAATGTGAGACGGCGAATATATATTTATACCGTAGTATTTTTCGCGACGTTCGAAATACCAATCTTGTAGAAGACGTCTGTAGTACTCCAAGAGCATAGTTATTGGTACCTTTCGAACGTGCCTTGTTAATGAATTTATTGACTCCGCACTGTTTGACGTCAAATAATTGTATCTTTTTCCACTGCAATATGCCCTTCACCACTTTTCGTACCCGGCGTCTTCAAGTTTTTTGACTGCTTCTGACTTTTTTGCACGAAGCTCGGAAATTGCATTATCAAAATCTTCAGTTGTATAGCTTTTGCACACCTTCCAGTACAAAGCCTTATGCTTTTTACGGGAGATATTGCAATTCATCATCAAGTGACGACAACAATAACCATGAAAGCAATTTGGAAAAACTGTGTCACAAGCTTTTGTTATTGAATGATGCCTGTCTGAAATAATCGCCAGATTAGGCACTTCACCAATGCATTCTTTTAACCACCCCAAAAACAATGTCCAGGCTTCAGCGGTCTCACCCTGTGCGACCCCGGTACCGATTGAAATAATCTGATTATTTCCGTCCATACCAACAGCAAGCATGTTGGTTCCTAGATACTTCCCTTTTAGATGCGCATCATCAATTATAATCAATGGCCGCATGAAGGCTATAAAACTCCGAATCTAGTATCGTTAAGTATATATTAGTGCTTAGTATACGTTAAAGCTTAATATACTAATAATAATAATAATAATAAGATGTGTGTATAAGAATAATACTAACAATTCATATAAATGTGCCCGAAACTTACCGCAAAACCAAATGCTACAAAAACCATCTTAAATCTTCCAGCTTCGTCTGTATCGATGTGTGTTACAGTCCCCTTGTTTTTTAGCTTTAGGTTATGACAATATAAAGCTAACTGCTCAAACGATTGTTCATGTTTACCGTTCAACACCTCCAATGCCAAATTCCTACCCCCCAAGCTCGTTTGTAAGAAACGTTTACTTTCCATTCAAGACTCAGATCTCTTTGTATGTCCTTTCCAGTATATACCCTCCGAGTATCTTTCAATTTTTCGATTAGCAACTGACTAAGTAATTTCATTGTCGCATTACGATGATTAGGATGTAATTCAGTTCTTGAACATGTGTGGACATTGTTGATGCTAGAAACAAAGAATGTGCTATCCAGTTTTTTTTACGGGTGTATATGTTCCATGAGCAGCCTTCATTTATACATTTCACGCTGTACCTCGTGGGATCAGATTTAATAACTTTGTATTCAAAGCGCTCAAGTAATGATTTCTTTCCAATAGTAAACATGCATTCTGCTTTATTATAAAATTCTTTATGTTTGAAAAAAAAGGTATCCATTTTTTGGGAATCGATGTTTTTAATTCTGGTTGTGGTGCAGTTGGTGGTGTGGGCATATTTTTAAATGAGTCTCTTTGCGACGGAGGAAGTGAATGATCAGGTTGGTGAAAAAAGGTATCCTCGACCTTTGGTTTGTCATGATAACTATCATTGTGAATCAGCGGAAAATTCAGGTCTAATGAAAAATGATTAGAAGCCAAAGATGATTTTACCTCTGAAGGTGCTGGTTCTTTTGTTGAAATTAACAGAGATTGAGTTTGCTCATTCTTACAACATAGTTCATGAATGAAGAATTGGACGTCTTCATCATCAACAACGTCCAATTCCATGGAACCATCTTTGTAAGATAACCTGACTCTATCATTTGGGGTGTCTTTGACACCGTCAACCTTTTTCTTCACATACGCCACTAGTTTATTGAAAGTGATATTTTTAGGTAGTTTAACTCCATGTTTAGATGAAGGATCCACTAAATAAACCTTAAACTTAGAATTGTCATCGTAATCCATGGTTGTGTTTTTAACAAATTTAGGTGGAAATAATTCTTGGACTTTACAGTAAACTCTTTTAAGTAAACCAAGTGCAAATTACCAGCCCTTTGTACTTGTGCATTTACTTAGGTTGCCCAACAATGTAAACTTTCTAAGGTTGCCCAAAATTAGTGTATCAACATAGATACACTTTAATGAGTGTATTAAGTATGAACCACCCATTTGTGATTGTTTGTTATTAATGTTGTACTTGTGCCAACTGCCTAAGATTTACTAAGATACACATTTATTTTTGTTATGTGAAAAATTTATTAATTTGCCTAAACTTGCCAACTGCCCACTGGATGAAACTTGTAACTTATCCCAACTACATATAGATTCTTTAAGTAATATCAATTTCATATTTGTAGTAATGTCTAACGGTAAAAATTCATTACTATTGTTAGTATGCTATAACTAGTTTTAGTAATATAATTAGGATCCTTACTTTTTTTTTAATTATTTTTTTTTACATAATTAACAGGAATTGTGCGTAAGCGTTTGTCTTTCGAAGTGGAACGAGCATGTGATGACGTGCTTCATGAAATATATAGGAAACAACTTAACAAAAGATCTAAGAAGGATGTAGCTGAAAAAGGTGCGTTGGCTGTCAAGGAAATAGGTGACAAGAATAAAGATGAGCACAACAAAATAAATGGAAATATTGATGGTGAGAAGTCGATTACTAAGCAGCATGAAGATGAAGCAATAATGGAACAACTAGCCGAACAAGATAGGGCTGAAAGAGAAATGGAAGAGAGAATGCGGCAAGACCGGGAATAGGAGGATCTGTTCTGTAAGATAGAGTAAGGTCACCTTGGACAGTCAAAATGAAGGATAAATTTAGTTAAAGTTAGATTATCAGCTTGCAGACTTGTATGTTTCTTTCCTAAACTTAATCTTAGTTTAAAAAAACATGTAATTCACTTCTTTAAAGTTCATATATTTCACTTTCCAGACTTGCATGTTTGTTTCCAGGCTTATACACTTGGAAATTATTCATTAATTTATAAAACTGCATCAACGGATGTAGTGCTAGATGCTTCCTATTCATACAATCATCTAATAAGTACATCAAGAGTTATCCAGTAAGGACTACTATCAAAAGACTACTACATCAACATAACCACCTAAACCATCTATGGCCTCTTTGCTATGGCCCATGCTGGCATCTTCTGTTAAACTCCTTGTCCCCCAATAACAGCCCACAGTTTTGGGCAAGCAAGTCCCCTCACTAGCTCTCGTTTGGGGGGTCCTGATGAGGAAGGACCAGCTGGTCGTGGCTGAGATGCAAGTGCTTCAAGAGGTGGAGATCTGAGTGGTTCTGTTTGGATGGAAGAGGGTCCAGCAGGAACATGCTTTGTCCTCATAAACGTGAGGGATGTTTTTATTGGAGGAAAATAGTTCTCCCAAGTATTGCTTGAGCATGAACTATCAAAAGAATCTGAATCTGAAGAGATTTCCAGAGGATGTTTTTGTGACCCACTCATGTTGACTAAAATGTTTTGGGGATACAAGAGAGATATGTGTGGTTTATGGGTGATATGTTATTAAATAGAGTTAAAAAGCATTCAATGTGTTAAATGGGTAGAAGGTGTGAGTTGTTGTGTAGTAAATGAAGTCATTGACTATTTGACTTGGTGTTTAGCACTTACTATAAGCACAGATGGTTGTGGGCATCCCACTGCTAGTACATTCCTAACCACCGCAGGAACTGGGCAACCCACTGCTAGTGCAATTGTAACCACGGATAGCCATGGGCAACCAACGGGTAGTATCTTTCTAACCACCCCTGTGTGTGGGCAACTCACGGCTAGTATATTTCGAAGCACTGCTAGTGCAGTTTTGATGAAAATGGAAACTCAAGGGGCTGTTATGTAACATGTTGATCTATAAGTATATAATCCCCAAATCACTGCGCTATCAAATAATTGATCTTTAAACACTTGAAATTGGCGCTCTACACAAACCCTAACAACTCCCAAACTGATAATTAAACGTCTTCTACATCCAAATCACACAAATGCCGAAAGAATATCCCACCACACACAACGTCGTTGCATACCTAACCGAGAACAATCATACTGAAGGGTTCCATGAGATGATTGCTTTTCTGAAACACACACCAATTCACTATGCAATAAGTGTACAACCTATCATTCTTAAAGCTTACATTCATCAATTTTGGTTGAAGGCAGAAATTCAAGAACGAGATGGAGCAGAGGTTATTAGGAGTGTTGTTGATAAGAACGATATAATAGTCAAAGAGGATGTGATTAGGGATGTTTTAAAGCTGGAAGATGCTGATGGGGTTGTCAATGTGTCTGATGATGATATTTTTAAGGGGTTGAAAAGATTGGGTTATGAGAAAAATGTGGAAAGAATTAAGTATCATAAAGGTATGTTCTCACCCCAATGGAAGTTTTTAATACATACTTTGCTTATGTGTCTAAGAAATAAGACCACTGGCTTTGATGAGTTTCCATCAAAAATAGCAACTGCTGTCATATGTTTATCATAGGGGAGGGTGTTTAACTGGTCTAGGATGATCTTTGAGGGGTTTATGAAGAACCTTAAAGAAAAGGGTAAATACTACTTATATCCTAGGTTTGTTCAATTAATAGTGGAGAAACAAATCACGGCACCCATTAATCATAAAAGGGAGTATGAGGTACATCATATGTCTCCTAGGGTGTTTACACACTTGAGAAAAAAGAATGACAAGTTCTCAGGAAAGCTTACACCTTTATTCCCTAATATGCTTAACTTGCCAGACAATCCTGATAATGAGGTACTTGAATCCCAACCCAACCAAAGCAATGATGCTCAACCCACTCCTACCACGTCTGAACACACTGCTAACCCAACAGAATCCACTGCTAAACCATTACCTTTACCTGAATCACAAAACACCCAAACCAATGATGTTGATCCCACTGCTACCACTGACGCTCAACCCAATGCCACCGTATCTGATCCCACGGGTACCACATATGGTGAGAATATTATAGAAGTAGTGAATGAATTGAAGGCTAAATGTACACAAATGGAAAATACAATAAGAAGGTTGAAGCACAGGGTTTCTGTGTTGGAGAGAGTAAGAAGACCAAGGTTTGCTGCATGTAATAGAGTGACGAAGATGACTAAGAAAGGAAGATCCTCAAAGGGGAGGAGCAAAAGCATTGATTCAGGGGAGGATGTAAACATGGATGTTGAGATGGATTTCGATAGTGGAGATCATGGTGGTGACTATATGGTTACTGACAAGGAAGGAAAAGAAGCCGTGCTTGAAGCTTTAAAGGTTGTAGTTGAAAATGAAGAGGAAGAAGTGGGGCAGGAAACAACCACTCCTATTGTTGCTGAATCCCCTGGTAGTACAAATGAAATCACTGATGCCACCTTAATGACAACCACGGTCACACAACCACCCAATTCTAAGGAAGTTGACAAAGAGGTTGCTGGTACCCTGATGAACTTATGTAAAACCTTACCCAGTCGGACTGGATCGGGTACTGCACAGTTTCCTATTATACTTAAACCCACTGGTCCTAAACCCTTGGCTAAACCTTTGGCTAAAGGTTTGAAGGTTGGAAAAGCAGAATTGGTAGAGGAAGGAAAAGAACAAGTGGTAGAACCTTTTAATGTTGCAGTTGAAGACGAAGAGGAAGAAGTTGTGCAGGCTCTATCTAGTGATACTACAAATGACAGCACTGCTGTAACCTCAGAGGTAAATTCATCGACAGTTACTTCAGATACACATATTGCTACTACAACCATTGATGGTACGATTATCACAACTGCTGTAACACCACCATCGAAGGCGAAGGAAGTTGAGAAGGAGGTTGCACCTACACTGCTGAACTTATGTAGAACCTTAGCAATTCCTAATTTTGTTATTGCACATGTTCCTATTGTAATTGAACCTACTGGAAATAAACCATTGGCTAACAGTTTGAAGAATGTGGAGCCAGTTAATAAAGTAGTAGATCAACGAGACATAGGAAAGGGTGAAGCTATTTCGGAACCTGAAGAAGAAGAACTTGAATTTGATAGTAAGGAGGATCAGATTTCACATGATCATGAATTATCAATACATTTGGATGAAACATTTAAGGCTAAAGATCTTGCTTTTGAAAAAAAAAAGAAAGAACAAGAAGAAGCTAGTATGAGAGTGATTGAACGATGGAACAAGGAACAAGCATTTCTTCAGGCTTCTGAAATGCTAAAGTTGGAATGGAGTACTGAAGAATGGGCACTATTAGATGTTCCTTCAAGGTCAAAGGTTCTGGTTGCGAGGGCGAGACAAATGCAGAAGGAAAGAAGTGTCGTAGAATATAATAGTAAGAATAAGAAACCTCCTACTAGGGCTCAAATGAGAAATGTAATGATCAAGATTCTCAAGCACGTGGAGTTTTGCAAAGGCAAGGATTTGAAAAAATGCACGTACGAAGAGATTGAAGAGCTGTATGAACGTTGGATAAGAATGAATGATGATTTCAATCCTATGAATTCTGAGAAAGAAGCTGAGTGGATCAAGAACGAAGAAAAGCAAAAAGCAGAAATTATGGAGAATGTGCGTTCTAAGAAACAGAAATTGGATGAAGGGATCGAGAGGGAAGAAAGAATGGATGTGTATCTTAAGGTGAGTGATAGACAAGAGCAGATTAATCCTACACCAGTAAGTGCAACTCAGCAAGTTCATGATTTGAAAATAATCACTGAAAATGGTAGAGAAGTGATTGAAATAACAAGAGCAGATGGATGCAGAAGTACATACGTAGATTTTGGAACCTTGTTGTTCTTTCTATCAAAAGAGGATTTGGAACAGTTATGGAAAGTCATTGATTTTAGATATGGAAAGCATGGGCCAACTGGAGGATTAGCAAGGTTCGTGTGGACATCAGTGAAAAACATGTGTCAACCTAATCCAGTGGACAAATTTTGGAAAGAATTTGAAGTAGTTGAATGGATGCTTTATGAGCATTCCAAAGTACATGCTGTACAATCTACTAAGGATAAGTTTTTCATGTTTATTGATAACCACTATCCATTGTCCAAAACTGCTGCCAGGAAAATGTTGGAAGCGACGCTTGATCCACAAGGAACCATATCAACAAATCCAATGATAGATCAATTGCTCTTGAAGATTCAGAAGATTGTTGGTGTACAAGGTCCTTGGGCAATAAAACTCTTAAGGAAGGTTAAGTAGAAGGGTGGTGTATCTAATAAGAAGGCTGAGGAGGCTGGTGGGTCAAACCATGGATTGACCTGCTGTTGGAACCACGGCAAGTATGATGAAACCACGGCTAGCAGAACTGTTGAAACCATGGCTAGTTGAGAAGATACCACGTCTAGTATGTTCAAAACCACGGCTATAAGAACTGTTGAAACCACGGCTAGTTGAGAAGATACCACGTCTAGTATTATCAAAACCACGGCTATAAGAACTGTTGAAACCACGGGTAGTTGAGAAGATACCACGTCTAGTTTAGAAGATTGGAAGCTGGTTTAAATGTAATATTATAATTTATATGTAACAAGTTTTGAGTAGTGATTATTATCATTTAAACAAGCAATACTAATATCAACTAATAATATTTACAAACATTCACAAAACATTTTGGATATTTATAGATTTATCATTCCAATAGTTACTACAATTGATTATACATACACAAAGAATGACCAAAGTAGATATGCCCATGATAGAAGCAAAATAAGCTGCTTGAATGGCAGTTGTTTCGTCTGAACAGGTAGCGGATACAGCAACATACATCAAAATGAAAAGCTTTTCATTATTTAAAGATAACTTAACAAGAACATTAATAAGTTGTAATAAAAGGCCACCATGAAAAGGGCACTTATCTGGCAAAATGAGAAGCACTCCTTCCGATAAATTCTTTAAACAGAGCTCGATACAAAAAACGCAACCAAGCGAACTGTTAGGTCACTAGTTTTACAAACACAAGTAATATAGAAAGAGATAAGGCGATTGAACAACACACAAACACACGCACACGTACAAGTAAAGAAAGGTTAGGCGTAGAGTGTATGTGAAAGAGTAAATTGAACAACCAACCCTCAAGTGAGGGTTTACATAAGGTATTTATAGGAGGGAAGCTAGGGCAACACTCCTAGTTCCATTCCTTTCCTTTATGGGCTTGGGCCTAAGCTCATGGGCCTTCTACATAAGCTTAAGGCTAATAACAAACATAAAGGCCATAATAAAGCTAACTATTACATATTAATTACTAACACTTGATTATGGTTTAGGAGTGATTCCAACAATCTCCCCCTTAAGTGTTGGTGATGAACGGTGAAGGCGTTGATGTAATAGTAGCTCTGACGTCTTCTGACATTCTTCCTTCTTGTGAGAAGAATTCCCTTGATTCGAACAACCTCCCCAGTGTAGAGAGATAGTTGTCTTTGAACAATTATGCTTTGACGTCATCTTTAACTTTGTTCTTTTGATCATTGTTCTTTGTGGTGAAAGTGATAGTATGTTGTTGTCTGCATCAAGTCTGCCTCAGGTCTGCTTCGCTGCTCCAGTGTCTCCACGTCATTCTTCAACATGCTCACACGCTCTTTGACGTTGGAATTCAATACTGATGAAGTTCTTTAAGTCTTTAACTTTGTAGATTCTTTGGTTTGACGAAGAATCATTCTGACTGTTGTGTTGCTTTTGGATAGAACTTCCATTAGTGATGATGTTGGCGTGAGCATGAGAAGAATCAGCACGATCATCCCGCTCCGGAGCTTCCATAAGAAGAAAACATTTCAAACGGTTAGTAATAAGCAGGTTCCGGCACTTACAAGTTTGAACTTTGAGAGTGTTAACAGCATAGTGTGAAAACACAACTCTAATTCTTACAAAGGCCGTTCCTGAACTGGAGTCCCACAAGTGAGATAACACGATGTACCGAAGTACATCTACAGTTCATATGAGTCGCTGAGGTACACCGTAGCATCACCTCACGACTATAGACCATTTGAGACACACTCCGCGTAATCCACGGGGAGTTACCGAAGTGACCTGCTGTCAGGGCTGTTTGATGTTGACCCTGACAGGAGTTTCCATTCAATCACTGAGGATCACAGTTGTGAACCTCTCATAAATGTTCTCGACAGATTGCTAAGATCTGTGAAGGACTCGATATGAACCACTGATGATCTTATTTGTTGATCGTCAAGTGATAAAATGTCAAGTGTTCCTAAGAGATCTTTTGATGAATCTCGTGGCTCTAGACTCAATAGTGCGTTTTGGTTTTCCTGAGCGGAGACTAGGGAGAGGGTCTCCTTCTTCAATACCAGCGATCTCTAAGAGAAAGCCAATAGTTTACGTAAGGTTCCCTGTGAGAATGAAACAAGCTTCTGTTGAGAGAAACTTGAGTGGCTAAGAAGGTTTAGTGCATGCGTCACTGGGTCCATGACGACTTTTAATCTTCAATACCGGTGTCACTAAGTGACAACCAGTAGCATATGAATTGAACCCGGTGTCTGCCCTAAGTTGAATAATCTAGAGGGCTATTTCATTTCACCCTTTTCTTTGCATTTCTTTTTGATTCTTCAACTCCTTCTTTCTCCGATTCTCATTTTCTCCTTTTTATAATCGTACCTAAGGACTTCTTAG
Source organism: Chrysanthemum seticuspe (assembly GCA_019973895.1). Taxonomy (NCBI): domain Eukaryota; kingdom Viridiplantae; phylum Streptophyta; class Magnoliopsida; order Asterales; family Asteraceae; genus Chrysanthemum; species Chrysanthemum seticuspe. Next base: position 37,801,413 of record BPTQ01000007.1, read on the forward strand.
TACTAACTATTTGTGATGTTCTTGGGTAGATCCCTCCGGCTCTGGCGGATCATAGGATGGTTATTCCTAACCTTAGTCACCTTATAACTCCATGACTAACCTATGTTGCCATTAAAACCACTGTTTGTGAAAAATCTCTCAAGGGGTTTGTAGATGAAAAACATGTTTGAACCACTGTGAGAGATATGATTTTGCATAAATACTCCCCCTCCACATGTGCTAAAGAGTTTTAATGGTTTAAATGCACAGTGAGGAAAGAGAGCGCACATTTTGAATTGATCCACTGGAGATAGACAATCCCCCGCGAGACACAGTTACGTTGCATAGTTAAAGAGTTACATTGTCAGCTTTTAGGTGACAACTAGCTCTAATAACTACCTTGAAGGTGTAGACAAACCTCGAAAGGTTGTCATACCCGTCAGAGTTCACGTCTACCAAGAGTGTCTCGAATGGTACTATCTACCTGGACAAGTCCTTTGCGAGACACGTTTACATTACTAGCGAACTAGCTTGAAATTATTACCCGTCCAGGACAAGTCTTTTCGAGTAACTAACAGTTTAGTTCCGTCAATTCGTTGGTTAAGTCTGAAGTACACAGATTCATTTGCATTTTGCACAACATATTTCTTATCACACAATTTTCTCCCCCTCAAAAATGGCATATAAAAATGTTATTTTTGAACGGTTGAGAATAAATATGACCATTGCGAGTGTTGCGGGAAGATGACCACTATGAACAATTTGTGAACAAAGTTTTGATTCAAATACTCCCCCTCAACTAGTGATATAAACGGTTGAGGTTTTGAAAAAACATACGGGGAAGTACTTGTTCTTTTTAGCAAAACCTTGAAAAATGAAAGGTTTAATAGGTTTTACTCAAAAGTAAGAAGCTTTCTCTCCTTTTATAAGGATTGTGGCACTGAAGCGTACCACAGGGTCCTTTCTTGTAAATTACGGCTTGTACACTGTTATCTGTGCACAAGCCATAGACATATATCATCACACATCCAAAATTTTTAATGAAAGAACCAAATCAAGGAGTACCAGGAAGTGCAGTGATGTTCCCAGGAGTACGAACAGGGCATTGATAGCCGGTGATGTTGATCCTGGGTCGACCACCTACAAAGATTTCCAACTTTCTTAACTGATCCCTTCTGAACAACCGTTCATCAATCATGGTGATGATCCTTCTCACATTCCTCCGATCCTGAGAATTCCATCGCTTAGGATTCCCAATGTTTTCACGTATATCCTTCAATCGATAAGCTAATCTGTCCCTAACCATCTTCAGAGTATGATCTCCAAATTTGTGAAGCTCATTACACGCCATCAAGCAATTGCGATGAAGTTCACTGCGATAAACGACACCAAACGGTTTGCTGATGAGCGTTAATTGTGATAGCTGGTTGATATCGGGAAGATCAAGCTTTGGTGGAGTGAAGTTGACACGTGTCTGATATGATTCAACGGCAAGCTGGAGATCTTCAACACGTTCTTTTATGACTATGCGTCTGATGAAAATGAGCAGTGACTAGATGAATTCACGTTGTATTTCGGTTGAAAATTGTCTCATGCGACCCTGTACTTTTTCAAGGTACATGTCTTCAATATCGTTGAGAGACAAATTCTCAAAGTCAGCTTCACAGAATGCATAATCCCTTTCATCCTGTCTTTTGACCACAATCTTCTTGAGAAAGGTGTAGTCCCATTTAGATGAAAGACCAACATGTTGGATGGCAACGATGTCTTTAGTACTAAACACTGCATGTTGTGACTTCTGAACCTGACAGCTTCTGTAGTAGATTCGTCGGCGTTCTGGCCAGTGATGAATCCCATACAATGCATCTCGGTCGTATGCTTCCACTGTGTTGGAGAACAAGTGAGAGGCACGTTCCTCAATGGCAATGCAGTTTGAGTAGATAGCTGCAGGGAATGGAAGTGTCAAGGATGTAGCATATTTCCTTGAACCATCGCCACCATGGAGAAGAAATTCCAGGTCTTTGTTGAAGAAATATCGGAAGGGAATCCGTGGTTCATCTGGTTGGCCAATGGTCGGTAGAGGTTTGGTCCAATCGGTGTAGTATGGAGGGTTGTCCCTTTTTGTGAAGTCAATGTTTGCTTCCGGGTTGAGCCAATCCATGTTGTTAGACATAGCCCGAGCAATGTTGTCAAGGTGATATTCGACCTCGAGGGCACTTTCAGAGCTGTCTTTTAGAAGTTGAAACGCTTCATTCTTGATTCGCTTCAACTCAGATTTCATCATTTTCTTCACATGGAACTTTTCTTGCAAAAGTTTTGCATGCTCCAATGTAGAACCGTCTACCAAATTCTGACCTTCTTCAGGGCAGGGAGTGTTATTAACAAGAGTAGAGAACCATTCAAATTCTTCAGTTTCGTCGTCATCTAGCCAAGATACGACGTCAGTCTGAGGCGTCTTCTTCTTCTTCTTTTTCGACGGCCTAGATGATGATACTGGTTTCTGAACTTGTTTGGGAGAGGTGGGTTGTTGTAGGGGTCAAGGACCTCTTCATCATCACCACCCGTATACTCAAAATAATCACCGGTTTTATGAGTTAGGGGTGGTAACTCGGAATCGTCCTGAGGTTTACCTGTAGAAGAACGAGGAGGGGACTTTTGTTGAGTAGGAGTCCGTTGGAGAGGAGAATAGAAGATGATTCACCAGACTTCTTTTGACGTTTAGCTTCATCATGCTTATCCTGATCCTTGTCTTCATCGTCTCTAGGACGTTTAGACTTTTCATCTTCGAATCTACATGCTTCTTGGAGTTGGTAGTCCAGCAATGCTTGAAACAGCTTTCCTTCATCAGAGGTAAATGTTCCAGATCGTTGAGACATTTGTGTGACAAGCTTGGCCACCAATTCATTATCCGAGAAAACTATAGGATCAGATGGGTTAATTGTGACGGTTAAAGGTGTTGATCTTATAGTTTGCTTGGCTATCTGCATAAGATTTGGATATAGTTGTCTGGTGAACAGCTCCTTTGTGACTTTAGGAACGATATTCTGAAGGTACTTGTTAGTGTAACCTTCAATCATTTCGTTCAGTTCCTCTTGACGATGACTTTTCATGAATTCCTGAATAAACTTCCTTTCTTCTTTCATCTTTTCATGCTCGTCATACAGATGCTGTATGTGATCAGCATAGAAATTCAACTTCTTTTGGAGAATGCCTTTCTTTCTGATTTTTTGTACAGCTTTCACAATTCTTTGATGAGTCTGAGAAATCCAAGATCGAGGTGGTTTCTTCACAGATTTGGATGTTGATTTGGTTGACTTCTTTGATGGTGGTGGTGAGGAGTGAGATGAAGAATCTGATGAGGAGGAAACATGAGGAGGCTCGGGGTCCTTAGGCGGTTCAGAAGTTTCCTTCTGTGATCGTGTAGGACTTTCTAGAAGCAGCTTGTCATAATCAGCATCTTTATCTTTCTCAGACTTCTCAGTTTCAGATTTCTCAAAGTCATATTCGATAGTATCCTCCACAAGCTTTTGTTGTTGTAAAAGAGTGGTGGCACCAGATCCCTTATCGGGTTGATTAACCGCATCAGGACCTGGTGAAGAGTGGGAAGCACCACTTGATCCTCCGGGTCCACCCATTTGATCTTTTGCAAATTCTTCAGCTTTTTGAAGGTGTCTAACGAGTTTAAACTTCTTCCTGTAGGATTGATCCAGTTGCTCTTCATCACTTTCTGAGCTTGAGCTTTGATCATACGGCACAAGCGCTAGAGTCTTCCCTTTGCCATGTTCAGCTGGAGGACTAGGAGGTTTTGGTACTGAAGGATTGTCATCCTTTGCAGTTTCAGAGTAGATAATCTCTTCATCTGTGTCAGTACCTTCAGAGCTTTCGTTCAAAAGCTTTCTTTGCGGTTCGGGCTTGGGGATTGGGATGGGAGTAGCTTCCTTAGATGGAACAATCCTCTTTGAAGGAGGGTTCCTCTTGGGGAACTTCCTTTGACTTTCTATGCTTAATGCACTTCCAGCACTGCCCCTTCTAGTTCTCCGAGTAGGTGTCCCAGAAGCCTTTTCATCAAGATGGCCAACTTTTCCTTCTTTTACGGCTACCCGATACCTTTTGTACATTTCCAGCTTTTTGATTTCCTTTGTAATAAGGTGATCGGGCAACTCAGCACCCTGTTTCTTCGTAGACAATTCTTTGATTCTGACAGATAGTATGGGCTCAGTCAAGATGTCATGATTATCTGGGTCATTGAGTCTCCTGGGGATTTCAGGATTAAGTCCAAGAGCTCTCTGGATCAACAGTTTGGTGTATCTGACATAGGGAATTTTGGAGCCAAGCTTCTTATGAAACAACATCATATCTTCCTATAGCAGTGCTTCAATTATAATGTCCTTCTTGTTGATCAACGACCAGAAAATTTACAGTTCCATGAGCTTGGGATGCTCATAGCCACTGTCACGACCAGAGACTGATTTGGTGATGATCATATAGAGTGTCCTCCATGGTTGAGGAATATTCTTCAGCTCCACGTGAGAGTGCTTCGTAATGATTCCTTTAGATTCATCATAACCAATATCTATCAAGAATTGCAGGACAGTCTCTTCAGTAGGGGTAGCAAAGAAGTCGGTTGGAATGATGTCTGGAATGATGAGAACAGCTCGTAAGTCATCAGGAGTGATAGTGACTTGTTTGTGATTAAGAGTCACATTCACAGCATTTTGACCAGTGATCCTCTACATAGAATCCCAGAATTGTTGAATGTAGACCTCTGGAACTGTGGCAGAGTGTGAGAGCATGTTTTGGTAGGGATGATTCCTGAGAATATCCACTGCAATGAGACAAGAAGATTCTGAGCATGTGAGGGTGTCAAAGTCAACCCTAAGGTTGTTCTTTCCAAGCTTTCTCGGATAACCCTCTGGAAAGATATCAGCAATTGTAAGAACTTCTGATGCATCCACATTCATTTGTTCAGCCATGTCGTGATCTGAAATAACATTAGCCAAAAGAACCAACATATCGAAAGACATAATGTTAGTCAACAGAAGGTTTTATTGTCTAGTTATTGAATGTACAGTGTCAATAATTGTTACGAGTCCTAAGTCACTTGTTTGTCCAATAGTCTAATGACGTTTTGAAATGTTTCGTGAGTTAGTTAACTTAAAGTTTATGTTATCAGTTATTGTTCACAACATATTAAACGATTAAGTTTATTAGTGACATTATTGGATTAGTGACGTTATGATTAGTTTATTTACAAGTTTGAACACGTAACAATTCATAATGAAGGTCAATCAAGGCTTAGGCGTAGTTTTGACAAAGTTAAGCGTAAACAGTAATGACATACGCGTAGACGAAAGCTTACGCGTAGGATCCTAACTTACGCGTAAGAGAAGTTACGCGTAGGAAAGGGGGTCTTATGCGTAGGGCTTACGCGTAGGCGTATAAAGACCTTACGCGTAAGGCTTACTCGTAAGAGTAGACCTTATGCGTCGAGTCACTGTTTACGCATATCCTTCACAGGATACGCGTAGTCCCTTTGTAGAACCTTATGCGTAGAAGTTACGCGTAGGATTTCTCTTACGCATAACTTCCTACGCGTAAGGTAATCCTTATACGTAGAGTTGCAAATGACCTTGATTCTGAATATTAAGAGTAGCAAAGCCTGAAATAAGTTCATCAAATCATCAAAGTTAACACAAAACATCATTTTATCAACAAGTTATGGCATGAACATTCATAATGCAGTTATGCGTAGAAAGTCATACGCGTAGGTCAAAACCCTAAGGGTTAAGAATTACGCGTATGAATTTTAACCATAGGATTTGCACCATACTTTTTCTGGTAGTTTAAGAGTGTTGTGAGAGTCTTTAAACCAAGTATTAACATCTAGTTCGAGATGAATCAAAAACACCCAATTTTTAGAACTTTAAACCCTAATTCCTAATTCTGAATCAATTAGGGTTTCTGGGTGGTTATAAGGCATGGATATCATCAATTCAACATCACATAAGCATAACACAACAATCTTTTTGACCAAAACACTTCACATTCGAAAATACCTAAATCGACTCAAAAACCCTAATATTAAAAAAAACCATTAATTCGTGTTTCTGGGTATGTTTAGGTGATGAAAATGTGTTTATTGATGTTAACGAAACATTTTGACACAATATTTATAACCACAAACACCCATTCTTGATTGAGTGTTCATACGCTTATGCGTAGAACACTAAATCAAACATAGATCAAAATTTGACCGTTGGTTTTGTATAAGAATAAAAACCTATGTTTGTAAACACGTTAAGATCATAAAACCACTTACAAATTGATGATCAAAAACACAGATTTGTAGAAGGATTTTTAGGCGTAGGATTTTAGTTGGTTGGAGAAATAAATGTGAAGTAAATGAGTTAGGTGGGGTGTTTTGTATAAAATAACTTTAAGGTTATGACAGTTTTTGGTCCCTCCACCTTTTCCTTTTTCATACAAAGCCATTTAACTTCCATTTTGGTTACCAAACAAAATTTTTAGGAAAGAAACTTGACGACACTCCCCCTCGACTTAAGAAATAATGAAAGGTTATAAATTTAGTCCGAGGAGTGTCATTTAATCAGAAACTTCACCACCATTGTTAAAAGAAACAACCGGGATATGATAACATGCAAGTACACAGATGTTTTGAAACAGTTAAGTGAAAATTTTCTCCCCCTCAACACTTGATCGTAAAAAATACTGAATTTTGAAAGACTATAGTGTTGAAGGAAGAAATGTACTTGCCATGTTGAAAGATTATAGATTAGAAGAATATTTTTGTTGTTTTATAAGATTTTATATTTTTGTATTTTGTTTTTGAAAAAATTTATTTACAAAAGATGTTTTTGGTGTTTGACAGGTTTTTAAGACTGTTTTAAGAGGTCATCCAATTCCTCTTGAGTCAAACACCTCATACCAATCCGGTAGATCAGCTCATTAAACCTAGCGAGAGGTAAGGCTTTGGTGAGAAGATCTGCCAATTGGTATTCTGTACCCACAAAGTATAATTCAACGGTACCCTGTTCCACGTGGTCCTTGATGAAATGATAGCGTAGATCGATGTGCTTTGATTTCGAGTGCTGAACTGAGTTGCACGAGATCACAATGGCACTCCGATTGTCGCAGTACATCGGGATTCTGTCAAATACGTAACCATAGTCTTTGAGTTGTGTTCTCATCCAGATGACTTGAGCACAACACGCGGACATGGCTACATATTCTTCTTCGGTTGCTGACAGCGATGTACAATCCTGCTTCTTTGATTGCCAAGACACCAGTTTATCACCAAGAAATTGTAGAGCTCCTGAAGTACTTTTCCTTGAGTCTAAGCATCCTGCGTGGTCAGCGTCTGAAAAAGCGATTAGTTCAAAACCAGAATCCTTCGGATACCAGATCCCCAAGTTAATGGTTCCCTTGATGTATCGAAGGATTCTTTTAGCCTCAGAGAGGCGGGTTTCAGTTGGTCGCGACTGATAACGGGAGCATAGATAAACGACAAAGATAATATCAGGTCTGCTAGCTGTTAGATACATGAGAGACCCAATAATACTACGATATTTAGTAGGGTCCACTAATTTCCCATGTAAATCAGCGTCTAGCTTCTTGGTATGAGTCATTGGTGTGGCATAAGTATCACAGGTTTTCATTGCAAATTGTTTTAACAGTTCAAGGGCATATTTTGACTGACTCAAGAAAATACCACTGGGTGATTGATGAACTTGCAGTCCTAGAAAGAACGTGAGTTCACCCATCATGGACATTTCAAAATTTTTTCTTCATTAGTTTTGCAAAAGCGGTTGAAAACTTTTTATGTGTAGACCCAAAAATGATGTCATCCACGTAAATTTGAACAATTAAGATATGTGCCCCGTGATATTGTATAAAAAGTGTTGGGTCAACCGAGCCTTTGGTGAAATTATTAACAATGAGGAAAGATGATAGCTTATCGTACCATGCCTGAGGGGCTTGTTTGAGACCATAAAGAGCTTTGTTCAGTTTGTAGACATGGTTCGGGAACTCAGGATCAACGAATCCATTTGGTTGGCTGACATAAACCGTTTCTTTAAGTTGTCCATTAAGAAACGCAGTTTTGACATCCATCTGATAGACCGTCATATTCATATGAGTTGCGAACGCGAGAAATATCCGAACAGCCTCAAGACGAGCAACCGGAGCAAATGATTCTTCAAAGTCTATTCCCTCTTCCTGACGATAACCCTTGGTAACTAGACGTGACTTGTTTCGGATGACGTTCCCTTCAGCATCCAATTTGTTTTTCCAAATCCATTTTAGACCAATGACGTAGACCCTTGTTGGTCTTTCAACCAATTCCCATACTTCAAGACGTTTGAATTGGTTGAGTTCTTCCTGCATGGATTTAATCCAGTTGTCTTTTGTCATTGCGTCTTTAATGTTTTTAGGCTCAGATTGGCAGACAGTGAGTGCATAAATGCAATGTTCACCATATGTGTGAAGACGTTGTCTCGTAACGACTGGTTGATTCGGGTTGCCAATAATATTAGCCAGAGGATGGTCTTTTGTCCATCTATGTGTAGAGGGTTGATGTTGGTATACATTGTGCAGAGTCTGAGGATTCAAATGGTTTGTTGAAGATTCCGCGACATCTGGTGCAGCAGTCTCATTAGCAAACGGGTTGAAGAACGCATTTGGATCAAAATCTGCAGGTGGGGGTACTACATTCAGAATATCATCAGCCAGTTCATCATTGTTGGAAGCGGTTTGTTCAACTGTTGTTGTGGAGTCAACTGGTGTAGGTGCATCTTCAACAGTAGTTGTTGTAGCAGGTGTATCAGGTATAGGAATATTATCAGGTTGTGCAGCGGAAACAGCGGATACACCTGGAGCACGTTCATCAATATCGTCACTGAACAGAGGAGCAAATAACCTTTCCATTTGTTGACGAGTGAGCTGGGGGCTTTGTTCAGCTGATGATGGGGGTTGAGGGAAGTTTAAACGGTTGTGACCGGGTTCTAAGCTGTTGTACTCAGAAGCCATTTCCGTAAGTTCATCAAAATGAGCATGAATCGTTTCCATTACCTCCTTAGTTCGACGATTCCAGATTCGGAAACCTTTAGAGTTATCACAGTATCCAATAAAGACTGCAATATCAGCTTTGGCTTTGAGCTTTCCAAAATCATCACGATCATTATTCGGATAGCAAAGGGATCCAAATACATGAAAGTGTTTGAGATTCGGTTTATGGTTGTGGACAAGCTCGAAAGGTGTTTTGTTGTGGCGTTTGGTGATCATAGAACGGTTTTGAGTATAGCATGCAGTAGATACAGCTTCTGCCCATAAGTAATCTGGAAGTTTAGCATTGATTAACATTGTTCTTGCAGCTTCCACTAACGTTCGGTTTCGTCTTTCAACAACACCGTTTTGTTCAGGTGTATGTGCAATAGATGTTTGATGCTGAATTCCCAGTTTCTCATAGAATTCACGAAGGGTTTTGTTAACAAATTCAGTTTCTTTGTCTGTTCGAATTAGTCTGACGGTGTTGCGGAGCTGAACCTGTATTTTCGTGAGAAAGGTGATGATCATTTGTGGAGCTTGGTCTTTGCTTCGAAGAAAATAAACCCAAGTCCATCGAGAGTAGTCATCAACAATTACTAAGATGTAGCATTTGCCATTGATCGTTTGCACGCGCATCGGGCCACATAAATCCATGTGAAGAAGATGAAGCACATGCTGAGAGCTGTGTTCCACCTTTGAAGGAAAATGGGCACGAGTGCTTTTTCCATGTTCACAGGCTGAGCAAAGATGATCTTTTGAATACCGGAATCGTGGGAGACCTTCAACTAGTTTGTGTCGAGCAAGGTTGGTGATGGTTTGAAAGTTTAGATGTGAGAGACGACGGTGCCATAGCCAGGATTTTGTTGATGTGGCCTTTGAAAGTAAGCATATGGGAGATGAAGCAACCATGTCTTGCATAGAGATAGTGTAGAGACTAGAATTACGCGAGCCAGACATTAGGTCATTTCCTTGTAGATCACGAATGAAACAAGTTTTCTCCCTGAAAGCAACCTCCAAATCTCCATCACAAAACTAACCTACTGAAAACAGATTATGACCGAGGCCTTCCACATAGTAAACCCTGCTGATTTCGATGTTCCCATTGACATAATCTCCGTAGCCCATGATAGCTGCGAAGTGATCATTCCCGAACCTGACAGTGCCAATGAACTTTGCAATAAAGTTTGATAACAGTTTAAGGTTGCCTGTCATGTGTCGGGAACATCCGCTATCAACAATCCAGAGAATGATCTGTATCACCTGCATTACACACAGACGACACAGATGAAATAGAAGTAGATGTGGAACCTGAAATGTTAGAGGGTTCCGAAGCAGGTATATGAGACATGCACACATTAATGACTTTAGGCATCCATTTAAATCCTAGTGTGTTATATATCCATTTCTGCCATCTATGACTACTCTTTGCTTTAGTCTTAGTGAATGCACTAGGTGGTACTACTTTCTTAGAAGGTGAAACTGGAGCTACAGTGACAACAATGTTTTCCTTAGAATCTAAAGAAGGCGGTCTACCAAGCACAGACTGAGAATGATTAGTGGGCCTAGAGGTATTCCGATTCTCAGGATTCCGTAAACGAGAGATTATAGCTTTAGCAACACATTTTTCATGACAATCAGAATTCATACTTTTACGACAAATAACACAAGGTGCATCAGACTGAATATCAAAAGTGCTTAAAGGTTTAGCATTCGTTACATCACTATTTCTATTACATTTGCCAGACGCAACATCTATAGTGGAAGCAACGTGAGTCTTATTCATAGTCCTAGGGTGTTCTTCTACTTTAGCATTCCTTATTGATCTTTTCTTAGGTCGCAACTTCCTATTCTTCGATTGAGTGCTCCTAGGCTGTGAAGTGCGGACGTTTGGAAAAAACGCAACTATTCCTGTTTCAGTAGAAGGAAGCACGTTAGCAACTTGTGATTTGGCAGTAGGGATTCTAGGTGCATGATTACTAAGTGTGACAGGTGCTAATCTCTTAATGATGGTTGGCGGAAGTTGTTCATACTTTCCTAACATTTCTCTTAACTTAGAGATAGTGTGAATCAAATCTTGATTTTCAGACCGAATATTACCAGCAAAATTCATGACTTCTCTAGTGTGAGCAAGATAGTGATCAAGTTCATTTGATGCTTCATGTCGAGTCTTATTGAGTAAATCAAATATGAAACCATATTCCTATTTAACTGTTACAAGTTCTTGTTCATATTTAGAGATTTGACTTTTCAAAGACACGTTTTGATCATCTAGTTGCTCAATTTTAGGTTCAGAAGATTTTGCACTCAACTGAGCGATTTTCTTTTGAAAACTAAGTTGATGATTGTGAATATCTTTTTCACACCAATGAAGACGACGTTTTGCGTTGTAAAGTTCGTTAAGTAATCGTTTATTTTCAGCTTTTAAAGACTCGATCTGAAGCACATTATCAGTATTCTCAACAGTTACCACAGAGTCAACAGTATCAGCAGAGATATAATCAGATGCATGTGGCAATGAATAGAATAACACAACATTATGGATATCAGCACAGATAACATCTTCCAAGAGTCAATCAACATCTTTTCTCAGCATTTTCTTTTTGCGTTTAGTATTAGAAATAGATGTTTCAGTTTTCTCGAAAACGACCTTCATCACTCCAAGTTCCTTATGAAAATCCTTTTCCCAAGCTAATGCACAACTTTTCAAATTTTTAACATTTGGTAAAAGATTTTTCTGAAAAATGTCTCTTTGTTCTCGCGCTAAAGGCGATTGAAAGTGTTGAACTTTGATTTCAGAATGATGTTCTATCTTCTGTTCTAAAGTTTTGAGGTCAGCCATGAAAATATCAAAATATCTAAGAATTTTGCGATTTTCAGGTTTTGAGTTTACTTCACTGATTGAAGGTAAAGGACCATAAATTTGTGCATAGTCTGGTTGGGGATTAACATTAGAAGACTCAGGTGTTTTGATGATAACCCTTGGTGTGTTAGAATAATCCGTTGTTGTGACGAAAGTGACCGGTTTTGAATAATTAAAAGGTTTGTTGTAAACAACCGTTTTTAATTTTGATCGACTCTCGTCTTCTGCATCTAATTCCTCTTGACGATGATATTCAACAACACTCATAACAGTATCATTAATTTTATATTCTGCACTGGAAACTTCAGGATTTGCTTTGAATGTTTTGAGTGAAAGCTTTGGTTTGTAATCAGCTAGATTTGGTCCATATCCTTTTGGATTGGGTTTTAAAGTAAACTTTTCAATAGCTGTTATTGATTCACCATGTTTGTAAACAACAGTTTTAAACTCTTTAATTTTGTTTTGCAAGCCAATAATTTCTGCAAGAAGGTCATCTACCCGATTCGTTGAATGCTTTTTTGTATGCTGAGAACTGTTTTTGACAATTTAACAACTCAGCCTTAGCTTTTTGATTTTCCAAGGTGAGAGCGTTAATTTGCTTTTTATGTTCATGTTTCAGTTGTTCTATTTCAGACAACAAAGCATTCTTCGAAGCGGCTAGATCAGGCATCTGTCTCTCTAAATATTTTTCGTTTTGATGAGATTTAGCAAAAGCGGCTTCAAAACCTTTTTCACGGTTTTCTCGAGTTTTGAAAAAGTTGAGTTGCATTTGTAAGCATTCAAAATCCTTGGTTAACAGTGCATTTTTGCTTTTTAAGTCCTTATTTAATGCATAACATTCCTCCATTTTGATTTGATGGTCTTGAATTAACCGAGCAAAATCTGGAGGAGGCAACAGTTCGGCTTGTTCAACGTGAGTCACAACATGATCATTATTTAGATCCTCAAGTACAACCACGGAGTCAATTTGATTATCAAGGGAAACCATAAGGTCATCTTGATCGTCAAATGTAACTACAGGGTTTATTTGAAAATCGTCAGAATGAGATGTAGATGACTCATTTTGAACAGTCTGAGCCGTGCCGGATTCAGAGATTGGCGGAGATATTAGTTCAGATATGATGATGGTTTGTTCGGGTACCTGAGACAAGCCATCAGTGTCATACACTGGGCCTGTGTCACTCATGTGTAACTCATGCATATTAGCCATCAACATAACAGCTGCATTGGCCTGCAAGTCCTCCATATCATCATCTGAGTCTGCATCTGCCATAAAGCTCTGTTCTTTGTTTGTGAGAGATCCACCAGCTTCATCCTTAAGAGCCAAAAGAAGAGCCTCTTTGAAATAAGCACTGCCCCTAGTCCTTGGCTTTGGGCATGCATTAGCCAGGTGTCCCTTCTCATTGCAGTTGTAGCATCGAAGACCATTCAAACCATTCTGAGCATTTCCATGTTTCACCACTTGAGCTCTGTTGTTATTCCTACCCATAGCATTAAACCCTTGACCACCTCCCATTTGACGACCATAACCACGATTCTGAACTTCAACTCGTCCATTGTTCACAACAGCCTGATTTCATGTATTGGATGAGGAACGAATACGATTGTTGGATTTGTTTGTATAACGGCTGAAAGCATTAGCAATCATAACAAACCCCTGTTGCAATGCTTCGAACGGATCGGATTCCTCATTAGTTTGACTATGAAGTGCTTGATCATTGTTGTTGTTGTAAGGAACCAGTTGATTTTGTTGAGATTGCTGTGATGGATCGTTTGGTGTGACTGAGGCTGTTGGTTGAGTTGCTTGTTGAGGAGGATAACTTTGTTGAGCATATAAGGCAAGTTGTTGATTTTTCGGATGTGTAGGTGGAGCAATTTGAGCACGGAGAATCCTTTCCCGATCAACTTCCTTTTCATGAGGCTTCAAGTAATCGTACAACAATCCATATGTAGAATGATGCATATTCTTCGCTTGACGGAGAAAAATGACATACTTCTCCCATTCAGGACCAAGACTACTCAGGAACTTAGTATTCACTACAATTCTTGGCATGATGATGTTGTGTTTATCCAAATCATTGATGATGTCTGAAAATCGATGATGATAAGACTCTAGTGTCTCTCCAGATTCAATCATGAAGTGTTCATAAGCCAAGTAAATTTTGGATTCCAAATCCTCCTGATTGAGTACTGATCCTTCCATAAGAAGATGAATATGGTCCCACATTTCCTTTGCAGTCTTTTGAGCATCAACACTTCAAAGAATTGGGTTAGGTAATCCTAAAAGGATATATTGCATTGCAAGCTCATCAACTTCATAGTGTAGAAGTTCTGTAGCATTTAGATCTGCAACAGTAGCAATGTTGGTTTGTTCATCTCTTGGTGGAACAGCATTAGGATCTCCGGGTACAATGACAGTAGGCATCTCAAATGGACCTTCCAAGATAACCTTCTTTAAGAACTTTCCATGTGGCTTCTTCAGATCACAAAACCTAAAGAACCTTATCACCCATTGATCATAGTTTCCTGGAGTGAGCATTGGAGGTCTATCAAGTGATCCAGCTTCATGAATTGATTGTTGGCTGCTTAAAGCTTCACACATCTTTGCAAACCAAGTGGATTCCTTCATAGTGTTCCTGGATGGATGTTGATTGAATTCATTTGTGTAGGGTTGAACTTGAAGACTTGGCGGTGTTTGAACCATTTGTGGTGGGGGAATTGCACCAAGTTGTGGAGTATGTTGTTGATTAAATTGTTGTTGATAAATTGCTTGTTGTTGATTCCATTGTTGATGTTGTGGACTTAGTTGTTGTTGTCGTTGAGGATAAGTGTAAGGGAAATAGTTAGAGTATGGTGGTTGAGACATGTTGAAAACTTGTGTTGGTAAAAATGGATCTTTGTAGTCGAATGAACCTTTGTTGATGAAGTGTCCTTAGGCGTAGAAAAGACAAGAACCAAGTAGCACTTATGCGTAAAAACACCAAAGTTACACGTAACAAAGAGAAGTTACGCGTAGGATTTAGCTTACGCGTAAGTAGGAAAAAGCACTAAAGTTAGGCGTAGACAAAATTTAGGCGTAGAAAGTTAGGCGTAGGATTTTCTTAAGCGTAAGACTAGGCTTAGGCGTAGGAAAAATCTTAGGCGTAGGATTTCTACGCGTAAGCTTATGCTTATGCATAATTTTAGGGTTTTTGCCCAAATGATCTTTTACACTATCACAGTGCAAAAGATATCCAAAGTCGACGTATTTTCAGACTTATCCAAGTAAGAAAACACGGAATAAACCACGAAAATGAAGATCAAACCAAGGAAACACTTACGCGTAGTTTTAGGGTTTTACTACGCGTAGAAATGCACGAAATTTTGATTCTGTCCAAAAGTGTTTCTAAACCAGTTTTTGTGTGATAAAATAGCTTCAATAACACCAAAATACACAAAAGTGTGAAACTTGATGAACCAAAACCTCTAAAACAGTTACGAGTAGGATAGAACCCTCGTTCAAAAACTCGATCAAAAACGACTATCCACGCATAAAGTTTAAAACTTTTTGCCAAAAACAAGTATTTTAACACCTTAAAATGTTGAAAGTACAAGAATCTTGGATTAAAAAGTGTAAAAAACAAGTTTTTAAGCGAACCAAAGTATCAAACGTGCATTTTAGGCGTAGGACCGAAACCCACTTAAAAAACAAACACGATTCACCCAACTAGTAGGCGATTGATACCACTGTTAGGTCACTAGTTTTACAAACACAAGTAATATAGAAAGAGATAAGGCGATTGAACAACACACAAACACACGCACACGTACAAGTAAAGAAAGGTTAGGCGTAGAGTGTATGTGAAAGAGTAAATTGAACAACCAACCCTCAAGTGAGGGTTTACATAAGGTATTTATAGGAGGGAAGCTAGGGCAACACTCCTAGTTCCCTTCCTTTCCTTTATGGGCTTGGGCCTAAGCTCATGGGCCTTCTACATAAGCTTAAGGCTAATAACAAACATAAAGGCCATAATAAAGCTAACTATTACATATTAATTACTAACACTTGATTATGGTTTAGGAGTGATTCCAACACGAACACTATTAATGACAACGATATTAACAAAATAATACATCCCTGTTTGGGGTTAACATTAATTCAAGTAGTTGATACATCAGTTTAGCTACTACATACCCTAATACAAAATTCATCCCTTGTTACAAACAGTTACAATTACAACCAAATATGACAACAACATGTCAACCAAACACATACTCTGTGTTTAAAAAAAATTTTAGCCATATGCTCACGATATGCAAGGGCAGCCTGTACAGGGTTATTGACGGCCAATGACTTCCCATGTGACAGTCTGTATAAGAATATGCATACCCAGATACCACATTCACCAAACAGAGTACCCTGATCTGGAACGTTGGGTGCATTCTTGAAGGTAATTGCATATGTTGTTGGAATTATACCTTTCTTCTGGAAGACACTGGCTTTCTCTAGAACAATCGGTAGTCCAGCCTGTATATACATCCAAACATATTTTGTTATTTTACATACCTACTTAACACAATACATAACAACTTAAATGTTTACATCTGACACACTGAAGCTACAACATACACTGAAAACGTAAACTACACCAAACTACAATGAAACCAGACATCCTAATAAGCCGCCATATCACGATGAGTCTGCAAAATAAGTGATTCACGTAACGGTTTGAACAAAAAGGAGCCAACATCTCCCTCGATGCCCATGTGCTGGAAGTTCCCAGTAGCAAGCTTGTAAAGTACAATGGTTGCGTTAAATCCTTCCTGGTTTCCAACTTCAAGTACAGGGTCGTCGTTGTCGTCAAAACCAATTAATTTGAGTGCTATTGGAGTGGTGATGCTAAGAAGCTGTGTAGCAGATGCTATCGTTCCACCAACAACCGTTATAGCCCATATAGAGAAAACAGAACTAACATCCCCATGAATGTTTCCAGATACCACAAGATTGTCTCTTAGGTTTGAAACATAGAACGGTAAAGGAAGTTTGCCTATTAATTCATCAGGTATGTTCAGGAGTTGGAAACGGTGGGTGAGCAAGTCAAAAGAAACAATCAAATAGCTGTCGAATGTGGTACCATCATTAGCACACAACCATTGATAACCACACCAATAGATATAACCCCCAACATTTGCTTGACTTGCTTTTTTGATTTTGATTATGTTAGGAAGCAAGCAATGCTGACCTAACGCCGTCCATTGTTTTGAGGAGAGTGTGAAAATTAAGACAGTTCATGGCTGTGTTGGATTGAATGGGTATGAAATTTTTAGGAAGGTCGGATAAAAATTGTCAGGACGAATCCCAAAAGCCAAAAAGCGTTTTTCATACTCCTGTGATGTGTTCAAATAGGGGACAAACGTGCCGACTGATCGGTTGATGGATGGGTTCCAAACGACCGCCATGGTATCACGGACAATTGGTCCATAGGTAAAACCCCAAACTCCATGTGACCAACCAATTGGTTTGACGTCAGAAAAAGAAATGTTTGAGGAAAGAGGGTTCAAGTCAAAATTTTGATCTACCAAACCAACGTAACCTTTAAGACTCTGCTTGTACAGCAAAAGGTATGAAACTGGTGGAGTGATTCGAACACCATAATGAACGGTGAAATGCATGTTGTCTATGCAAGACTTCCAAGCCTTGCAGACACTGCGACATTGAGCCACACACTTCACTGAGAGCCTATTAACTATGTCCATTTGAACTTCAATTGGAATGGTGTCAGACATCGTGAAATTTTAATGGGCAACTGTGAAATCAATTAAGATGGGCAACTTTCACAAGAATTTTGTGGGCAACTATGAAACTGTAAGTATGTGTTTAGTGTTGTATGGAAAGTAAGAGTATTATAAATAGAACAATTAGAGCATTCATATATAGGGACCAACCAATAAGATATGCATTTAAGAAATAGTACTTGCATTAAATGGTTAAACAGTTAAGTTGGAGTTTAAAGAGTTGACTTGTGCTTAATACTACCATCAAATTAATGAACAAGTACAATGGGCAGGTTCATATACACTTGAAAGTGTATGTTCCATAATTTATTATAGTTGGGCAACTATGACGCATGGGCAACTTAGTCAATAAATAGTTTGTTTGTAACTACTAGTTACAAAACTGTTGTTCCTTTTCATTGATAGGCAACTTAGTCAATAACTAGTTTGACAAACATTTATCAATTAAGAACTTAAAGCAATGGTACCTGTAAACATGCCCGCATCTCCTTGTACCAAGGACGCCACTCAGCTTCAGGCTTATAGCCACTGTCATAAAAGGTTACAACCCCCGTCCTAATATGGAATCGAGCCAGAAACCAATGTTTTTCCTTTTCATTGATAGGCATATAAACCTGCCGTATAATACCAAAGGCCAGGTTAACAAAACACATACCAATATATGTATAAAGGAATTAACACGACTATTACCTGTTCAACATCAGCCCATTGGAGTTTGTACTTTTCCCCGTTAACATACCAAATGGGGATGGAGTCTTCTAAGAGCAACTGAACAAAGTATGCAGTAACCATAGCCCAATCAGTGCCATCGGGTCTGAAATGCAACATGTATTCCACCCACAACTCTATGTGCTATAAAGCAACAATAAAAAATGATTAGGGTATAAAAGCAACAATATAAAATGAATGTACTATCGGAGTGAAAGATATGCGTGACTGTTACCTCGTCCATAAGCCAACCTTTCTTAGGAGGGTCTAAACACACTAAGGATTTCCAAAACCTCCGATCCACACAAACTTCTTTGGACCAAGGAAACATACATCGAAGGGGCCCCTGCTTTCCAAGAAATTCGTCGTACTCATCAGTAAGATGTACTTTGTCGATAGCCTTGTTCCTTTAGGAAAGAACCTACAGACACGTTGTTACTAACACGTAAATTAAAAACAGTTTAAAAAAATATAAATGTTAAAAGTTGTTTTTCATACCTCAACCCAAGGTTTAACATTTTGTAACTGTGCGGTCATATCTGGATCCCGGCACCCAGGTGTTCGATTATTTTTAGATTCCACAAATCTTTTTGACCAGTAAAAAGACGACTCAGCACCATCTTTTTTACTCCTCATGTCAGGTGTTATGTCTGCCTTGGCTCTTTTCCAATGGTTTGAATTATAGAAAGCTATAGACCTCTTTTTTTCTTCCTTCGTAATCTTCAACAACTTTGCCTTTTGCAACCTGCGATTCTTCTCCTCTATCATCGCCATTAGAAAATCCTTTTCCATCATCTTTTGTTCTTCCATCCTCCACCGTTCTTCCTCTTCTTTCCTCAACCTTAATTCCTCTTCCAACAGATACTCCTGAGTAACAGGTGATGCATTTAAAATACATTTAATACTATACTATGGAAAAAGTGTACATTTGGAAATCACATTACCAGAACTACATCATCCTCATCATCACAATCAGCCAGCTCTGAACGACTGCTAGAAATAAGAGAGTCAACCAATTCTTAGAATTCACGATTTAGTTGGTCTCGAAACTCATAGCTGAGGTGGGAAAAGGATGCAGTAAAGTCCAATTTATCCTGTAAGCGAAATAAAGTTTATTGTAAAACAAACGGATAGTTTAAAGAAATAAAGATAATATATCGATGAACTGGCCTACCCGAAATCCGCAAGTTCTTTCACATGCAAGGACCTACAAAGTAATAAAGGGTATTATCCTTAACAATAATTCTAATATAAACGTATAGTTATTATTTAACATTCACTAGTAAATAACCTGAATAATAGCCTCGAGTTTGAAAACACGAGAATTCAACTCTTGAATGACACAATCCTTGAGGCTGATTTCTGTTAGAAGACTACTGGTCTGTACCCTAGACACAATCGGTAAATACTTTTTTTCTGTCCTACCACGTTTTCGTGCAGTAGCCAACTTCTGTAGATACACATCGTAATCATGCGGTAATTTTGTTGGAAGACTCCTTGGTATGTAGTGCATGTAAAATTACCTAAATTGAATATACCACTCCGACTGGTGCTCGTCTAATGTTGGTTTCAGATCATAAATTATCTTCGAGTCCTAAATAACATCATCAACAACAAGGAAATTAAATTGCATATACCAGTCCGACTGGTGCTCGTCTAATGCATTGAAACATTTGAATGTGTTTTACCTTGCCAAATAGCAATCCATAATCCGATCTTGTAAACATTACTTTCCTTGACCATGCTACTGCCCTTGGTATGACATCTGGGAATTTATTCCACCAACGACTGCTTCTTTTAAACGACTCAAGAATCCATGTCTACAATAATAAAGATGCATTACTCTCATACCTTGGGTTCAATAATAATACTAAGAAAAGATAATATAAATAGGAATAACCTTGAATGCCCAAACAAATCCAACAACCGTGTATGTTGGAACATAATTCCGTGATCTTTCCAGACCCTTTAGGTGTTCCCACTTGTGGTTTGATACAACGTCTAGTATCTGGTCGTACAAGTGCCTCCAAATGTGCTCCCCCCATGGAAAGGAATTCCATGCTTCTAGGTCTTCGACCAAACGAAGGAGTGAATCATCCACCTCTTCAACCAATAAGCGACCCATAAAAATAACCTCTAACGATACAATAGACACACACGGACTGCGTCTTCATCAGTTAATTTACCGAACAACTCTTCATCCTCAATAACACCAAGAAGATCTAAGTTGGAAAGTTTTACCCCTAATTTTTTTGGAAATACCCTCAACTTAAATGTTAAATCCCCTGAACTATATAAATCAAAACTTGCTGTCCCAAAACGAAAGCCTGTTATAAGACAAAACTTGGGTCGACCAAAATGTAGACTACGACCATCAAGAGTATATATAAGGGGCATGTCATAGCTTGTTTTATCCACAAAACCCTATTTTTGTAAAACATAATCTAACAAATGTGGTTCATGGTCAAAAAAGAACATATCCAGCCACCCTCCAAAACAGGTTGTCCTAAACAATTTCCTTCGAGTATCTTTCAGCTTTTCTTTAATTATTGAAAAGTATTTCAATTTGCTCCTAACGATGACATTGGCTTCGTATTCCTTAGAAGAAAAAAAAAACAAGTTAACATCAATTAACAAGTATCTTATGACAACTACAATCAATAAAAACACGTATACTGACTTCCTAATACTGCAATCATATTTAACAAATGAATTATTTGTATCATACTCACACCAAATAAACAATGGCCCAATTTTAGACAACTTTTTTAACATTTGAATGAGGCTCAGATCTGTATAAATCAATAGTTTACAAAACATCAGGATATAACCGCCATGGCTGCAATAGTATAAACTATAGAATTGCCATGCCAAGATACGGAATATCGCATCACATGCGTGATTTAATAAGATACATGTCGTCACAGCCTCATACACACACACACACACACACCTTATGTATACACACACCATGGGATTTGCTACATTGTTGAACAAACATAATTATAGTTTCGCTAGATTCTTGAAAAAAGATAAGGAACAATATGATATAGTTGCGGATTCAAAAGAAAGTTGAACATACCAATGTGGCCGCGTTAGTTTGTAGGTGTGTATGGAATTTCAACTTAGTGAACCCTTCTGAATCCCCCTACAGTACCTTTTGTCGTTTCAACTCCTTTTGGGCAAAGGCCTGCACCAGGCGGATTGCTAGATCGTTGAAAAAACAAAAGGCACTGTTTGGGAATTCAGAATGGATAACTATGCTGAAATTCCGTACACATATACAAAGTAACGTGGCCACCTAGAAATGTTCAACTTCCCTTTTAATCCACAAGTATATCATATTGATCCTTAACTTTTTTTAACAAACTATCAAAAGTGTATAACAAGTATATCAGACTCATATAAACTTCGAAAATGATTGTGCATTCTGATATGCATTAGCAAGGCTCAGATCTGTAAAAAAGTTGGATAAGCACCGGAACATCAGGATATAACCGCCATGGCTGCAAAATTATGTAATACAATTGCCATGCCAACGTACGGTAAATCACATCATTTGCATATCAAAATAAGATATTCGTCATCACAGCCTCTTGCATATCACAAATACACAGTTGTGGACAACAGGAACTGAAAACGGTTAATTTTGGTTTTTAAAATCATACTTATAGTTTTGCTAGATTCTTAAAAAAAGTTAAAGAACAATTTGATATACTTGCGCATTCAAAAAGAAGTTGAACATACCAATGTGGCCGCATTATTTTGTAGGTGTGTATGGAATTTCAACTTAGTGAACCCTTCTGAATCCCCCTACAGTACCATTTGCCGTTTCAACTCCCTTTGAGCAAAGGCCTGCACCAGGCGGATTGCTAGATTGTTGAAAAAACAAAAGGCACTGTTTGGAAATTAAGAATGGATAACTATGCTGAAATTCCGTACGCATATACAAAGTAATGTGACCACCTAGAAATGTTCTACTTCCCTTTTAATCCACAAGTATATCAAATTGATCCTTAACTTTTTTTAAAAACCTAGCAATAGTATATAAGAAGTATATCAGACTCATATAAACTTCCAAAGCGAGTGTGTAGTGTAATATGCATTAACAAGGCTCAGATCTGTAAAAAAGTTGGATAAACACCAGAACATCAGGATATAACCGCCATGGCTGCAAAATAATGTAATTAAATTGCCATACCAACATACGGTAAATCACATCATTTGCGTATCATATAAGATAATCTGTCATCACAGCCTCTTGCATATCACAAATACACACATGTGTCCCAAAATAAACCAACTACTTCAAACAATTACCTATGTAAAGGAGTTGGTTAACAAAGTTGATTGTCAATATGTTATAAACAAGTGGATAAACGTTAGTACTTTGACCCTCCACTCGAAATCCAATGGCATGCCAAAACCCATTGCTATGACAGTGACATAGGAATGGGTTTTTTAGGGGAAGCTCAAAGTACCAACGTCCTTTCTACAATTCGTGGATTCTAGAAATAATCATGAAGTGTGGCGTGTCATGAACATTACACACTATCGTGATCATTGAGATATTCAAAGACGATTTGAATGTATGAAGTTGCGTATGGCCACATTCTTACTTTCAACTTGACTTTCAATCCACAAGTATATCATATTGTTCCTTCTTTGTTAAGTAACTCCTTTACATATATAAACTAAATTTTTATAAAAATCTATCAACAGTCTATAACAATTAACATCAATTAACAAGTATCTTACGACAACTACAATCAATAAAAAAACGTATACTGACTTCCTAATACTGCAATCATATTTAACAAATGAATTATTTGTATCATACTCACACCAAATAAACAATGGCCCAATTTTAGACAACTTTTTTAACATTTGAATGAGGCTCAGATCTGTATAAATCAATAGTTTACAAAACATCAGGATATAACCGCCATGGCTGCAATAGTATAAACTATAGAATTGCCATGCCAAGATACGGAATATCGCATCACATGCGTGATTTAATAAGATACATGTCGTCACAGCCTCATACACACACACACACACACACACACCTTATGTATACACACACCATGGGATTTGCTACATTGTTGAACAAACATAATTATAGTTTCGCTAGATTCTTGAAAAAAGATAAGGAACAATATGATATAGTTGCGGATTCAAAAGAAAGTTGAACATACCAATGTGGCCGCGTTAGTTTGTAGGTGTGTATGGAATTTCAACTTAGTGAACCCTTCTGAATCCCCCTACAGTACCTTTTGTCGTTTCAACTCCTTTTGGGCAAAGGCCTGCACCAGGCGGATTGCTAGATCGTTGAAAAAACAAAAGGCACTGTTTGGGAATTCAGAATGGATAACTATGCTGAAATTCCGTACACATATACAAAGTAACGTGGCCACCTAGAAATGTTCAACTTCCCTTTTAATCCACAAGTATATCATATTGATCCTTAACTTTTTTTAACAAACTATCAAAAGTGTATAACAAGTATATCAGACTCATATAAACTTCGAAAATGATTGTGCATTCTGATATACATTAGCAAGGCTCAGATCTGTAAAAAAGTTGGATAAGCACTGGAACATCAGGATATAACCGCCATGGCTGCAAAATTATGTAATACAATTGCCATGCCAACGTAAGGTAAATCACATCATTTGCATATCAAAATAAGATATTCGTCATCACAGCCTCTTGCATATCACAAATACACAGTTGTGGACAACAGGAACTGAAAACGGTTAATTTTGGTTTTTAAAATCATACTTATAGTTTTGCTAGATTCTTAAAAAAAGTTAAAGAACAATTTGATATACTTGCGCATTCAAAAAAAAGTTGAACATACCAATGTGGCCGCATTATTTTGTAGGTGTGTATGGAATTTCAACTTAGTGAACCCTTCTGAATCCCCCTACAGTACCATTTGCCGTTTCAACTCCCTTTGAGCAAAGGCCTGCACCAGGCGGATTGCTAGATTGTTGAAAAAACAAAAGGCACTGTTTGGAAATTAAGAATGGATAACTATGCTGAAATTCCGTACGCATATACAAAGTAATGTGACCACCTAGAAATGTTCTACTTCCCTTTTAATCCACAAGTATATCAAATTGATCCTTAACTTTTTTTAAAAACCTAGCAATAGTATATAAGAAGTATATCAGACTCATATAAACTTCCAAAGCGAGTGTGTAGTGTAATATGCATTAACAAGGCTCAGATCTGTAAAAAAGTTGGATAAACACCAGAACATCAGGATATAACCGCCATGGCTGCAAAATAATGTAATTAAATTGCCATACCAACATACGGTAAATCACATCATTTGCGTATCATATAAGATAATCTGTCATCACAGCCTCTTGCATATCACAAATACACACATGTGTCCCAAAATAAACCAACTACTTCAAACAATTACCTATGTAAAGGAGTTGGTTAACAAAGTTGATTGTCAATATGTTATAAACAAGTGGATAAACGTTAGTACTTTGACCCTCCACTCGAAATCCAATGGCATGCCAAAACCCATTGCTATGACAGTGACATAGGAATGGGTTTTTTAGGGGAAGCTCAAAGTACCAACGTCCTTTCTACAATTCGTGGATTCTAGAAATAATCATGAAGTGTGGCGTGTCATGAACATTACACACTATCGTGATCATTGAGATATTCAAAGACGATTTGAATGTATGAAGTTGCGTATGGCCACATTCTTACTTTCAACTTGACTTTCAATCCACAAGTATATCATATTGTTCCTTCTTTGTTAAGTAACTCCTTTACATATATAAACTAAATTTTTATAAAAATCTATCAACAGTCTATAACAATTATATGACACTCATTGCAAATTACTGGCAATATTATGATACGTACAGCCCATTTATTGTTACGGTTACCTGATGATGAGGGCTGAATATTTAAGGGTAGAAAGGTGGTGCAAAAGGGTTTAGCTTGCTCTCAGAGCTCATAACTGTGTATGTGATTTTAGTGTGTAATTTTTGGTGTGAAACTCTGTATGTGTGTGAGAGAGAGAGAGAGCAGAGATGATAAGAAGAGAGATGAAAGGGTTTGTAATGATAGTGCTATAATAGTGCAGAGTGAAGTGGGGTTAATGAGGCACCCTCACAAACCCTTTCATATCTCTCGCCACCATTCCACCACTATCATTACCAACCTTTTCATCTATTTTCTTATCATCTCTGACCTCTCTTTCTCACACACACACACAGAGTTTCACACCAAAAATTACACACTAAAAACACCCACACAGTTATGAACTCTCAGAGTAAGCTAAACCCTTTTGAACCACCTTTCTACCCTTCGAGATTCAACCCTCATCATCAGTTTCAAAATATCAAGATAATATAAAGTAACAAAATATCAAGATATGAAAAAATTAACTTCCCTAAATGGCCCATGGGCTACAGTCGGCTTTGACATTGGTCTAAAACTCCTCCATATACTTGTTTGTTCACGTGAAATCCAGGTTTGCTGATTAAATAGCATGTCAGATCTAGGTTGATTTATGATTCACACAAATGATCCCAGGTCTGACATGCCATTCAATCAACAAAGCTGAATTGTAAGTAAACAAACTATCTGCATTTGATTAACCTGCCTGCATCTAAGATATAACCGCCATAGCTGCAAACAGTAGTGAATAATCAAACATGGATGAACGACACCATATTAAGTTTTTTTTGCTACTCATAGGTGGTGCCGTACAACCATCTTTGGTCATTGATATGTTAGTTTCGTAACATAATACGGAGGCTCAGATCTGTATAAATCAATAGTTTACAGAACATCAGGATACAACCGTCATGGCTGCAATAGTATAGAATTGCCGCGCCATGAAACGGAATATCGCATCATTTGCATGATTTAATAAGATACTTGTCATCACAGCCTCTTACCAATTAACAGCATATATACATAATGGAATTGTTTGAAAAAGTTACATGTCTAGTTTACTCACATACATGATACAAATCTTCGAGCCAAGCATGCTGCATTGGGACGGGCGTCTGCTAGGGAGAAATGATTATATACTCTCACAGAAAATATATATTCATGTGTTGCCATAGGATGCCAGCCACAATGAAACATGATTGACCCGAAGATGTTAATCATCTATGTGAGTATACCAATCAGCAGTTTCTATTTATATGCATTAGCAAGGCTCAGATCTGTAAAAGGTTTGATAAACACAAAAACATCAGGATATAACCGCTGTGGCTGCAAAATAATGTATTAAAATTGCCATGCCAACATACGGTAAATCATATCATTTGCATATCAAATAAGATAATCATCATCACAGCCTCTTGCATGTACTAAATACAAAATACATTTCAAACCTTCCTTCTCAAACACACATTGGCAATAAATAAGCAAA
Organism: Chrysanthemum seticuspe; assembly: GCA_019973895.1. Lineage (NCBI taxonomy): Eukaryota > Viridiplantae > Streptophyta > Magnoliopsida > Asterales > Asteraceae > Chrysanthemum > Chrysanthemum seticuspe. The sequence goes on from BPTQ01000007.1 coordinate 37,828,217, forward strand.
AGTTGCCCAATAAATCAGCTACGTAAGTACAATGTGGGCCCATGTCAACTATATGGGAGAGGTTCCACCTGCACCACATTTATTGACATATTGAGGGTAATAAATTATCAAACTTACCCACCTTATATGTGTGAATTTAAATTCAAGTGGTGTTGCTAAATAGGTTACAAAATTCTATCAAAAATGTCTACAAAAGACTTCAGCCAACAATTTCCGGAACTATTTTCGCAACAAAAAGACTTCGGCCAACAGTTTCCGGAACAAAAAGACTTTGGCCAACAAATTGATGAAGAACAACTTTTAATAGAAATGGAGGAGGCTGCTATTAAGGAGGAAGAAGAATGGGAGATAGCAGAAAGAGAAGCTGCTCTTAAGGAGGAAGCCGAAAGGGAGCGACTTATGCTTCAAGATGAAGAAGTGTTGTTAGAGATGGAGGAAGCTGCTCGGGACAGAGAATTCAATGCATTGTATGCAGAGTGGGATGAGCGCAGATTTGAAGGTTGCTCTGAGTATCTTTACGACGATGGTTACGACTCTAACAACTCTCAAACTTGGGATCACCCGGATTATATTTAGTTGTGTCGCAGTTTAATTTTCAGTGTATTTTGTTTTGTTAACACAACCAGTTTGCACCATGATTAGAGTGCTTTATTCACTTACTACCACTTATCTTACTTAGTCTACAACAACATCCATCATTTTGTTTCTCAAACTTAATAAGTAGCAACAAATCACTAAAACCACAAGAACAAATAATCACCCAATACGTTACCAGTTTTCTTACACTGCTTTATTCACATCCACAATTTGTTTCACAAAACTTAACAAAAACAATTAATCACCCAATACGTTAACTACTAAATAAGCGAAACCCTATATCAATACGATACCAACTTAAAAAGGTAACCCTAAATAAGCGAAACCTTAAATAACCGATACACAATCAATAACCGACACCCTAAATTAGCGAAACCCTAAATTAACAAAACCATAAATCAATAGATGAAATACGTAAAATTAAACGCCCAAATAGCGAAACCCTTAATCAAAAACAAAATTACTTACCCTAGCACAAATAGTTTTTCTTATAGACATTAGCTGGTAGAGTGTCGTGGCGATGTGAAGAAGTGTGTTATCTGTTGAGGAAGAAAGTGTGTTATGGTGGTTGTGGAAGAAGTGTGGTGGTTATGGAAGAACTGTGTTGAGGAAGAAATAAGAAGTGTGTTGAGGAAGATTGTATTTGTATATATAAAGTGTATAAATTTATACATGTTATAAAATTATTTATACCCTTTTTAATTTTTTTTATACAAATAATACTTTAATACTATATACATAGTAAGTTGCCCAAAAGTACATAAGGGTGGGACCCGGTTGCCCAAGATTTTTGTACTTTTTATTAATAAAATAAGACCATACTTTTTAACTAAAAGACAAAAAATGTCAGTTGCCAACATTGAAAGTTAAAGTTGCCTAACCAATTAAATAGTACACTTGTACTAAGAAAGTACATGGTGGCCCCACAACATGGGACACATGTCAATTATTTGGGATGGTTGCCCAAATTTGGAGTTGGGAGAGTTGCCCATGGGGCATTATGAGAAGTGAAAAAAAAGTGAGGCATTTGGGGTAATAATGTTGGGCAACTAGGGCAATTAGATAATTTTCCCTTTAAATAATGTTTTAGAAATTGTTTTGGAAAGTGGTATGGACATTTTTTTGTACTTAATTTTATTCATCTTTGTTTATATTGAAAGTGTTTGCGACAAAGTAATGCAATATATGAAATTTTGTGTTGAATTACTTTTGTGTTGTAGTCATTGGACCAATATGCTCGAAAGGGCTAACTAAAACAAATCAACCAAATTTGCGAAAGCTGGTATCAAGGCACGTACAAATGGCTTCCTCTAAGTTAGCGGATTGTTTTTAGTACCATTAGAGGGGAGGGAGTGGGCATCGGGTACCAAATCGGGTAGGTGTACCCGATCGGTAACACCGCCGCCGGTAGGGCGGGTATCAAATTCGGCTATCAAAATCGGCTTGGTAACCCGAGCGTTTGTAGGAGCGTATTTTTGAAAAAAATGGGACGTTACATATAGCAACGGCTATATTTGGCCACAATAAAAAAAAAATAAAAATTTTGAGATGAATGAACAACGGGAGATGAAGTATTTTTTGGAGCCGCATGATCACATTCGCGATCCCGCTATGTTGGAATTCGTTCTGAACCAAAAACGTCAACTTGCAGCCAACACACGGATGGGCTTGCAATTTTTAAGTTGTAGTTTCAACTTGTTTTAATTTCAAATTATGTAATGTTTTATGTTATGTTTAAGTATTATGTTATGTTTTTTTTTAAGTATTATGTAATGTTTTTAAGTATTATGTTATGTTTTTTTTTAAGTATTATGTAATGTTTTATTTTATTTAATGAAATGGTATGTTTTTATTTTAAATATTGTATGTGATTTTATGTATGAAAAAAAAAAAAAAAAAAATCGGGTACAAATTGGTGACCACTCCCTCCACTTAGGGTATGGTTAGGGTAAGATTGGGTAGTTTTGATGTGTAATGTTTTTATTGGATGGAGGTGAGGTGGCACCTAGGGTATTAGGTGACCACTCCCCCCTCTCTAAGGGGCTACAAGTTTTTTATTATGGTTTTTACCCATCCTAATAAACTATTACAACAAATACTTAATTACTACATTTTTGTATTTAAATGGCTATATGTAAATGCTTTACAAAAATAACATGTATCCTTAAATTATACTTAAGATAACATTATATTTGTTATCAACAAAACACAAGAGATCGCAAAATATTAATAAACGTTTTTACGGTTTATTTGTATTAACATTATAGTTTGACTATCGGGTTTAACTAGACAATCACGTATAGTCTTCAACTTATAAAAGGCGTAGTTAAACCTACTCAATGGCCTATTTGTAATATAATACATAGAAACACGATTTTGGGGTGTTACAAATCTACCCTCCCCTTATTTAGATTTCGTCCATGAAATATTAGTTACTTAACACTTACGACCATTCGCAAAACTTTCCTACATCTATAGCCATCATGCCAAATCACTATTAATTCAATTGCTACATATCACTTAAACTAATAATCTCAACTTCACAAAGTCATAGTTTACTAAAAACTTAACTTAATTCATATACTCATTATAGGCATCATTCTTAAGGTTTCACACATAACCTTAATGGCATCATGATCTTTCCATTCATTGAATTTCTTTTCTTTTGACGTCTAACTTTTTATAGTTTTCATTTTCTATTTCTCTACTCGCACTCATTCCATATTGGACACACATAAGCCCACTATTGACAATACGTTATTTACATAATAAGGCGTCCCAATCTATGCAAGTAAGAAATTATAAATTTATTGTTCGATGATTTACAATTTCCTTATTTAAATGAGAAGGCATTTTAATCCATTTAAATAAGGAGATTATAAATCATCCTACTTAAGCATTCCCGACACAAAATTGATACTCCTATCTTTTTTGATTTTCTTGCCTTACTTTATACTTACACCTCTTCATTTTTACGTATCTTACTATACATTTTAACTTGCTTATTACTAGCATTGGATCCAATCTCATTACTTCTTTACTCAAAAGGGTTTATGACAAGCTACACAAGCCATATATGTAGGGTTCTGGTGGAACTACAATCATGCAATGAAGGAAAAGCTACACCATGCCATAAATGACAAGCTACACAAGCCATATATGTAGGGTTCTGGTGGTCGTCTACACAGCTAAAGCATGTACATCGAAAATAAACACTGAAAACCGACCAAAACAATTGTGCATAGGACTTATAAATAATGATATAACCTATAGTTGACACATAAAAAGAGTGTTAAGAAAACTTATTTGTTAATCCTACTAGCTGTAAGCTTTTTTACTTGATTCAGTTTCACGAAACACATTCTTTACCTTTCTAGATCCTTCGCGTCCTTGATTAGGGTATCCTGAGAATATCACCAATAGGGTTGCATCAAGTATCTACTGGTACTAGACAATAGGACTAGGGCTACGAACCTATCACAAGCTAGGTGAGTACGAACTTGGTTGAAAACACTAATTGATCTTTAGGATGAAAGGGTTTCGATTAGGGTTTTGGAAAACCCTAATCATCCTTATGTATTTGCGACCGACCAAAGGGTTGTAAACCATTTGGTTTTTCAGTGCTATAGTTGACCAGTGTCAACTGAGGGCTTTGACCAAAAAGGGTTTTCCCTTTTTGGTGCTTTCGTCTAATTGCAAATCGAGAGAAGGAGCGAGGAGATTTTAGGGATGTTTGAGGAGTTATATGATGTGTGTGAAACCATTTGAGACATTTTGTACTTTATAGGGCCCAAAGGAGAGTTCTAAAATTACTTGGAGACCAAGTAATTCTAATTTGACAAAAACTCAAATACCCCTTGTGTGGGTTTCTTTAGAACCGACAAACAACCCTAAAGGGTTGTTCGTTTGGCCTTTTTTCATGTTAATCCCCTCTAATATTTATCTAGGATGAATACTAGACTTTGGTTAATTACCATTTAGCCTCTTGATGAAAATAACGCTATATTTTCATTTCCTCAACTCTTTCATTTCATTTTGTAACTCGTTTCTTATTTCCACTTGCGTTGTCCCATTTAGTGTGCACCGGAGTGATCCTTCGGCATTTCCGTAAAGGCAAGTGTAAAAGGAATTGTGTTGTTTGCACATAAACCCTTCAGACTCCCACTTATGCAAATACAGCAACAGAGGAATCTTCTTTCACTATATCAAGAGGTCCCGACCAAGACATTTCAGTACCTCACTCACAAAAATTGATTTAATACCCAATTAGCGACATGCTTATTATTAGATACGCCTAACTAAGTCCAACTCAAACTTTAGGTTGAATTATAACTAAAACTCTTGTTTGAGTTCAGGGTATATGACAGTTCCCTTTACACTTTTTCGATATTTTTGAAAGTATTAGACATGAATGTATATTCTACACTACTTTCTTCCTTTCTTGTTCTCGTGATACTCCATTTTTCCTCCCAAAGTTCTTTAGGAACTTTACACGCATAGACATGCTTTTCACAAATCGTGTTCACACAAGGTGCCCAAGAAAAATATCCTTTCTCAAGTCTATTTCAACTTGGAGTTACAAATTGCCATTTTGGTCAATAAGTCATTTTTACTTACTTCCCACTGAACTTGACCTTAGCACACAGCGTTACGCTTTTATGCTGTATCTGGAAACTAAGTTTAAATCCATAGAGAAACAAAGACAAATGTCTTACATCCTTAGGTCATTAAGATAATCCGTCATGATCAGAGAATGGCAATTAAATTGATCCATGTGGTCGCTTCTCGATCATGGTATTGTCCAACATTTGACGCCAGAAATGCTTAACAAACTCACTATCTACGCCGAAAATTTTCTCGTTCTATAATAGTTGTAATCATTATCTGGGTATCCCTCTATGATAATCAGCTAAGAACTCCTTTAGAATAAAATATCTTCTATTCACATATTTAAAATAGGCTAAGTAGAATCTACTCATAATGTCTCATATGATTTCACGAGTCAATGACATTACCTCGATACCTGCGTGGTTGATTTAGCTCATACCAGAAAGTGTTCGGGAGTTTGTCACTACTTTTTTATTCGTTGGTAGTATCTGTTAAAATTATTCCCAAAGGGATAGGATAATTACCTTAGGAAAGGTAAAAATCTAATGTCTTGGATTCATATCCTCGGCGAAGAATGAATTTGAAAATCACGTCTTAAGTTTAATGTTTTATGCTTAGTTGTTGTGTTTTTTAGTTTGTTTATGGATTATAAGACTAAAATTAAAATTGAAATAAGCAAAGAGTATCTAATACTAATAACATTTCTAAAGCAAGAATTATTAGAAATAAACTACAGGAATAAGCAAAATGGCAAGAGTCTAAAACTTGTACTTAAGGAAATATGTTTTCCTGAAAATGATGATTTAAAATGTCATGATTATTTTTTAACAACATAGAAGTTAATTGGTGAAATAAAACTCGAATAAGGATTAAAATTATCCACACGGACGCGTATTTCTAGCTTAACCCTTATTCGCACATGTTAAACCTATTAGTTGATAATTTAGGTTAAGTATTAACTACTAGAACGTTTTGACTTTTTCAACGGCTTTTTCCTGTTAAATCAGATAAAAAAAATTCTAAGCATACTTTAAGTTGGATGTCTCTCTGTTAGATCATCATTCTATCACATAACAACATATATTTTAGAGAGAGAGAGTGGAAGGATCTTATGAATAATAATGAAGATTAATTTCTCAAAGAACCAACAGTCTCTCCCTTCAAGGGAGGGGGTATTTATAATTTTTACAAGGATAAGAGCGTTTCCCTAGGTTCTAAAAGAACCATACATCACAACCCATGTGCTTGCTACATGAGCCAATTATTTAATTACAAACAATTATAAACCATATTATCTAACGACCTATTACAAATGTAATGACCGATACTTCATAATAATAACATGTTCCTAACAATCTCCCCTAAGGGTTGGTCGTCATTTGTTGTCTTGCTTATATCTTTTGACGTCTTGAACTTATTTGGTGTTCTTTACATGTGACGTCTTTGAATCTTTGCTTCTTTGTTCTTGTTTTTGTGATCAGATATTGGTGTAGTCTGCCCTTTTATCAAAATCTTTTTTCCTGGTTCTTTTATGTCTTATTCCCACATGCTCATACTTCTTGTGAAGTTTGTGATTCATACACGTGAAGTTCTCATTCTTTAGCTTTGATCTGTGTCTTGTGACTTTGAAGATTCTTCATAATGCGTGTATGAGTATGTGGAAATGAGATGTTGATGGTAATGATGGTGATAATAGTCTTTGATGGAACTTCTGGCCTTCATAAGTACTTGCATGAACACAGTTAGCTATAAAGTTCCTGACGTAAGTGTTTGGATATTTTGTACATGTACATCCCAGATCGCTGGCGCGTTCTTTGACGAGTCTCAGACCGGATGGTCACTGCATGTCCCCGTACTTAATATCTTCAAATTGTCATTTTGAGTCGCTAGAGTACACCAAGGTATCACTCCACGACTATATATCATTTGAAACCATCGCGAACACAAAGCGTAACGCGTAAAGGATTGCCAAAGTGACCTACTGTCAGGGCTGTTTGATGTTGACCCTGTCAGGAATTTTCATTCAATCACTGAGGAATACGTGTGTGTATCCTCTCATAAATGTTCTAGCAGATTGCTAGGATCTTCGTAGGACTCTAAGATTTACATCTCGTGTTCTTAATGTTGAACAACAAGTGTAGAGATATTAAATGTTCCTAAGAGATCTTTTGATGAATCTCGTGGCTCTAGAGTCGATTCGTGTGATTTGTATAAGTAGTTGGAGACTGGAGTGGTGTCTCCTGTTTCAATATCAACACATCTCAGAGTGAGTGGTCGATAGATTATGCCGGGTTTCCTGCTAGAAGGTTAAGTGCATTGCGTCACTGGGTCCGTGACGACTTGTCTTCAATACCATCATCATCTTTGTGACAACCAGTAGCATATGAATTGAACCAGGTTTCTGCCCTAAGTTGATTATGGAGGGCTATTTCTTTTCACCATTTTCTTAACTTTTCTTTTTAATTCTTCAACCACTTCTTTCTTTTTTCTCATATTACTTCTTTTTTAATCATACCTAAGGATTTTCTAGTTCTAACTATTGATGTTGTCCTTGGGTAGATCCCTCCGGCTCTGGCGGATCATAGGACCAATTTCCTATCCTTAGTCACCTTATAACTCCATGACTGTCCTATATTTCTAAACCATTTCTTGAAAATCTCTCAAAGTGTTTATGATTATAAAACATATTTTATTAAAACCTTGAGAGTTTTAGATTTTCATAAATACTCCCTCTCCACATGTGCTTATATTGTTTTAACTTAAATCTGCACATTGAGGGAAGAGTTCGCACTTCTGAATTGATCGCCTCTTAATGGATAATTCCCCGTGAAACATGTTTACGTTGTTAGCTAAAGGGGTCCATTATCAGCCTTTAGGTGATAACTAGCCCTAGTAACCAACTTGAAGGTGTAAGCACTTCTCGATTGAGAAGGCTAGACCCGTCAAATTTCATGTCTATCAAGAGATTCTCGAAATGGTACATTCTACTAGGACAATTCCTTTGCGAGGCACGTTTACATCACTGAAAAAATCAGCTAGAAATTATTACCCGTCCCAGACAAGTCTTTTTTTATTACTAACATTTTATGTTTCGTCAATTCGTTGGTGATATCTGAGTCGAACACGTAATGAGATTCCATATCATTCTAATCAACAATTTTAATCACATTCCCCCCCCCCTTTCTCAATAATAGCATATGAATGTTGTTTTTGAAAACATGTTGATTAAAATATGCTTTTGAGGTGTTAGAATTTGTTTGGGGTGAAAAAAACGGATTTCAAGAACATTTGATATTGAACAAAGATTTTGTTTATCAAAACATTTAAGAAGCTATCGCTCCTTGATTCAGGATTATTGCACTGAAGCATACAATAGGGTCCTTTTGTTGAACAAGATTTGTTTTCTTTTTGACAAAATTACTCCCCCTCAAATACAGAAATGTATTCGAGAGATAGTCTTCTTGAGCCGAATTTGAACTGTATTAGAAAATACTTTTGAAAATTCATGTTATAATTCTGCTCAAGCTTTTAAGAAAACATAATCAATGGATATATTATAATGAATGTAAAGAGTTAGAGTTATTACAGACAATGTTTAAATGTTTTAGTAATGTACCAAAAACTATCTAACTTCAATACTTCAATTTGGACAATGAAACGTAAGAATGTTGGGCTCCCTTTCTCTTCTTCCCATATAGCCTTCAAGTCGTCTCATTTGGACTCTGAATTTGAGTCGTGAGTCAATTCGGTTGACAAACTTTTCGGCTTGCTTGACATCGTTTCTCTTCCACTTTATATACCGCAACCATCCTTGCTGACGGCCTGCATTCTGATCACGAAGAATGTTCTCAAGCTTAATTTTGACTTTCATCAGTGTTCCATCGCTGAACTTGTGAATATCTTCATATCCCATGAATTTGTTGACTTTTTTATTGACATAGACTAATCCAAACGGTGTGCAGATGAAGGTGTACGATTTCCTTTCTGTGATGCCAGGTGGTTTGATGAGATTCAGGCGTTTCTGGTAGCTTTCAACACCAAGATGAACATCTTCAACTCTTGTCTTTATCACGAGGTTTCTAATGTTGAGAATTACAGAATTGATGATATCATATTGTAAGATTCCAGGGAGATGAATGAGTTTTCCTTGAACTTTGAGGAGATACATGTCTTCAATATCATTAAGGTTCAAGTTCTTATAATCAACCTCATTGAATATGTACTCTTTTACATCATCTCTTCGTACCTTGATCTCTGTCAGAAAGTTATAATCGTATTTTGATTGAGTCTCTACACTCACGATGGATAGGATCCTCTGTTTTTAGAATACTTTGTGTTGTGAGGGGAATGTAAGTTTTCATTTGTAGAACTATTTGCGCATATCAGGCCATTGGAAGATACCTAGAGCTGCTTCATCATTATACTTAGCAATTTAAGAGCTGAACAATTCTTTGACTTCTTCCTTCATACCTTCTTGTGAGTAAACGACAGCTGGAAACTTAGAAAATGATGTCGCATACCTCTTCTCGGGATCTGTGTTTCCATCAATCAAGTATTCTAAGTCATGATTGAAGAAATATGGTGTCGGTCCCTTGGGATTGTGATCATGGCCCATGAGTGGCAAGGTTTTGGAGTAGTTGCGACACTTGAATGTTTTTGGAGCACGTGAAGACAACGATGCATCCCAAGTGAAATCTTCAGACAAAGCTCATGCAACTTCCTCAAGATTGTATTCAAATTGTAGCTTCGATGTGATAGAAATCTTTAATGGAGTGACACCTTCTTTTCTTATGTTGAAAATGTCGGATAACTGCAGTTTCTGAATCTTCATGACTTTTTTCAGATTCTTGGTGAAGTCTACAATTGAACCATCGTTAGGGATCGCATCTTCTGGATGTGCGTCAACTATCTCTTCAAACTAATCAAACTTCTTGGATGAAAGGTCAATCCATTTTGGAGCTGACTTTTGTGGTATATGATAAGGATTTAAAATATACGTTTTTAGAGGGTCATTTAAGCCCTAAATCATTACATTTTATATCCGTTACTGCTTAAAATTTTTTCTTTTCACATTTTAGGTCTTTCGGAAGAAAATTGCTGGAAGGAAGCATATTTGGACGAAAAGGAGCGAAAACATGAAGAAAACGACAAAGTTAAGAAAACAAGGATATTTCAGAAGTCTGAAGGCGTCCTAACTCAAAGGGCGACGCCGTCGCTTACATGGTGTTCCAAAAATTCTCAAGCGACGACTCAGAACATATTTTGGTCTTAACAAGTAACGGCGTCACGCCTTAATTCAGAAGGCCGTCAATATCTTATTTTACACTAGACGACTAAGACTTTACCCAGACGACATCCAGAAGCTCTTCCCGACGTTGTCCCACTGATGACTTGCCAAGACGAAACCCTAATGACGATGATCAGACGGCGTCACCAACAAAAAACGACGCCGTCACGAGTGTAAATTCTATATATAGACTTCAAATTTTCTATATTTTGTGTGAATTATTTTGGAGAGCAAACCGTAGTTCATTTGAGGTCCGAGTTGGACAGTATTTGAGGGTTTCAAACCCTCTATTACACTTAAAGATAAGTTTGTTTATCCAATCTATCACCATGTTTCATCTATTTTTGATTGTTTGTGTTCTTGCTTATCTATCATGTGTAACTAAATTAATTAGTGTTTGTTTAGATCCAATGAAACCTAGTTAGTTATTATTGTTAGGTTGTCTCTTGTTCTAATTGGTAGACACTAGAGTAAGGAAAACTGGATTCTTCTTTAATTGTTGCGAGCTTGAACGTCCTAAATAGCAAAAAGCCTTAGAGTGCACTTTAGGCCATCGTTGTGTTTATTACGTGAGTTGTAGCTTAAGGATAATAGGATATTCAGGGGAGATACCTCAGTACTTGGCGATCCCGGGTGTTTTAGAGGAGAGTTACGATTAGAAGAATTGGAGAATTAGGCACCACCCTATGACTAACACGAAATACAATGCATCAATTATGATAAGGATGTGACAATTCAACCTAACAATAAAAGATAACAAGGGAGTAAGAAAATCTAAGTGAACACGCCTTTAGTTATCATAAGAAACACACTCCTACAATCCATAGTTTTTACTTTTAATTAGTTTAATTAGTTTTAATTTAATTTGTTAAGTAGTTGAATTGGTAAATTACCAAAATCCCCCTCTCAAAACCCCTAGATTTTACTTGCTTTAATAAAAATGATAAAAAGACTAAAAACACCACCCTCAACCTCATCTTTTCGTCAAACATCTCTACTAGCACCTCTATTCCCCTAGAGAACAATCAACCCCTAGGCTAACCCATACTACACTGCAACGATTAGGTACACTGCCTAGTGGGTTGTAAAGCTTGCTCACGGAAAAAGAAGTATTTCGACCCCGAACCACACATCAAGTTTTTGGCGTCGCTGTCGGGGAATAGAATAGCTAGTTCGGTTTCTATCTCGATTAGGTTCATTCGCTTGATTCCTATCAAGTGAGTTTTTTTTTGTTTTTATTAGCTTTCTTGTAGTCTATCCCTCTTCTTTGTGTTTTTGTTCGTAAAACCCATTTCATTTGTCACTATGGCAAGTAAATTTGCATTTGAATCACTAACAAATGAGGAAATATTGTATTTCACAGATAGAATTGCTTCTTATTGTTTTAATGAATTTGTGAGTGATCTTAAAGATATCCAAGAGGATATGGGTGTAAAGTTAGATGGCTTTGATGAGTTTTGTGCATGTGTGGCTTCTATTCAAGAATCATTGTTAGGATCAACTCCTTTTAGTGAGACCTTTTGGAAAAAGATTGAGAAAAGCTTCCTAAGCGTAACCCATAAGTTGAATGAAATTATAGGCTTGTCTACATCACAACTTGAGGAAACAGATAAGGAGGATTTATCCTATCTTAGGCACCATGAACAAAAAGACCTAGTTTTAAAGAACGTGGAACCTAAACCCGAACAAGATTATGAGATAGTTATAGTTGAACTACCTAGTTGCATGCGTGGCAAATAGAAAATAGTGAAAATAGTGATCAAATTTTTGAGAACAATTAGGCATCCTTTAGGCAAAACATATGACACGCATGAGGAATCCTTTAGGCAAATAGAAAATAGTGATCAAATTTTTGAGAACGATTCTTTTGAATCGGACCAAGAATTTGAAATGGATAAAGAATGATTTGAGATACTTAGGAGTGTATTTGGGTTAGATCATACTAGAACACATGATGAACATATAAGCCCTACCATCACTTGAGGAACACACATCGCCCATCACTTACCCGGAAGAAGTAGAAGAAACTTTAGGAATCCCGATGGAGGTAGAACCTTTGAACCAAACATAACTAGAGGATATAGGTTTGAATACTTGTAGTCACAACCTTACTCTTAGTTCTAGGGAATTTCCTAGTGTTGATGAACCGAATCCTCAATCTTCACACAATTTTCCATCCTTAGATATACATCTAGGAGATAAAAGAGGAACCGACCCACCCATCAACCTAATTAGTTCGGTTAGTTTTAGGATGAAGGAAGCCATTCACACACCCCCTTCACCTCACGTGGCGTATTTCCACCCTAAGGGTGTGTATCGCCACTATCACCCGCACTTAATCTTAAGTGTAGGGAAAACCTCCCCTATATCCGTTAAATAAGGGTGGAGCAGGCTCGAGACTCGAACAAAAACAAGCGCTTCTCGGGAGGCAGCCCGAGCATATTTTATTTACTTGCTTTGTTTTGCTTTTAATTTTGTTTTTAGGATGTTTGCATGCTAGTATTTGATTATGAATTATTGCATGATTAATGTGTATGCGATTATACTTTATTTTGCTTTTGACTTCATCTCATTGGTAATTAAAGATACTTTGGATGAAATAAGTGTAGGGAAGATCGTATGTTGTTTTTTATGAAGCTAAAATGATTATGTGATGATTTATAGTTTAATTATTTGCATGTTTAGTTGTCTTTGTGTGTCAATACTTGTATATATGTTTTATGAGTTTCTGCAGAAAAATGGACTTTATAAAACAGGTTGTTCCAGAATTTTTTTCCAAAAAACAAAACGAAACAAATCTGTCAGGTCAGTCTCACGACGTCACAGTCTACACCTGACGACGTCAGCTACTGTAGCACAGTTTTTTTCCCAATTTTTGTTAAATGTTGAAAATTAATTTTTGAGAAATTTCTAGAATTTCTTAGATGTCAAATTTTCCTGTATGTTATTTGTATTTACATTCTACAAGTATCCTATCCTTTTATTGTTTTATTTTTATTTCTAAGTATGGAATTACATCTTGTTGTAATTTTTCTTTGTTCGGTTTGATGCTTTGGGTTGTGGTGTTGTTTTTCATTACTGGACTGGATCGGATGAGGATGGTCTTTTGACGATTCTTGGATAAAGATTTAACCTTGTATCTTCGTTTTCCAACTAAAACTTAATATTTAACTTAGTTGGTATGTTACTTCCCAACATATATGATTTAAGAAAATAAACATAATACTCCCACTAGCTTTCAGAAATTCTTAGGAGTTATCTTATTTTAATTATAAATCAAAACTTGGATTTAAAAATGTAAACATAAGATTCATCTCCTAGATGTATGCATTTATCCATACTTGGATTCTTACACTTTGTACACTTTCAAAGATGAATACATAAAACTCTTGATTACTTTCCGTCCTCGCTAAAGTAATCACTCAAAAAAGAGTTTTGATATTCTTTTGTCAAATTTCATATTAATGAAAATAGGTATGACAATTTTCATCTTTATATATTTAATGTGCCTAGAAAAGAATATTCAATCACATTTAATTGCTTAAGTGTGATTAATAATGTTGAGAATTATACGTTTGAGTTGATAAGACAAAAAGAATGAAACAAGAGGGACTTAATACGACAAGAAGGAAACCTACAAAAATATGGAAGGAGTTGCTTGCAAAAGAAGTTTTATTTATTAGTCCTTTGTAGTATTTTGTAAACCCTAATCCTCTAGTATATAAAGAGGACATAGGTGTAGGTTTAATGTATGTCTTCCAAGATGTAGTCGACTTAAAGGTGTGTGTGTGTGTGTGTGTCATAGGCGTATAGTCTTGTAAATGCCTAGGTTATTAGTTTAGTTAGTAGTTTAGTTATCTAGACGCGTTTCTATAAACGTCTAAGATTAGTTAGTGTTAGTGAATGAAAACCTTGTTCAATAACAAAGAAATGATTAGTTTATTCCATTGTGCATGTTATTAGTCTTTGTTATTGATCCCTAGCTGAGCTTATAAATGATCTTATCAATTGGTATCAGAGCGGGGAGCTCTTGATATAGGGATCTACAAGGTTTTTCGAAGAAAAGATGCAAAATTCGAAGCTGTTACAAATTTTCGTATCTTTCTGCACGGCTTTTTTCAAGAGGGCATAACTTTTTAGTGAACCGTTGGATCGAGCTACAATTTTTTCTGGTGCATCTCCATATATTCGTCTAAAGTTTCACCGAAGGGATTGTCAATTAGAGCTCTCAATCAAAAGTTATAAGCTGTCGAAGTCAGCTGCTGAAACTGAAAAAATTTCCGTAAGGTTACTACAACACTGTTGTGAAACGATCATAACTTTTTCGTTAACTGTTGGATCGTGATGAAATTTTAGGTGGATGTTCTATATATATTAATCTAACTTTCCACCGGAGGGATCGTTGATCTGAGCTTTTATGCAAAATTTACAGGCTGTCGAATATGGCTGCTGACAAAGTACTGCTGTTTACTCAAAGTATTGTTGTTTATACTCAATGTACTGCTGTCAAAACCCTAAATTGCTCAAGTACTGCTGTTTATACTTGAAAGTATTGCTCCTCCTTAAAAAAACTGTTCTGCCCGTATAAGTTGAAAGTACTGCTCATTTTTTTAAAAGTGCTGCTACTACTTGTTCGACATTGGTGAAGATTCATTTGTCATCAGTGGAGTATTATTGGTCTATTTTTTTATGGTGGGATCATGGGTCTCTAATATAATAGGCTTGTTTTGGTATTGAGGGGCAGTTGAGCATAATAATTGTTATGGATTTTTGGCGACACACACAGATTGAGATTTTGGTTCACACACACAAGAAAATTTGGAATTTGTTCTTAAAGGTTTTAAAAGGCTTGGATTTGGATTTATTGCATAATTGATTACGAAGACAATTATTTATCACTTCTTTGAAGGTGAAGTGGAATTACTTGGATACGTGTTTTATCATATCTTAAAAGGATCATAGCTAATTTTAAGGTAACTTGTTCGTGCTTTAATGATTATGACAAAGAATTGACATAACACTTAAAGGAGTGACGTTATTGTGCTCAGTGATTATCGTCAAGAGATTGAGGTCTCCGTATACATAGGTATACGTTCAATGTCATCTATAGTGCAAGATATAAGATACAAGTTTGGGTTATTTTACTTCTTTATCAAGTTCGTTATATTTGGTTTTCTTCACAAGTGATCATTACAAGGAGCTTACAGATTTGAAGAATTATTTGATGTTCACGCACCACTCAAGGGGAAGTGTTTGATTTTTACTATTGTTGATCATTATTACTACTACTAGTTGGAGTTTCTAATGTTTTGGATTCATTTTTAGTAAGCATTTTGGTGTTCTTCATGGAGGGCAATTCGAAACATTGGACAGCTTAGATTGGAAGTATGATATTGGTTCGTGGTGGTTAAGATCATTATTTGCATACGTTCCCTATTTTGATAATAACAAAAAGGGGAAGAGATGTTGAAGTGGCATGGCATGGATTAAGGGGAAGACAAAGGAAGACATACTTGTTTCATTCATGGTGAGATCCCTGATCTCAATTTCTCTACTTCGTCTAGGGAAGTTCGTTCAAGAATGGTTTTGTCATTATCAACTAGAGGAAGATTGTTGGGAATTATACGTTTGAGTTGATAAGACAAAAAGAATGAAACAAGAGGGACTTAATACGACAAGAAGGAAACCTACAAAAATCTGGAAGGACTTGCTTACAAAAGAAGTTTTATTTATTAGTCCTTTGTAGTATTTTGTAAACCCTAATCCTCTAGTATATAAAGAGGACATAGGTGTAGGTTTAATGTATGTCTTCCAAGATGTAGTCGACTTAAAGGTGTGTGTGTGTCCTAGGCGTATAGTCTTGTAAATGCCTAGGTTATTAGTTTAGTTATCTAGACGTGTTCCTATAAACGTCTAAGATTAGTTAGTGTTAGTGAACGAAAACCTTGTTCAATAACAAAGAATTGATTAGCTTATTGTGCATGCTATTAGTCTTTGTTATTGATCCCTAGCTGAGCTTATAAACGATCTTATCAAAATAATCTTGTCACATGCGGTAAATATGTGTACAATATTGTCAATATAATCTTACATAAAGGATTAAAATACAAGGGTTTTTCTTCTCTTTGAAGAAACTCATCTTCATTAAGATAAATCAAGTTACCAAAGTTGATTATCTTTATAGACAACATCTTAACATTCATAGTATGAGTAATTTACCACAATTCAATATTTGGTAATTCATTATTAATGATTAACAGGTTTACCATGATCCTGCAACTCATATTTCTCAGCATATCAATCAAATATCTGAGATACCCTTGCGGATATATGAATGAGAATTCCATCATCTTGAGGTCTATCATTAACATGTTAAGCCACATTATCATATTCACTAGTGTGTTTAAGATTACGTATTTTGTAATTTAATCTCTTCAAGATCTAAACAAAACTCCCACTTGCTTTTTGTAATTTAAAGATTATCTATAAATACTTTAGCAAGTAGAGCAACACTAAATTGTTCTCTTTTGGGACATTATAAAACACTTTGAAAGTTCCTGGCTCTAGTTTGTTAATAACCTACTCCATAAGCAGTTTAACAAATTCAGAACTTCATTCAAAGACTTAATGTGATTCATCATATTCCATAATAAACGGTGTCTTAATCTGCAAGGTTGGAGTCTTATTGAGTATATACAATCCATACTCAATATTCTAACCTTGATGACTTTTGGAAGAAATTCTCCTAACTGAACATATCATGGTATTTCATTAGATTAATACTCTTTGGCTTATCTATTTACAAACTTGTCAAACTGAATGGTATAATAGAATTTCCAATCCAATTGCATGCTTTATAACACAAGTACTCTTTGACCAAGCCAAAAGACATAACAGCTATAATCCCACTTTACGTTATATAAATCATTGATCAACTCAATGAAACATGTATAACTAAAGTAATCATGAACACCACCTCATTGTTTCAGTAGTAATTTTAGGTTAATTTACTACTTCATCTATTTATGTCATTCCAAGAATAGTTCAATTTAAAAAAATATAAATTTATTCCAGCTACGTCTCACGCAACATGGAGATTTACCTTGAAATTACAATCTAGTTAAGTCCCACATAACATAAATGTTAACTGCAAGTGTTTCTTTAATTTGAATAACCTAAATATTTAATTTGAAGTGGTCTTTATTATCATCTTGAAACATGTTTTAAATAGGGCAATCTTAGACATTAAGTGTATAAGTCCTATTAGAACATTAGTCTCTACCTAGCTGTCAAGAGAATAGTTTAAATCATATCCTTCTGTGTTGTACCTTGCACACAATAAAGATTTCTCCCACTTGTGCATGGAACAACATCATGTAGCAGATAAACAACACAACACACGTTTGTTTATATGATCAATATGATTTGTGTCACATAAATAACAAGTAGATGTAAGAGTACTTTGTTTCGTAAGAAAACGCACATGACTATTCTTAAAAACACAAGTGTCTACAATTGGAAAGCAATTATCCTGAGATACTCTAGAGACAATCTAGGTTACTACACAGAAAATAAAGCTTGTAGCTCACACTGAATTAGAGAACATTACAATAACTCCTTATTCAGTAACACAACACAATGCTCCCACTGGGTTTGACAACATTGTAAGTGTTTCATAACCAGTGAAAACAAATTGATTGCTTTTACTTTCCTGCACTTTTGAAAACCCATAGATAACAATTACTTATGTACTAAAAGAGTGTATTCTACTATGTATATGATTGATTATCCATCAATGCTATTAACTTGAAGAATTGGGTATGCAATTTCTTCCTCAATAGGCCTACCATCCCCACAATAGTATGTATGTAGCACCTTCTAAAAGGTTAAAGCAAAACAACTAGATAAATTATGGTAGTTTGCCTTTTATCATTATTTACGGTAATCAGTGTAGCTTCTAATTTAATAACTCATAAAGCATCATACATATTTTCCAGTTAACCAAATGTCACATTTGTTACAAAAGAATTGAATCACCAAATTAGGATAATGAAGTCTCTTATGGAAAATAAGACGTGCAATTCTCTTTACTATTAAAGTTTGCTATGAGTTATATTAAAATCGAGACTATTCTAATGTTCCTATCATACCTTTCTCAATAATGAAAAGGAATAGGTTTGAGTCTCACTCTTCTCTCATGGAAAAGAGAATTTGTTTGTCTTTTCAGTAAATTTTCTCGATCAAACATTATGTTTGAAAGCAGAACTGGATCAATTTACCAATAAAAAACTAAACCACGTTTACGGTTTAATATTGCATTAATACATTTAAAAGAATTACAAAGTTCAATTTTAGTATTTTCGATAATTCAATCTTTCAAGAAAATTAAATACCCATGGTAAATAAATATATGACCATTTAATTTTCACTCGAAACTAGTATCCATATTGACATAGTTTTATCACATCAGTTGATCTGCTAGTAATAAAAGTAATCAAGAAAGTACGAGTCAAACTTCAATTGTTAATCAAAGATTTCAATTCCTAGAACAATATGGGATTTACATATTTGCCAACTCTAGTTGCAATGTAAGCATGTTTTATCCCCATCTTATGCCTTGAGTGACTAGTTCTCACTATCACCTCAATTAAGTTATCCAACTTAAGATACTGCAAATTCATCCATGCCCGTTCTTACGACAAATGGAGATTTACCCTTTGATCACAATCTAGCTACGTCTCACAGTAACATAAATAGCAACCTCGGATGTTTCAGTTTCATTGGATGGTATATAACTTAAATTAAATGGTACTAATTTTAATGTGTGTAATCAAAGTTGTACGAATAAGTATGCACACATTTTCATATCGTAGGTTTAATAAAACTTTACTCATTAGTTTTCTTCCACTAAGAATAAACCAACAAAGTTTTAATCGAGGTATTGGGTTCACCAATAAAAAAATTACATTTAATTATCATCCACAATATCGTACTTTTGCATAAGTCATAACGATCTAGTGTTTCGGATAATTACCACAAAGTGGCGCGTGAAACTAAAGGTCAATTCACCCTTAAGATGATTTTATACATAAAAAATAATCGTATGTAGCTCCATTTTGACGTACAAAAAAGCGGAGAATTAGGTTAGCGAGAAGCTATTAAAAACCCTCTTCTTTAAGGTCACAATTTAATGCGTACCTTCCTGTTGTTCCCCGTTCACTATCGTTTAAAATGGTTTAAGTTTATAAAACAAGTTAAAAGTGAACTATGACTGAAATTAACATAAAGAAAACACACTAAGTAATTTTCAACATCATATTCTTATTAGAAATAAATCAACAAAGAATACGTTACCCAAGTACTTGCGGAATAGTACTTGGGATTGAAATAACAAAGTTGGGTGATTCCTCTCTAAGCTCAGGCTAAGTCTGAGCACAAATCTTAGAGCTCACTGAGCTATCTCAGGAACTAAGTTGTATTTGGAGGAGTGAAAAGATGGCTTGCGTGTATGTGTGTTTTTACAATTCACAAGCTTAACCTTTTCACTCCATCTCTTATGTTATTTATACATGTATGATATTTGACTCTTTCCTAAGTGACAAACTGACATCATACAGAAGACAAAATACTTATGTATTTTGTCTCTGTTTACAAAGACTATTCTAGGTAAGAGACAAGACTACTTTCCTAAGTTCAGTGATGACACTGAGCCTGATCTTTTGCCATTCAGGGAAAGTTGACTTTGGTTGATAAGGACTTCGTCTTATCTGATTCAACCTTTCCCGCCTTGTCCCGCTCTTTCTTCAGTCTTTACATCCTTCAGTCTTCTACTTCAGTTTGTCTTCAGTGTAAGAAGTTGGAGAGGAATCTTAGGGATTCAGTGAGTTATTGTCATCACTCACTGAATCCATCATCTTCTTCTTGACTCAGTCTTCACCCTTTAAGTTCCGCCTTACTGAGTGGAGAGACTTCTTCTTTGCCTCTTACTGAGTATCCTGAAGACGACTCACTGAGAGACTATGCGCTCAGTGACCTGTTTGTGTTAGCGGATTAAATACTTGGGCTATTTTCTATTCAAATCCTAGATTAAGGGGTTTGGGTATTTACTGAACCCAACAGTCTCCCCCTATTTGGATATACAAATAGCCTAAGTGGTTGATCAGTGTAAGTGAGCAAGAGGCTTCTTCTTAAACTGAATGTACTAATGAATACAATAAGGAACACTGAGTAAATGAATAAAACATACATCGTTTATTGATCAGATTACATAGTTCCTATCACTAGTACAAAAGATAAAACAAAATGATGTCAATCCAGATGGATTCCCAATGCTTCAAGCTTGACCTTTTTGGTGATGAGTGTTTCTTTGTCAGGATGGTCTCTTATCTTGGCATTCAGGTCTTGGCAGAACCTGATGTTTGCTGGGGTTTGAATTTGAGAGGCCACTGGTATGTAGCTTAGCATTGCAGCCACACCAGCCTGATCAATATCACTCCATCTTTGAAAAGCAGGGTTTCCATAGACATCATTGTGGAATAGCCCTCTTTCAGGCTTCTCTATCACTAGACAGTTCACAAATTTAACCCCTTCAGGCAGCTCCCTATTACACTCCAGTCCAGGCACTTTAATCTCAGGTTGGAACTCAACTCTCTTCCTTTTGCCAGTGGATGACTGTGGTTGAGATCCTTGAGGTGCAGTTAAGGCGGCCTGAATTCCCAGTTGGGCTGGACAATCTCTCAGTCTTTCATATCTTTTACTGAGCATTTTCATCAGGTCCTTAACCACCGCATTCTTCTTCTTTTCAATGATTGGTCCAAGCTCATCAAGTTCAGTGATCCCAAAGTCAGTGAATTTGAGGGGATCATGGACCTCGAAGTGTCTTTTATCAACCCCTCTATAGACGTTCATGGCCAGTGGTTTGGTATTGGGGATGATTCTGACATCTGTGATTTTTTTAGGAAGCCTTCGGCTTGTCATTGTCCAGTTGTACTCCTCAATCCTGCTTAGCCTGAGAGCTTCAGTTTTCTTCTTCTTTTCTTCCAGATGCTTTTTCATTACAGCCATCTGAGCCGCCTGAGCCTCCTTGAACTTTTGCCCTGCCTGACCCTTTTGAAGTTTGCTTGCATCTAATCCCATGTTCTCAGCTTCTTCGGCGACAACCTTTTCCAGTGCTTTTCTGTTCTTTTTCTCTTCCTCAGCTTGTTTCAACCTTTTTTCTTCTTTAGCAAGGTGTTTGCTTAGCTGTTGTGGTGTGAGCAGGTATTCAGTGTCGCCGATTTTATAGGGAATCTTCTCAGGCACAGAAGTTGCCATCTTGCCTTTTCCTTTGTCCTGGCCTGAGGAAGATGAAGTTGCTACCAGGGGTGGAGTTGTTGATGTTATTGGAGTGATTACTGTCAGTGTTGTTGTTGTTGTTGATGTTGTTGGTGGGATTGATGAGATCGGTGTTGCTGAGACTGGTGGGGATGATGAGATTTGAGCCACTGATGTTGTTGGTGTTGGCTCCCCCTCAGTGTGAGAAGGAGTTTCTTCAGCAATATTCTCCCCCTCAACTATTGCCGGAGCTTCAGTGAGGGCAAGAGTTGGAGTGGGTGCTGAAGAGGGCTGAGCAGCTTGACCCTTGAAGGCCTGATAAATTTCTGAGATCATAGCTTTGATGTCTGAAGTGTCAGATTGAATACCAGTGACTTTTGTTTCCAAATTAGCCTGAGAAACTTCCAAGGCTGTCATTCTTGGCCCAAGATTCCAGGCCATAGAAGAGGATGCCTGAGCCAAAGTAGTCACCTGCGTATTTATAGAGTCCAATGTAGCTTGAAGAGACTGGACTGAGGATGGAAGACCCTGAACATTTGCAGACTTGAGCATGTTGAGCAGTTCAGTGAGGTTTGAGGATTGTTTCAAGTGCTCCTCAGTAGCCTCCAGCACTTTAGAGTTGAGTGTTGGATCTTCTTTGACAAACTCCCTGATTTCATCTATCGTGGTTCCTACACCCTGAAGATGTCTGAGGAATTTAGCCATGTTTTCATCCAGTCGGTGAATGTTGTCATACATCAGATCCCTATGCTCATGAACATTTTCATCAAAACCATGTACTTCAGCCTTTAGATCAGCATAACTCGCAGCAGCCTCAGTGTGTTGCTCCCATAATGTGTCAGTGACCCCAGAATATAACCTTCTTGATGCTTTGGTGATCCACTGAACGAGCTGTCTTTCAGTGAGTGGGAGAACATTATCAAATCTGTCAAATTCATCAGTGGATGAAGAGGAGTCATCATTGGCAGCTTTCACTGGTGATTTAGTATGCTCTTGTGGATCAGGCTGAGGCTCTTGTTCAGCTTGAACCTCAGCGTCCATTTCTTCTCCAGCTGATAAGATTTCATCATCAGTCTCAGCAAGTTCATCTTCAGAGAATAATATCCCAGTGACATCAGCAACAGTTAACTAGGGGTTGGTGATGGGTTCCATATCAGCGGGTGGTATGTTTCCCTCTGAGTCTTTGTCCCCCGTTGACCCCTCAAACACTGGTGGGCGTTTCCCAGTGTCTTTGCTGGAGTCAGGATTGGTTGTGGGTTCCGTATCGGCGGGTTGTTTCTTTCCCTCCGAGTCTTTGTCCCCCAGTGACCCCTGAGACACTGGTGGGCGTTTCCCAGTGCCTTTAGCAGAGTCAGTGATAGTTGTATCCCTATCAGCGGGTTGTTTGATTCCCTCTGAGTCTTTGGGAGAGATCAGTGTGCCCTCAGACAAA
Organism: Chrysanthemum seticuspe; assembly: GCA_019973895.1. Classification (NCBI taxonomy): domain Eukaryota; kingdom Viridiplantae; phylum Streptophyta; class Magnoliopsida; order Asterales; family Asteraceae; genus Chrysanthemum; species Chrysanthemum seticuspe. The sequence continues at coordinate 37,851,454 of BPTQ01000007.1, forward strand.
GGCTTGGATTTGCTATTGTCATCACTGGGCGTTGTGGAAGGCGCTCCCCTACCAGCGGGTTGTATTTGTCCCTCTGGATCTTGGGGAGTAGTAGGTGTGACCAAGGGCACTGACTGTGATGTATCAGTGTCCTTCGTTGTCACTAGGGTGGTTGTTGCCAGGTCAGTGGGTGTCTTTTTGGTCAAGGGCTTTTTGTGCCTCTTTGGCTGTGCTCCTGAAGCCTCAGGGCCCTCAGACTTTGGTTTAGTCTTAGTCCCAGTCTGAGACTTCCCCTTTTTCCTTTTAAGAGCAGGGTTTGGAGACACTGATCCACTTTGATTGTTTACAGCAATCATGTGGGCCGTCAATTCAATGGGAGTGACGAGGGATGGGTCCTTTTGAAAGTTTGATGGGCTCAGGATGCCAGGTAAGTTTCCAAAATTTTCATCCTGAGTATAATTTGAACCCAGTAACGATTGCAGAGCACAAGAGACAAACCTAGGATACGAAACGTACTTCGTCCTAGTTTTGCTCTGTAGCTTCGTTACGAGATCACTGTAAATGATCTCTCCTATGTCGACAGTGACCCCATTCATTAAGCAGTATGCCATCATCAACTGAATAGAGTTAACTTGTTCAGTGGATGAGTGGTTCCCGCCGAGGACCTGAATCACAAAAGTGAAAAGGATCCTCCAAGCCACGGGGAATGAGCTTTTAGTGACTGGGGTCTTGTCCAAAAAAGTTGGATCTAAAACGATTTGTTTTAACCCATCCTTCACTGTGGAGGGTTCAGGATGGGCGACATAAGTGCCTTTGTTATAATCTAACCCTGTTGTAGTGCAAAACGTTTTGTAATCCAGGGTGTATTGTTTTCCCCCATTTAGACTGAACCTGATGAGATATTCCCTGAGAGGTCTAAGGTTGTTCTCATCAGTGGAAGGTGTCGGGTCAAAGGCTCTAGCAGTAGCCCAAAACTCCCTGAGGTAGTTTAGGTATACTACTGAGGGACATTTAACAAAGGCCGTTTTAAGTGGGCAGTTGAATAAAAAATTTATAATGTCTTTATAGGTTGGGACATTTTCAGGATATTCAAAATTTCCTATGACATTATTTGTTTTGAATTCAACGTTAGTAAGATCCCCTACCCACTGAGAAGCAAATTGAAGAGATTGTGTTCTAGCCATTTCCATTAACGACGATTTTAGGGTTTTAAAAAATGTTTTGACTAGAACAATCAAAGTGTTTAGATCTCTTCGAGTATGTGATGAAAAACTTTTGTAAATGTTTACAAGAAGGTTTTCCAAAAGAGGTTTTGAGCACACACAAATGTTTTTGAATTTTTTGAAATGATTTTGACAGAGTTTAGTTGCAGAAAAGATTTGTGTGTGTTGTTTGTGTTGAAGAAGAGGGTATTTATAGAGTGATAAGAGGGGTGTTTTGTGCACAAATGGAAATATTAAGAGTCGGTTTTTGAAAGACTCTTGAATTTCCACATTTAATGCTACCACTCCATTACCCGCAGTAAAAATCCCGTTTTTCAAGGGAACAATTGCAGTGCACAGTAAAAGTGCACTTTTGCAGAGATAGAATATCAATTTGATATTTTTTGTGAGAGGCATTAAATGCCAAGTGGGATGACAGTAAGACAAAGAGACATATATTCCTTTATTAAATTGGCATAGTTACCAACCTAGGACATTAAAGTAACTGATACTTGGACCATTTAGTTACTCATTCAATGCTCTTTGTCAAGTGTCAGGGACCCTGAATGAGTCTTACTCATTCAGTGAGAGGTTTATTAAGGGTTTTCAGGGAGGATGAACCATTTCAGAGAACTTACTGAGATTGGTTTTCAGATACTTGACTTTCAATGTCAAGCATTCCCAATTCAGCTTTCAGTCTCCTAAAGGTAGGTTCATCCAAGGGTTTGGTGAAGATATCAGCCAGTTGATATTCAGTAGGGATGAAATGAAGTTCTATGTCTCCTTTCATTATGTGATCCCTGATGAAGTGATATCTGATATCAATGTGTTTGGTTCTTTGGTGGAGGACAGGGTTGTTGGAGATTGCAATTGCACTAGTGTTATCACAGAAGATGGGCACCATTTTGTAATGGATGTCATAGTCACTGAGTTGACTTTTCATCCATAATACATTGGCACAGCATCCTGCTGCAGCTACATATTCAGCTTCAGCTAAGGACATAGCCACTGATTATTGCTTCTTTGCACTCCAACACACCAATTTTCCTCCAAGAAATTGACAGGACCCTGAGGTACTTTTTCTGTCCATGTTGCAGCCAGCATAATCAGAATCAGAGTAACCCTTGAGATCAAACCCTGAGCATATTGGATAATATTTGGGGTTCCTTTCAGGTACATGAGTATTCTTTTGGCTGCAGTGAGGTGGGATTCTTTGGGATTGGACTGATATCTTGCTATTAGACAGACTGAAAATTGTATGTCTGGTCTAGTAGCGGTTAGATACATCAGTGAGCCAACAATCCCTCTGAAATGAGTTTGATTGACTGATTTGCCAATGAGATCAGGTCTAAGGTTGTTAGGTGGGACCATTGGTGTCTTCACTGAGGCATAGTCAAATATCTCATATTTCTTCAAGAGATTTCTGGTGTATTTCTCTTGACTGATGGATATACCTTTATCAGTTTGCCTGATTTATAGTCCAAGAAAGTAAGTAAGTTCCCCCATCATGCTCATTTCAAACTTCTTTGTCATTAGTTTTTCAAACTGTTTGCAAAGTTTGTAGTTTGTTGAGCCAAAGATGATATCATCAACATACACTTGGACTAGTATCACATCCTGTTGGGTTCTATAGACAAACAGTGTGTTGTCTATCTTTCCTCTGACAAACTTGTTTTGTATCAGGAAGGCTGAGAGAGTTTCATACCATGCCCTGGGAGCTTGTTTAAGTCCATAAAGGGCTTTGTCAAGCTTGCAGACATAGTCAGGGAATTCACTACTCTCAAAGCCTGGAGGTTGCTGAACATACACATCTTCCTTGAGATCACCATTTAAGAATGGACTTTTAACATCCATTTGGTAGACCCTGAAGTTCATGTATGTTGCATATGCAAGGAAGATCCTGATGGCTTCCATTCTTGCAACAGGAGCAAATGTCTCATCATAGTCAATGCCTTCTTGTTGACTGTAACCTTTGGCTACAAGTCTAGCTTTGTTTTTAATGACAGTGCCATTTTCATCAGTTTTGTTTCTGAAAACCCACTTCATTCCTATGACTACTACATTCTGAGGACATTTGATCAAGGTCATGACCTTGTTTTTATCAAACTGTTGCAATTCTTCTTGCATAGCCTGAACCCAGCTTGGGTATTTTAGAGCTTCAGTGACACTTTTGGGTTCAATGTCTGATAGGTAATCAGCATATAGACATTCATTGGCTGAAGCTGCAGTTAGACTAGCAGCCATGCTTCTAGTGAGCATGCCCTCAGTGGGTTCACCAATGATGTTTACAAGCTCAATGTCCTGAGATCTTGTCCACTTACTTTGTGGTCTGGGATCTGAGCTTGAAGATGTCACTGGGAGTTCAGATGTGAGTTCAGGTGCAAGGGCCACAGAATCATTTAGAACATCTGTAGAGATGTCTTGATCAGGTTGAGGATCATGAGTTACAGGTTCCTGATCATTTGGATCATTGTTACTTATCCCAGTAGGGACAGACTGATTTTCAATGAACTCATTGATGGTTGGTTGGGGTAGGTTATGGGGTAAGACATAATATGAGATGTCAGCATCAGCTTGATATGAGGAATTGAGTTCAGTGTTGTACTCATCAGGAGGATATCTTGATGAGTTATCAATTCCTATTTCCTCCACTGAGGTGTTGGTGAACCTGATGCTTTCAGTACTTTCATCAAAGGTGATATGAAAGGTTTCCTCAACTTGTTGTCTCCTTGTGTTAAAAACCCTGAAGGCTTTGGAGATCAGTGAGTAGCCTAAAAAGTATCCATCATCAGCTTTTGCATCAAACTTGCCTAGATGATCCTTGTGGTTGTGAATGAACACAGGACATCCAAACACATGAAAATAGCTGATGTCGGGAAGTCTACCTTTGAAGATCTCATATGGGGTTTTATTATGTCTTTTGACAATGATTGACTTGTTTTGAGTGTAACAGGCAGTTTTGACTGCTTCAGTCCAGAAATGTTTTGAGAGGGCTGAGCCATTTAACATAGTTCTAGCAGCCTCAATGAGAGTTCTGTTTTTCCTTTCAGCAACCCCATTTTGTTCAGGGGTATAAGGAGATGAGAAATTTTGAGAAATTCCTTTTTCATCACAGAAACTCTCAAGTTCTTGATTTCTGAACTCAGTGCCATTGTCAGTTCGGATTTGTTTAACAGTAATGTCATTCTGATTTTCAATCTTTCTGATGAATGACATTATTGTATCAGCTACCTGACTCTTTTTGGAAAGAAAGTATACCCAAGTGTATCTTGAGAATTCATCAACAATGACAAGTGTATACTTCTCATGCTGGATTGATCTGGGACTGACAGGTCCAAAGAGATCCATGTGCAGGAGGTGAAGGCAGCTTTTGATGGAGAAATTTTGTTTGGTTTTGAATGATGCTCTATGGTGTTTACCCTTTTCACAGGCAGAGCATGGTTTGTCTTTTGCAAAGACCAGTGATGGTAAGCCAAGGACCTTGTTTTGTTTTGCCAAGTTGTTGAGGTTTTTGAAGTTTAAGTGTGAAAGTCTCTTATGCCACAGCCAATTGATAGTTTCAGTGGCTTTAGCAAAGAGACACGTTCCATCTTGGGAGAGAGTTGACATGTCAAGAACATAAACATCATCTCTCCTAGGAGCTATCAACACAACTTCCTTGTTGGCATTAAAAATGGTACCTTGTTTATCATTGAATTGTACAATGAATTTTGCATCACATAGTTGACTGACACTGATGAGATTGTATTTGAGACCGTTGACATAGGCTATTCTAGAGAAAACTATTCCATTGCAGTTTACTAAACCATAACCTTCAGTGGGACATGATGAGTTATCACCAAATACTACCTTGGGCCCTGGTTCCTTTACATACTTGTGCAGATATTCCTTCACACCAGTCATGCTTCTTGAACATCCACTGTCTAGATGTCAAATAGGCTCCCTGGCATGTCTCTGCACAAGTAGTAAACTGAGTTAGTTTCTCTTCGTGACCCATTTACTAGTGGGCTTGGATCTCAAGGTCTTTTTGAAATTTGCAATCGACTCTTGGTCAGTAGTTGTGTGCATGGTGCTACCACAGGTTTTGCATTTAGAGGCTGAGGATGACTCAGTGACTCTGGGTTGTTTGGAATTTCTCCTTGCATGAATGATACTGTCATGTTGGGATGTCTCATGAGCTGGATTACCACATATATCACAGCATGTATTCATGAGACAATCATCCTGATGATGATCATTAAACCCACAGTGAGGGCACAGAGGAAAAGGTTTTGCTCTATTCTTTGGAGCAGTTTTGGAGGATGAAGCATATTGATGACCAACTTTGGTATAGTTTGCTTGACTGACATACTGTAGATGATCTGCAGTCCTGTGATCATCCTTTTTGCAGATCATGCAAAAAAGGATTCTATAGCAGTTGTCAGTGGTATGGCTGGTGTAATGACACAGCTCACACTTTTGTTTTGTTTTTGGAGGTTGACTTAGACTTTGAGGAACTGGAGGAAGCTGACTTTGTTTCCTTGATTGGTTCAGGGACCTTTTCAATGGATTCCATTTTTTCAGTAAGCTTCCTCACAAGTTCAGTCAGTTGCTGGATTTGGTCAGCTTCAGTGGGGACAGAGGATGATGAAGTCTCAGTAGGAGTAGACTCTTGTTGGATTAGTTTTGCTTGTCTTTGTAGGATGGTTCTACCAAGTCCAGACCTTTCTTTTGGTGAATGAGGATTGAATTGTAGTGGAGTAAGCTCAGAGCTTAGAGCAGCACCCTGAAGAGGTTTCAGTGGTGGAAGCGGTGGTTGAGATTCTGCTTCAGACTCAGAGATGTGTTCAGTACAACTGGGCACATCAGGGAGTCCAAGCATGCTCTTTAGAGCTTGACTTTCAGGCTCTAGAATCCTTCCAGAATCGAAGTTTGGAAGCTTACTCTCAGGATTAACTCGTTCAATCCAATCACTGGAATTGGAATCAGCCAACATACTTGTAATCATGCCACCATACACAAATGGCTTAGGAGACTGGTCTTTGTTGAGAGAGTCAGGGAGATGATCTTCACCTATGACTCTCTTCTTGCTACTGGGGGCTCCCACAGCATCAAAGACCCTGGGATTCTTAGCAGTCCAACTATTAAGAATATCATTTGCCTTTTTAAGTTCATCTTGAAGATTCTGATTTCTTTTAACTAGTTCAGTGTTTTGAATTTGCAAAGTGACAGCCTCAAGCTTAGCTTGTTTTAAAATAAGCAATTCATCCCTACACTTATTCAATTCAAAACTTAACTTGTTGTACTTAGAAAAAAGATTCAGTCTTTGCTCTTCTACAAACTTAAGGTCAACATTTAGATAATTCATATAAGACTGCCAATCAGAGTCATCATCCATAGAAAGTAAAGTGTTTACCTTCTTCATTGTGATGTTGACCCATTCCCCGTTCCTAGCATGATTCTTCCCAACAGCTAGCTTGTCTTCTTCTGAGAGAGCCATTAGAGCACTGACATGTACCATTTCATCATCAGATGAGATTGGCTCTTCATCCCAGTCAAAGGTTTCAGCAACAAGGCCTTTGTTCTTACCCTGCACAGATTGAACATTTTTTGTTGTTTCTGAGGGACTGGCCTCAAGCAATGCAAGCTTAGCTTTTGCTTTCTTATACTTAGCTTCATAATCAATGGTTTTGTTAAGATCAGATTTGTTTTGAACATTTTGATGAGACTGGTAGATTTTTGGTTGAAATTTGCTAAAGCCTGAAGATTGATTAGATCCTGATGGTTTGTAAGAGGGTTCAGAAGTTGTTTTTGAAAAACAGTCTTTTGCAAAATGGCCTCTTTTATGACACTTATAGCATTCAGTGTCTTCAGTTGCTTTAGTAGTTGAAAAACCTTTGTTTCTTTTTATAAACCTTCGAGAGTTAGCGAGGAGTGCCCTTTCCTGAAATTTAGCATTCAGGTCATTTAGGTACTCCTCACTTGATCTCTCATCAGGCTCATCATCTGAGTTTTCTTGGAAATCTTGAACTACATTGTTAGAAAAGAAAGCAGTTGATATTGGTGATGAGGTAGTGGTCAGGGACTTCTTGACTTCCTGAGACTTCTTTAAGTCAGGGTATCGTCTGTTGATGAGGTTTTCCTCATAGACAAATTTCCCATAAATTTCAGGAAGCTCAAGATTTTGGATATGATTAGCATTCCTGAGTCCCTGAGAGAAATTCAACCACTTCTCAGGGAGACTGTTTACAAACCCAACATTGATTTCATGCTTAGACAACTTAACACCATCATTTGAAAGTTCATTTAAAAGAGTTTTGTATCTGGTGTAAGTTTGAGAGAGAGTTTCTGAGTCCTTAGCCCTGAAGATGTTATACTCAAGTTTCAGGTCCATTATCCTGTTTTCCTTGGTATCAGATGGTCCTTCATGACTATGAACTAGGTCATCCCAGGTTTGCTTGGCAGTACTACAGCTTATAACAGACTCCATAATATCGTCAGGAAGACAAGATATTATGATACTTTTGAGTCTTTGGTCCTGGTTGACCACTCTCCTTTCATCCTGGGTCCACTGAGCTTCAGGTTTGGGCAACCCTTCAGCAGTCTTTGGGACAAATGGACCTTCATTTATACACTTGATATAATAAGGTTCCATCCCAATCAAATAGCAAAGCATTCACTTTTTCCATTTGTTGAATTTGCCAACTTCAAGTCTAGGGGCAACAGCTGAATAAGCTCCACCCTTTTTATCGACTAGTTGGGGTACATCAATTTCAGCCATTTAGGATCCTAATTTAAAAAAAATTTGAGCGGCCTAAAAAACGAGTTTTATAATTAGCCTTGCACTGATACCACTTGTTGTTCCCCGTTCACTATCGTTTAAAACGGTTTAAGTTTATAAAACAAGTTAAAAGTGAACTATGACTGAAATTAACATAAAGAAAACACACTAAGTAATTTTCAACATCATATTCTTATTAGAAATAAATCAACAAAGAATACGTTACCCAAGTACTTGCGGAATAGTACTTGGGATTGAAATAACAAAGTTGGGTGATTCCTCTCTAAGCTCAGGCTAAGTCTGAGCACAACTCTTAGAGCTCATTGAGCTATCTCAGGAACTAAGTTGTATTTGGAGGAGTGAAAAGATGGCTTGCGTGTATGTGTGTTTTTACAATTCACAAGCTTAACCTTTTCACTCCATCTCTTATGCTATTTATACATGTATGATATTTGACTCTTTCCTAAGTGACAAACTGACATCATACAGAAGACAAAATACTGATGTATTTTGTCTCTGTTTACAAAGACTATTCTAGGTAAGAGACAAGACTACTTTCCTAAGTTCAGTGATGACACTGAGCCTGATCTTTTGCCATTCAGGGAAAGTTGACTTTGGTTGATAAGGACTTCGTCTTATCTGATTCAACCTTTCCCGCCTTGTCCCGCTCTTTCTTCAGTCTTTACATCCTTCAGTCTTCTACTTCAGTTTGTCTTCAGTGTAAGAAGTTGGAGAGGAATCTTAGGGATTCAGTGAGTTATTGTCATCACTCACTGAATCCATCATCTTCTTCTTGACTCAGTCTTCACCCTTTAAGTTCCGCCTTACTGAGTGGAGAGACTTCTTCTTTGCCTCTTACTGAGTATCCTGAAGACGACTCACTGAGAGACTATGCACTCAGTGACCTGTTTGTGTTAGCGGATTAAATACTTTGGCTATTTTCTATTCAAATCCTAGGTTAAGGGGTTTGGGTATTTACTGAACCTAACACTTCCTTATACCTCTCTTATAATTTGTCAAGATGGGTGAGCCTTTCTAACTATTTGGTACAAGAATTACCAATCGACTATAAGTTTAAGATTTAATTCTTAAAACAAATCAAATTTTACCATTATTAAGTCCGGTTTATTTTCTAGTCTTAAAATTACCCTTTTGCTTACTATCATGTCAAAAAACATATATAAACACATAAGTAATTAATAAAAATAAACAACTCAAATAATGTACATGCTAAATAAATCAGCTAACATGTATATATTGATCTAAGACTCCCATTGGTTTTCGATCAAGGTACCAATGGACCACATACACCAATATTTGATTGTGTAGGTCCTACAATAAATATATACAATAACACACATAGTTGATAAAATAAATGCAACATATGAGGTCTTCCGCAATTTTAAGCCTTCCCTAATATTTTAATTATTTAACCTTATAGTGAATAAATCATGTTAAACAATTTTATTACTAAAAAACCATAATTAATTAATTAAAATAGCACAATTAGCATGTAATCATAAACACGTAACAATTACTACATATCCATGTCAAAAATAATTAATCCGTAACAAAACATGCATGTTTTCATCATGATTTTGACATATACGCATAACAATTAATGACATATAACAAATATTCATTAATCAATCACATGAAGAAAGTACATGCAATCCTACGATTTCTACAAGTTTAACAAAACTAAAAGCTAATTATTTAAACAATTAGGGTAATCGACCCATAAGTAAAAAAATTAGGGTTTCAAAATCTTTTAAACCCTAGAAACCATTAACATATAATAATCAATCAAAGATTCAATTTTTATGTGTTTCGTTAATTAATTACACAGGCTTATGATGTCACTGTTGTAGTTTAAGAATCATAACAATTATATAATAAACATATTATCATCAAAAGCACATAGCGTAAGCGTATGAATCAATACTTGTAAATAATTAACCGAATGTGAAAAGAAATAGTACCTTGTAAGCAATCCAAGCAATTTAAGGTTTATAGAAAAAGCCCCAAATCTAGATCAAATCACAAACCCTAATAAATTAGGGTTTATGAAAATCGACTAGAATATCGATTAGGTTTCACCACTAAAAATCTAAAATAAAATTTCTCTAAAGTTGCATACATTATATGTTAAACAAAAACACTAGAATGCTAGTGCTTAATACACGAACAAACATCACAACAAACTATGATTTGGTGTTCTTATTAATCAAGACCGAATCTCACAATAAGAATAAAGGTGTCAGATCGTATTAAAAGGATAAATCGCATGTATGTCATATATACAGCATATCATGCATGAATAATACATACATATACGTTTGCATGTGAATCAGTACCATACATATTCAATGCATGCTTATTATTTGTTTATAATCCCTTTGTCGATGGACCAAAGAAAGAAAAATAAAGCAGGTATTGACTTTGAGGGTTATAAAGTGTCGATCGATTTTTTCTAGTTCCATTCATCAGAGAATGAGACCAAAGGATGTATTTATATAGCATTTAACTATGTCCAACAAGTCATTACTAGAACCTTTTTAAATTTCATAAAACGACACTCGGACCCTTCCTTTATCGTTCGACCATTTAAATATTTCGTGTATTATTATTTAATATAATTAATACATATAATATATTAATTACATTAAATAAAGTGTTCTCTAAATGTAAACTTGTGTGTCACCAACAAACTCGAGTTCGAAACCAGACATACATATATAAAATAGAGTAAATTGCAAAAATCGTCCGTGTGGTTTGGTCAAATTGCACGTTTCATCCTTGTGGTTCATTAAGTGCAAAAATCGTCCTTGTGGTTCACTGTTACGTGCACTTTTCGTCCCCCATCACTAACGGCGTTAAGTGAGTTCTGTTAATAGTTACACGTTAGGCCTTTTGGCTAACGGCCGTTGTTGCGCCCGTCGTTTAACAGTTGCAGCGCCAGTCCTTTAACCTAATGGCCGTTTATAATTTAAAATTTCCGTCCGTTTTTATCTGTTTTCATCCGCTTTCATCTGTTTTAAAACGTTTTTGTCCGTTTTCATCCGCTTTTGTCTGTTTTATCAGTTATTCTTACGTTTTTTTTCCGTTTTTCTTACGTTTTAGTCCGTTTTTTGTGTTTTCATCCGTTTTTGTTCGTTCTCGTCTATTTTGGTCCGTTTTCTTACGTTTTGTCCGTTTATTTAGGTTTTTGTACGTTTTCATCCGTTTTTGTAACATTTGTCTGGTGTTTTTATGTTTTTGTCTTTTTTTATTCGTTTTTGTCCATTTTTATCCGTTTTGTCCGTTTTTATCCGTTTTGTCCATTTTCTTACATTTGTGCCCGTTTTCTTACGTTTTTTCTCGTTTTTCTTACATTTTTTTTCAAAATTTTCAATATGTCGAAATACTTTAAAAAAAAAACTGGAATTTTTTTCCTAATATTTTTTCCAAAATTCTTTTTCCAATCGTTTTTCGAAATACTATTCTTCCGAATTCTTTTTCCAAATTTTTTTTTGGAAAAAAAATGTTAAAAAAAAAATTTGGAAAAAAGATTCCAAAAAACTTTTTTTTGAGAAAGAAATGGGCTGTTTAGTTGGTGAAAAATTTTCTTGTTTTTCCGTTTCTAAATTCCTAGAGAAGGAAATGTTTTTTTTTTCTCTAGAGAAGAGTTGAGAAGTTTGAAAATCCGTTTAGTTGGAGTTATATTTTTTCTTTTTTTAAAATGGAGACGGTGGACGGAGAGGTGGGCGGCGATGGAAGGTAGGCGGCGATGGAAGGTGGACGGAGGTGGGCGTGATAAGAGTGGGGTGAGAGGAAATGGGGTTATTATTTTAGAAATGAAAAAAGTAAGAAGGGTGTAATGGTATTTTCATTTTTTCTATTAAGAATTGGAAAATGAGAAATTCATATTTTTGGAAAATTATTGGAAAAAAGTGCGACTAAACAGGTTTTCAGTTTTTCCCTTTTCATATGAAAAATTTTCTGAAAAAATGGAGTATTTCTCTCCAACTAAACGGCCCCAAAGTATTTCGACATATTGAAAATTTTGGAAAAAGAAATTTAATTTTTTTTTAAAAGAAAAAAAAATTTTGAATTTTTTTTGAAATTATTTTTTTCAATATATCGAAATAGGACAAAAACGTAAGAAAAACCAAAAAAAAAGTAAGAAAAACGAACAAAAATGGATGGAAGCGGACAAAAAACGTAAGAAAAATGGACAAAAATGTAAGAAAAACAAACAAAAACGTAAGAAAAAAACAGATGATAATGGACAAAAACGGACAAAACGTAAGAAAAACGGACAAAAACGTAAGAAAAACGGACAAAACGTAAGAAAAACAGATAAGGCAGACCAAAACGGATGAAAACGGACAAAAACGTATTAAAACATATGAAAACGGATAAAAATGTATTAAAACGTATAAAAACGGACGAAAACTTTAGATTATAAACGGCCGTTAGGTTAAAGAACTGGCGCTGCAACGGTTAAAGGACGGGTATTATAACGGCCGTTAGCAAAAAGGGCTAACGTGTAACTATTAACGGAACTCACTTAACGCCGTTGGTGATGCGGGACCAAAAATGCACGTAACAGTGAACCACAAGGACGCTTTTTGCATTTAATGAACCATAAGGACGAAACGTGCAATTTGACCGAACCACAAAGACGATTTTTGCAATTTACTCTATAAAATATGTTCGCAATCCAACAAAAGTAATTAGCTTATAAATGACATAATAAAAGCGTAAGAAAATTTCGGATTCTATGTTATGATTTTCTTTCTTATCTTTTGCACAGCCAATTTGATGGCTTCTATGTTCCAAAAAAAAATTTTTTTTTTTATGCCTTGGAATTTGGATATAACTGTCGACTGACTACGAACCTTCCCGTCATGTTTTTAAAAGTCTCTTTATTCAAACACGAGATAGTAAAAAAACTGAACTCAAATCCAAAATGTGCACAAGTCAAAAGGTATGGTCAAGGATTAGATATTTTTATGTATAATTAAGTAATTTGATTTTAACGAAACTTATATTTGAAGCTTATAAAATTTTTATCCTCATTTTTAAGGCTGAGGCTTATGCTTATAATTTCAAAATCCCCCTTATAAAGCCTTTACACCAAACGAGATTTATAAGGGTCTTTTGAAATTTAAGCACCATAACCCTCTTAGCCAAACACAACCGACAAAAATTCTATCTCTAGGAATTATTTCATCGTAAAGCAACTTTATAAAATGTAGAAGGGTTGTGTTATTAGAGCACAAGGTATGGGGAGCATTTAACATGTTAAGGGTCTATTTTTCGTGCCATTGGTGAGCCAAATCATAACATCACTTGGTGCAATTCGTGAGCCAAAAAGGTATTTGAGCCATTCCACTGGCTCAAGCTTTATTTATTTATTTATTTTTTTGTATGTATTGTGAATGAATGGGTATTTTTAGTGGGTATTTTGTGAGAGTAAATAACATGTTAGTAGTGTGTTATGAGTGAGGGTGTTTTAGTTATTGGTGAGTTATTGAAAGATGCATGATGCATTTGGCGCTGAGGGAACATACCTATAACGTGTTATTGGAATCCACGATACATAGTGCTCTTAACACTCCTTGCCTGACTTTTTATAACCCATACCCTCTGACTTATTGTATTTGACAGTACAATACAGTTTTTTATTAGTTTTTATTCCTTATTTTTTGACAGTTTAATACTTTAACTTGTTAAATTTTATATTTTATGTTTCGTACTTTTGTTTCACATTTTTATAACGAAATTATTATTAGTAACTTTTTTTAGGGAAAAAATAATAGTATTGGTGGTGTTTTAAGGGTACCAATAACCCATCCGATTTTACTTTCCTAGGAAAGGTCTCAAGTTCGAGTTTTATCCAGGGCGATAGGGGTTTCCTCCCGCGTGCGTAAAGGGAAGGGTGCAATTACCTTCTAGGCTAGACCTAACCTGGTTGTGTAGGCTCGCTATGCCTTCTGGGCTAGGAGTTATGTAGCCACAATTGCCGTTAAAAAAAAATAAACCCATCCGATTTTTAAGTCACTAAACCTACCCTTTTTTCTGCCTATAAATATAAGTGTCACCAGCATCTCAAGATTTGTATGATCAACCTTGCTATTATTTTCTCATTCACAACAAGAAGTTTAAGCAAAGCAAAGCAAATTTAGCAACAATGTATGATCCACAAGAACATTTTGATTTTACTCAACTTGAATCCGTTCGTACTTTTCTTCTCGATGATCATTCTGAAACCTTGTACAATGATTGTTACCCCATCGATTTCCTGGATATCGATACTAATGCTATGAATTTTCCAACCCTTTCTGAAGAGTCGTCCGTTTTGGCAGACAACTCAGGCTCGAGTTCCAGGTTGCTTGGTTCATATTTAATGGAAGACTTGATCGAGCCTTTGCCAAATCTTGAGGAGTTCGAGATCTCTAGCTTGTTTCATGAGAATAGCAACAACTTAGTTCCTGTCACTAATTACTCTTTTGACAACTTTTTTTCTTTCAGTAGTTCTTCTGATAATTTAAACGATCCTATTCATACTCAACAAATGATTCCAGATAATACAGTCGATATTCCAGCCACCGGGAGTGATCTCTCAGTCCCAATAAACTGGGGTTTCCCAACTGGAAATGTAGTGCCGATTGCTGAGGACAACGAGTCTCAACCGCGTGCTAAGAACAGTAATAAATTAAATGATGTGAAGGATACTGTCGCGAAGGCGTTGCCTTCACTTCCAGAGAGGAAATTTAGAGGGGTGAGAAGGCGACCATGGGGGAAGTTCACAGCAGAAATGAGAAATCCTGAGAAGAAAGGCGCGAGATTATGGCTAGGAACGTACGAAACGCCTGAAGAAGCAGCTATGGCTTATGATCGAGCAGCGTTTAAGCACCGAGGGTCTCATGCTTTGCTTAACTTTCCTCATTTGATCGAGTCACATAACAAACATCCCGAAAAATATATGACTAAAAAGCGCGCCATGACAGCTACAACATCTTCATCATCTTCTTCTTCGTCAGATTCTTCTAAAAATAGTTTCGAGAAGAGAAACAAAAGTTGTGCCTACGAGGATTAACTTAAAACTGTTCAGACAATAATGTCTCACAACATGCTTTGACCTCTTGTAATGTTCATGATTAATGTTTAAGTATCGGAAATATATGCAAAAGGTTTTATACCTTTATACGGTTCATTTAGTTCACGATAAATTAAAGAGTTTCAAATATTTGTTTCTTGCTTTGATATTTGTTTTTGATATATATCTTTCTAGTTAATTTGTTAAGGAAAAACATTATACAGTATTGTTTTAACAATTTGTACGAAAGTATAGGCAACACAAGATGAACAATAGAACCTTTATTCAGATTTAAGCAGCAATAGTCAGCTTAGATTAAGTTTACAATAGTATCCAAATGTTACAAGATTAGATTAATGTCAATGAGACAATAATCATGTAAATGTAAAGACAAGACAAGATCAATGAAATGAGCAGAAGGAAGAGTAGAGAGTGATACAAAAGACTACACCCTCAAGTGTTTGTAACCCTAGATTAAGGGACGTATTAAATAGGAGATTAAGTTACACTAAGACCCCTCTAACGGCTATAAATGACTCATTAGCAGAAATGAGAAAGCTTCAGCAGAAACGAGCTTCTTGGAACTTTAAACCTTTTATTTTTTGTCCATGATTAACCCCTGTAGAATCTCTACAATGAACATAACTTGAAAGCCATTAGGAATTGATAGGATGATATGTTTCCCACAGATTGATACTCCAAAATTTAACATTCCCCCTTAATCTGATGGGCAAACATATCAAACAATATCAATTTTTCACAAAAAATTTATGCTGATAGACAGGGAGGTTTTTAGTGAGTATGTCAGCAGTTTGGTTTGAAGAGCCAATCTTTTTTGCACTAATAACACCTCTAGCAATTTTTTCCCTGATGAAGTGAACATCAATTTCAAAGTGTTTTGATATTTCATGGAAAACAGGGTTGACAGCAAGTTGTAAAGCAGATTTGTTATCACAGAAAAGATTAACAGGGAGATTAATATCAACTTTTAGATCCTTTAAGATTTTTTGAATCCAAATGATTTCACAGGCAGCAGTAGACATAGATCTATACTCTGCTTCTGTGGAAGATTTTGAAAAAGTGTTTTGTTTTTTACTTTTCCATGAGATCAGACAATCATTAAAGAAAACACAATACCCTGTGACAGATTTTCTGGTTTTCTTGCATTTGGCCCAATCAACATCACTATATCCTTCAAGATGATTTTCAGAGTTGCTGAAATTGTACCTTAGACCTTTTCCTGGAGCTCCTTTTAGATATCTCAGGACATTGAGGGCACATTCCAGATGAGATTTCAAGGGAGAATGCATATATTGTGCCAGACAATGAACTGAGTATGAGATGTCAGGTCTTGTATGGGTGAGATAGATAAGTTTCCCAAGTAACTTCTGATAACCAGTGATGTTGACAAGTAAGGGATCATCAGCAGTGGGAATGTATGGAAGGACAGAGTTGGGTTCCATAGGAGTGGACACAGGTTTGCACCCAAGAAGGCCAAATTCTTTGAGGAGTTCAAGACAATATTTTCTTTGGGAGAGACAAATGTCATTCCCAGTTTTTAGAACCTCAATGCCAAGAAAGTATTTTAGATTTCCCAAGTCTTTAATATGAAATTTTGATTTTAGAAACTCTTTGAATAGGTTTATCTCATCAATGCAGTTTCTAGTAAGAACAATATCATCCACATAAACAAGCAGAGCAATAAACTTGTTATTCTCTGTTTTGGTGAACAAAGAGTGATCATTAACAGATTGAACAAAGTTATTTTCTTTTAAAACACTAACAAGTTTTTCATTCCATTTCCTGGGAGCTTGTTTTAGGCCATATAGAGACTTGACAAGTTTACAAACTTTATTTTTATTGTTCTCATTACAGAACCCCTTGGGGATGGTCATATAGATATCCTCATCAAGATCTCCATACAAGAAAGCATTGTTAACATCAAGTTGAAAAAATGGCCATTTGTTTTTTACAGCTAAGGCAATAAGACATCTAACAGTAGACATTTTCACAACAGGAGAAAAAGTTTCATCATAGTCTATTCCTTCCCTTTGGTTATAACCTTTAACAACTAATCTAGCCTTATATCTATCAACTTCACCATTGGCTTTATATTTGATTTTAAAGATCCATTTGTAGCCAATAGGAGTTCTATTAGGAGGTAGATCAGTTATATCCCAAGCATGGTTTTCATTTAAGGCCTCAATTTCAGAGTTCATAGCATCAACCCAATTACTATCAAGGATAGCTTCTTCATAACAGGTAGGTTCAATACTTTTATTAAGACTAGATGCAAAGCAGTAATTATCTTTGTTAAGATTAGAGTAATTAACAACCTTTTCAACACCATATTTGACTTTTCCTTCTACAATAAAGTCGTTAAGATTACTGGGTAACTTAGAGACTCTGGTTGACCTTCTAGCAGTAGTGGCTGGCAAGCCTCTTTCTTGTTCAGCAGAATCAGGTGTTGTATCAGTAGAATCAGAAGATGCATTAGCAGGATGTGATTCATGTGATATGGTGCCCTCAGGGTGTGTATTATCATCTATAGATGTTGCAACCGGTTCGTCAATCCTAGTAGGATGACTTACCACTGTGCCATCATCATAGGATGTCACTCTCCCTTCATCATTGGGACTTATTTGTGAGTAAAAGAAATTTTTGTGATTTAAATCTTTTGGTACAAAAGTTTCAACAAAAGGTTTTGACAAAGTATTTTTCATTTTGAAGGGAAAAACAGTTTCATAAAATTTGACATCTCTGGAGTAAAAGATATTTTTTGTTTCTAGGCTCAAGAGTTTAAAGCCTTTCTTCTCATTTGAGTAACCAATAAGGACACTTTTTTCAGACCTACTACCAAATTTATCAGAGATGTTGAGAATGGTGGCATAGCATAAGCAGCCAAAGACTCTAAGGAGAGAGAGTGAAGGGCCATGCCCATACACAAGGAAGAAGGGGGACTTGCCAGACAGAACTGAAGAGGGTAACCTGTTTATGACATAGGAAGCAGTTAGAACACATTCAGACCAAAGATTTAGAGGTAATTCCCCCTGAAACATAAGGGATCTAGCTACATTAAGGAGATGCCTATGTTTCCTTTCTGCAATACCATTTTGTTGTGGTGTATAAACACAAGAGGTTTGATGTAAAATTCCTTTTTCATGGAAAAAATGTTTAAGTTTATTGTTGACAAATTCTGTCCCATTATCACTTCTAAAAATCTTGACATTGTGTTCAAATTGATTTGATAGCATATGAGTAAAGTTAACAATAGAAACATAAACATCATCCTTCCCCTTAAGCATATAAACCCACACTGCCCTGGAATAGTCATCAACAACTGTAAAAAAATATTTGTAACCATCTCTGCTAGTGACTTTATATGGTCCCCATACATCAAGATGGACAAGTTGACCAATTTTAGTTGATTTATGTTCACTTAAAGGGAATGGTTCCCTGGTTTGTTTAGCTTTATTACAAGTATCACAGAGATGATCAGTTTCAGATGTACTATCAAATTTAAGAGTGGGTTTAAGTATGTGTAGGACTTGGTCAGAGGGATGACCAAGTCTTTGATGCCAAAGATTTTTAGAAACATGACAAACAGATATGCAGTTATTAGAAATAATCTTACATATAGAATCAATATCAAACATATATAACCCATTGTATTGTTTACCAATCCCCACAATCCTTTTTTGATGTAAATCCTGTATATAGCAATTAGATTCATTAAACCCAACAAACATCTTATTGTCTCTATCAATTTTATGAACAGACAGCAGACTAACATTGTACTCAGGAACAACAAGTACATCAAAAAGAGTTAGGTCATTATTGACCTTTAAATCACCAATTTTAGTAATTAAGGCCTGAGTACCGTTGGAATGTCCAACAGTTAAGCCAAGATTTGAAATGTTAACAACATTGATTAAAAAGTTTTCAGACACAGTCATGTGCTGATTTGCACCAGAGTCAACAATCCAACCAAGACTGATGTTTCCAGATAAAGATTTTGTGTTGTTGTTAAAAAATTTGTTAAAGTTTACATTAAACTTGACACTGCCATTAAAGAAGGTTCCTGAAAAAATTTTACCTGCCAAGTTGGCATTAGCAGATGACACATTGTTGTCATTGAGAAGACTCATAAGTCTGGAGAGCTGTTCATTAGACAAGGAAACAGGAGAGTTGCTAGCACTATTATCAGTGACATGATTAGTTTCAGTAGAAACATTGTTACTGCTGAAAGGTTTACCATTAAAATTCCTTTTAACATATCCAGCAGGATAACCAACAAGATCATAACATCTATCAACAGGGTGACCAGGTTTTTTGCAATTAGTACATTTGAGATTCATCTTTGGTCCTCTGCTATTTGAGCTGTTACCATTATTAAAACCAGAACCTTTGTTGTTAAAGCCCTTTTTATCAAAAAATTTTCCACCATCAGACGTTTTTGCAGCAAAGGCTGTAGCATTGGGTTTAGCAGAGCTATTCCCAGATGAAACATTTCTGTGAGATTCTTCTCCAGAGACAACAGAGAAAGCAGTTTTGACATTAGGTAAAGGATCTCTGGTTAAAATATTGCTTCTGATGGGGACATAGGTGTAAAACCCTAAAATCTCAATCGCGTGAAATGACAATTTTGCCCTCAAACTTAAAATTTTACAAACTCGGGAAACACTTCAACATCGTTAGACAAATTATATCATCAATAAAATATATCCATTATGAAGTAATATACTTATGATATAAATTAAAAGAACATGAAAAATAAAAGTCTGAGTAACAATTAAAAGTATCATTATGTACACATTTAACTTGGTATACAAAAGAGACTAGATACATGATTTGGAGATAAGAATGGAAGTTACAAAATTTGGTCTTCCCCCCTATATGGCCGGCCACTATTCACTCCACCATTTAATTCCATATCAATTATAATCAAGTCTCATTTACCATTTCTATCTTCATTTCAAAATACCAAGAAACCCTAAAAAGTATTTCTCTCTAGCATAGTGGCGGCATATCATTATTTCTTCATCTTTTGATCCGAAATTCATACAAACAAAAGGTTCCTTGGAGGCTCGTGATAGTGTATGATCGATTGGTGGACGTAGGGATTGTGTTTGGTTCGAAAACAAGCTTGGTCGTGGGTGTTTAATTGTAGCCGTGGGTTGTGTGTAAGCCAAGGAGGCTTGGTTTTGTTCGTGTTGCTTTGATTCTTGTTTCCTTGTCACGTACACGCTACGAGGGTAACGTATCATCATCTCTCGCATCTTCCTTTGTGTTTCTCATTCCATTCGTGGCCTTGGACTATGTTTCTATGGCTTGTTTTATCAATTTTTGTCACATAAAATCATAAGTATATTGTCACATAATAGGGTAAAACAAGAGTACATAAAACCTTGATTATTAATCTTTATAAATCGTATGATGTATGATATGTTAATATGAATACAAAACTGAAAATGGGTCTTTCTTTATGTCGACTTATATGAATGATAAGAAAGGGTTTAATGTGCTTGTAAAACTATACGAATACGTATGTGAGTAATGGATTTGATAACGAATGATTTACGGGTTGTTTTGATTTAATCAAGGGGCGTACAAACTGATTTTGGGGAGGGGTGTCTCGACATTAAAATGATATCTCATAAGGAGTATTATAATCTTGTTTTAATCGAGCTAAAATGGTTTAGAACGGATTCGTTAATCATAACCTAAAAACTAGGATTTGTAATTACATGAATTATTAAAGTGAAGGGGTTATTTTGTAAATTATGAAATTTGATGGATTAACTTGTTAATATAGTAACTAAATGGATTTAATGAGTAAAATGAGTAAACTTGCTATATTTACACTTTTAACCCTATACTTTACATTTTTTGACATTTTAAACTCTAAACTTTTGTAACTTGTCATAAATGTTCCTTAAATCATAATAATACTCATTTTCATTATTTAACTATAGATAAGTGACTAAAGTTGCTAAATATGGAAACCTGCTAATTATGGAAACTTACTAAATATGGAAAGTTACCTAAAATGGAAAGTAATTAAAATAGAAAGATTTTTAAAAATGGAAAGCCGTCTTAAACTAGTAATCTGATTCTTATAGAGCGTTATCTAATTCATATAGGTTCCAGGCGACGGGATTGATCTCTTTCTTGATTTTACTTCCATTGTGATTGCTCCGAATAAGGTACAGATATTCTATCCCTTTTCAGTAGGGATTTCTCCTGACTTTTCGATCCTTGACTTTACTTCACTTATGATATCCCTTGCTATGATTTCCTTATGCTATGATCCTTTTGATATGATTCCGACTTAATCCTTTGATATGATTCTATTCGCTATGACATTAGTTTGTTATGATTATGAACCTCTGATTATGAACCATCTGATATGAAACTTTGATATGAACTTTGATATGAACTCTGATATGAACTTTGATATGAACCCTTATAATATGATATGAAATTGATTTGACCCTTCAGTTTGATACCCGAGCCAAATATGTGTTCCTAGTCAGGAAGGTAACCTGACCGTGTCATTGATGCACCAATGGCATGACTCCAGTGTGCACGAGTGATGTTGCACACCGTCCCCATTTTGATATGATTATGAGCTCACTATATGTATATGATTTGGCCATTATATGTTTTGGGGGGCGTATGGATGCATCCTAGATATGATATGTTTCGAGGGATTTGATCTGATTGGAGCTTTGTCTGGTGAATGATGTCGGGTGCAATCCGCGTCTTCACAATTCTGGGAGCTAGCTACTCCATTTCTTACTGAGGTCTCCCCTCCTATTATGTATGGTATTCCGAGGTCACCCCTCCGAATACAATGGCTACATATGATATGATATGATATGTTTCTGGGCTCGGGTAGATTTCTGATAACCCTTACACTTTTGATAAACCTATATTGTACCTTCTGTATTCCCCAACACACCATAATCTGTATTACGTGTTCATTACTCAATACCTTATATGATTTACTCGTACCAAGATATAGATACTCCATTGCATTGATATGTCACGCTTTCTTTCCGTTACCTCAGACTATGGTTCCATTCACGTACCGGGTTATTATATGCTTTTTGAATTTGATGATGCTATTCATGTTTTATGTGACCATTTGATTTATCCTGCTATGATGTGATTAATATGCGGTCATCTGAGTTACCTGTTTCTAACTGATGATATGTGATCTCACTATTATGTGACCCTCTGTATTGTCTGGTGATTATACTAATGTGTAATCGATAGTTTTGTCTGCTTATTATGTGTACTACGTTCATTTGATCTCGTGGACTATGACTATCCGTTGTATCCTTATCTACTTGTTGTTGACCTGCCATGTTGTATATCGGTTTATGCTACGGTTTGATTGGGTAAATGGTTCAGCTTGTGATGTCTGGCTTGTTATTTGTTTAGTTGCCTGCTATGTCTTTAATTCATTTAATTATATTGCTCATACTGTATTTCCTACTGGTTACGTGTGACTGCCATGTTTTTGACTGCCGTTATGATACTGATTATGTTTCCAACTAAGGATTTTGACCTGTGTGAATTGCCATGCTCACTTATTATTAATTGCTTCCGCTTTTCCTGTAGACATTTGTTTGGCTTGTATGTCTCCTGAGTTCTTGATTTGATTGTATGACATATATGTTGTGTGGATGCTACGCCTGCTATGTTGCTTATGTTTCAGTACTTGTATGCCTGGGTTGTATGTGCTTGTATGCTGGTCTTGATGCTTTGCCTGGCTTCGTTCTCCTTGTTTATGTGCTTTGGATATCTGTATAATTGTGTTCTGCAGGATCCTCATTGACTCATTCTTCTAATTTCGCTGCAACTTTGTTATTCGTTCCCTTTGTTTTGTTTCGCACTTCAGATTTTATTTAGATTTCGTTTTGTTATATCTGTTCACTGGGCTTTTTCAGCTCAGCCGCATTTCTTTTCCTGCGGCAGGTGTTAGGTTTGAAGATGGGCTTTGATTGGGCTGAGAGTTGGATTTATTTGAGTGGACCAACCCTAGATACCTTATTATTCGGGTTTATTTTGTTGGGCTACTGTTTGAAGATTTCATTTTATTTTAGACATATTGGATTTTGTATTTTTCCTTGTAAGTCATTCGTCTATATGACTTAGTATTTTATTTCTTAAAGGTTTTCGTTTGTAAGGATTTTATCTGTATGTTCTGATATGACACCAGAATGTGACACTTCTACCCTTGTCGGGTTGGGGTGTTACAATTATGGTATCAGAGCCCAGGTTTCGTCTTGTTGACCTTAGGATTGACCTGTGAGGACTTGGGTAGACACTAGGCTTCCGTCTGTTATGATATATCCCGATTCTCTTTGGATTGTCGTTCAGATTTGACTTCGATAATCTTTTGTCTTCACTGTTTTGGGTCTTCTTCTCTTCACATTTGATTTTATTATTGTGTATTCGCATATCCGTTTGTCGATCGTTAGACAGAGACTAACCGCGGAGCCGAAGATGATGGTGCCGATACTGCGTTGCTGCAACAGTCCCTGTGCTGGAGAGGTTCGTGAAGCAGAAGCCACACCCGACTGCCGTGCTGTTGGAGACATCAGGATGCAGCTGGACGAATCAATCAAAGACGCAAAAGACGGAGACAAGATTCAACCGGTGGCTGAGAAGGTTCATCTACTTCATTTGATTTGGGCGCGACTTGTGTTACTCCGATTCGTTTGTCATGCGTTTTGAGGCGGTTTGATATTCTGTTAAGTGATTCTGATCAGTATTGCTTTTCTTGATTTGTTCGGAACTCGGTTGGAATCGTGAAGTTTTATCGTTTAGCATATTGGTGATATCTCAGTTTTTCCTTTGAATCTTCAATAATGAGTCATGAGGAACCGTTTTACGCAAGTTGGTGGCCTTCTCTCCTTTGTGGTATGGTAAGTTGTTTGATGTGTTATATGCTGTATGTATGCGATTCTGGTCTGCTCTGGTATGTTACTTGATATCTGTACGTGATATGTTTTGCGTGATATTGGCCTTGTGATTTGTCATGAACCGGGACAGAATATGGTGACAATAAGGGTTTGTTATGTGATGCAAGTATTATGACGCCTGATCAACGTGATAATACCGAGATCATATAATTTGAACTTATTGGAATCATACGACGTCTTGGGAAATGCCTGGGGTTGGTACGTGAATGGACTAAGACTTATAACCGTTATTTGTCACTCCTCATGTTCGATTAGAATTCTGTACCTCTTTGTGAGATTCTCACCGATATCTGTTACGTGTAAGATTTGTACGCTTTGAAACTGATACGATTATGATCTGTATGGAACTATGGATTGCTACGTCTGCCCTAAACTTGTGCGTTTCTGTGTACCCTTGGCGACTCCAATTTTCGAGGACGAAAATTTTCTTTTTAGAGGGGAAGAGTTGTAAAACCCTAAAATCTCAATCGCGTGAAATGACAATTTTGCCCTCAAACTTAAAATTTTACAAACTCGGGAAACACTTCAACATCGTTAGACAAATTATATCATCAATAAAATATATCCATTATGAAGTAATATACTTATGATATAAATTAAAAGAACATGAAAAATAAAAGTCTAAGTAACAATTAAAAGTATCATTATGTACACATTTAACTTGGTCTACAAAAGAGACTAGATACATGATTTGGAGATAAGAATGGAAGTTACAAAATTTGGTCTTCCCCCCCTATATGGCCGGCCACTATTCACTCCACCATTTAATTCCATATCAATTATAATCAAGTCTCATTTACCATTTCTATCTTCATTTCAAAATACCAAGAAACCCTAAAAAGTATTTCTCTCTAGCATAGTGGCGGCATATCATTATTTCTTCATCTTTTGATCCGAAATTCATACAAACAAAAGGTTCCTTGGAGGCTCGTGATAGTGTATGATCGATTGGTGGACGTGGGGATTGTGTTTGGTTCGAAAACAAGCTTGGTCGTGGGTGTTTAATTGTAGCCGTGGGTTGTGTGTAAGCCAAGGAGGCTTGGTTTTGTTCGTGTTGCTTTGATTCTTGTTTCCTTGTCACGTACACGCTACGAGGGTAACGTATCATCATCTCTCGCATCTTCCTTTGTGTTTCTCATTCCATTCGTGGCCTAGGACTATGTTTCTATGGCTTGTTTTATCAATTTTTGTCACATAAAATCATAAGTATATTGTCACATAATAGGGTAAAACAAGAGTACATAAAACCTTGATTATTAATCTTTATAAATCGTATGATGTATGATATGTTAATATGAATACAAAACTGAAAATGGGTCTTTCTTTATGTCGACTTATATGAATGATAAGAAAGGGTTTAATGTGCTTGTAAAACTATACGAATACGTATGTGAGTAATGGATTTGATAACGAATGATTTACGGGTTGTTTTGATTTAATCAAGGGGCGTACAAACTGATTTTGGGGAGGGGTGTCTCGACATTAAAATGATATCTCATAAGGAGTATTATAATCTTGTTTTAATCGAGCTAAAATGGTTTAGAACGGATTCGTTAATCATAACCTAAAAACTAGGATTTGTAATTACATGAATTATTAAAGTGAAGGGGTTATTTTGTAAATTATGAAACTTGATGGATTAACTTCTTAATATAGTAACTAAATGGATTTAATGAGTAAAATGAGTAAACTTGCTATATTTACACTTTTAACCCTATACTTTACATTTTTTGACATTTTAAACTCTAAACTTTTGTAACTTGTCATAAATGTTCCTTAATTCATAATAATACTCATTTTCATTATTTAACTATAGATAAGTGACTAAAGTTGCTAAATATGGAAACCTGCTAATTATGGAAACTTACTAAATATGGAAAGTTACCTAAAATGGAAAGTAATTAAAATAGAAAGATTTCTAAAAATGGAAAGCCGTCTTAAACGAGTAATCTGATTCTTATAGAGCGTTATCTAATTCATATAGGTTCCGGGCGATGGGATTGATCTCTTTCTTGATTTTACTTCCATTGTGATTGCTCCGAATAAGGTACAAATATTCTATCCCTTTTCAGTAGGGATTTCTCCTGACTTTTCGATCCTGGACTTTACTTCACTTATGATATCCCTTGCTATGATTTCCTTATGCTATGATCCTTTTGATATGATTCCGACTTAATCCTTTGATATGATTCTATTCGCTATGACATTAGTTTGTTATGATTATGAACCTCTGATTATGAACCATCTGATATGAAACTTTGATATGAACTTTGATATGAACTCTGATATGAACTTTGATATGAACCCTTATAATATGATATGAAATTGATTTGACCCTTCAGTTTGATACCCGAGCCAAATATGTTGATAACGCTACACGCGTCGTTCGGGGTCAAAGGAACTTCCTTTTCTTCGAGCAAGTTTTATAACACCCTAGGCAGTGAACCTAATCGTTGTAGTGTAGTAATTAGGGTAAGCCACGGGTATTGATATCGTTCTCTAGGGGAATAGGAATGCTAGTAGGGAGTTACTACGCTAAGGTTAAGGTTGAGGAAGATTATTTTTTATATTTTTATATTTTATGAAAATGGAAAGGTACGAATCTCGGGTATTGGATTTGGGGGGTTGGTATTTCTACCGATTACTCTACTATTATCTAATTATCTAAACTAAGGTTGTGGGAGTCTATGTCTAATTAATGTGTGCTCGTATGATAGTTTAAAGATGTGTTTACTTAGTTTGTATTACTCCTTAATTATCTCCTATTGATGGTTGAGTGTCACGTCTTATTCCTAGTTGCGTTGTGTTTCTAAAGTTGTAGGGTATGCGTTTCTCCCTAACTCTTTGAACTTACCAAAGGGTCTTGTCTACAAATCCACTTAGAGATTATAGACTCCTACTCTAAGGCGCTCTTCGGATGGTTTAGACTACAATCACTCAGGTAATCATACTCTAGGGTTCACAAAGATGAATCAAGCATTAAGTACACAACGAATGACCTATCGCATTACTAGATCATTAATCAACTAAGATAAGAAACAACCAATCAATATTTAATAATTAAGTTTCATACTTCCTAAGCAAACACACAAATAAATTAGCCGGACATGGAGAACATGCAAGCATACACACAAACAATCAAAGACATAATTGAATTAATGAAGCAAAGACTTATCTTGGTGTAAGATAGGGTTAAAAACCCTAAAATACTGTACAAGACACCTTAGGTTCGGTTTTAGGTTTTTACTCCAAAGACTCTCCACATAAAGACTGAAAAATTCGGATTCTATATATAAGATTACAATTGCGACGGCGTCACCTTATGTTTAGTGACGCCGTCGTGTCGCCGCCATTAGGGTTTCGTCTTGGCCACGTTAACCTTGCGACGGCGTCACCTTATGTCCGTGACGCCGTCCTCTTCAGCTTCTGACGTCGTCTGGATCGCATCTAGGCCGTCTGAGTAGCGACGGCCTACTCTTTCACAACTAGACGCCGTCTCTTGAAAACACGAGTTTTGAGTTCTGACCCGTCACAACAATTCTCCGACGGCGTCGCAAATAGCTCCTGACGCCGTCGCCTTCTTCATTCAGCGACTGTGAGTGTCTGATTTCGACTTTGGCCATTTTCTTCATATATTCGCGCCTTTCTGTCCAAATAAGTGTCATTCCAGCATTTTGCCTTCACGAGACCTAAAAAGTGAAAAGGAACGATATTAAGCAATAACGGATACAAAAGTGATCAAATAAGGACTTAAACGACCCCTCAAAATGGTACCTTTTAAAACCTTATCAAATATCCCTACACTTGTTATTTGCTTGTCCTCAAGCAAATGTGCTTTTAGCCAATTAATTTATAAGTTAGGGGTCATTTAGCATTAATTCAAAACGGTCCACAACACATATAAGCCCCGCAAAAGTCATAACAAGCACGGAAATTACATACTAGCACCTCACATGGGGTGTTTGGATACTCACATCTCTCTCAGGTGTATAAATGAAATATAACAATATAGGAAATGGAAGATAAACACTCATTAACCGGTCCTAGTACATAGATTACCATAGGCTTGAGAATAGATCAAACCTCCATCGCTTTGGCGTAAGCACCTAGGAAAGACTATCAAAGAGGTCTTTTAAAGGGTTGTAATGTTAGGCTTACGGTAGGGAAATAAGGGTTTGGTGGGATAAGCTATTTAGTGGTGGTAAGTCAAAAATCTTTATGTTAACTGCATATGAAGAATGGCGTTGCTAAGCCAAGACTCGACACTCTAAACTCTAGATAACTGAAATAAACAAACATAAATTTAAAGGATAGATGTAGGATGGTAGCCCGTATGTTTTTTTTGTTTTGTTTTTTTTTTTTTAATCACTCTATATTTTTTTTTCTTTTCTCTTTTTCTATTTTTTTTCGATTTTTTTTTTTTTTTTTTTTTTTTTTTCATACACTTTTACTCTACCATCCTCTAAGATAACATCAAAATACTAGGGATTTATAAGCATATCCCTACACTTGAGTTTTTATTACTCTAACACTAATTTGACCCGATTTGAAAAGATCAAAACACTTGGGGTATATTATTACGTAAACAAAGGGAATTTGAATTTAACGTTCCCTTCCCGTCATTCATAAACTTTAACTTTTCCCATGAATCCCAATCATCCCAAAACTGTATACAAAGGATATGAATCGACTTAGCAACTTATGCAAGCAACTAGATAATTGAACTAAGGGTTTAGGGTGATAACAAATAATTGCACTAAAAGTGAGTGCATAAGGGGTAGGCTAAGGCGATTTGGGTGTATATTTGGGGGTGGGGTGTAAACAATGCTCTTCATTGATATTCCGGAAAAACCGAAACATCACGAGAACCGCGAAAAGGATAGGCTCTGAGGGGTTAACTAGGGGTATCGTGTACTAAAGATGAGTACAACGCAAAGGGTGTGGGGGAATTACTCAACCGATGTGGAAGAAGTAATAATATTACGGGTATCAAACAAGGGTTTATCCTAATGCCTCTTATCATTTAGTTATTCCTAACTACACAAGTGTAGTCTCACTAGCGATCTCGGAATGCATCACAAAACAAGTTCTAGAATCTAATATACTACTGGTTCACACTCTAAGCATTAAAGATGAATGCTTTAATTCCTACTAATCTAAGGGCGATCCTCACATTTTGGGTGGAATTTGGGTGGTAAGGGTTTTTGTGCTAGTCATATAACTTCCTATCCATGAGACGCTTTTGTTAAGACTAATGGCCCACTCCTATATGTCATGAAAAATTTTAAATTTGGTGCCAAAATTACCCTAACCGACATTTCTCATGGTTTATTACACAATCACAATTGGACAAAGCAAATAGTCAAGGATAAGCATAGTTTCAAAGTTCCCGTTTTATTTTCCCTCCCTACACTTAAACTGAACATTGTCCCCAATGTTCCCCGAAAGTATCAAAGTTATGATAAAAGAAGGTAATTAAAAACGAAAGAAACTAATACTCCCCTGATTAGCTCGGTAGGATCCGTGTAAAGTGGTGGTTAAATTCTTTTCAAGAAGAATTTATGCGTGAAAAGCTCCTTCCAATCTTTTGTAACTTCTTCTTGACAAACTAAACCTGCACACTTAAAGAAAACAAACGAAACCTTCGCGTAAAATCGGCGGTAATAATATATATAAGACTCGATTTAAACTAGGATATAATGCTTGTGGAATGGATGTTTACAGAATTTCAAAGAAAATTAAGACCTGGAAAATTCCAAAAATTTATAAGTAGCTTCAGAAAACGAGAAAAAGTAATCTGATGTTTTTACTCCTTCCTGACGCCGTCAGGTTGCAATCCTGACGCCGTCAGGTTATCCTGACAAAAACTGGTCTGCGATTTTCTGGAAAAATTTCTGGAAAATTTACATCTTTAGAATCTGGAAAAATTTCTGCAAAACATTCATTATGACTCGATACAAGCATTTGACTCGAACAAACAAACATATATATCTTTTAATTAATTGTTATTCTCATGTTTACGTTTCTTTTGAAAACGTGTGTAATCCTCCCTACACTTATCCCTTATGTAAAATACCTTTATATGTAATTAAGACGAAGTTAAAAACAAAATAAAGCATTTTTACAAATTTAAACATGAGGATAAACAATTAATAAAAGATATATGACACTAACAAGCAAACAATTAAGCATGGGTTGCCTCCCACGAAGCTCTTTTCTTTATTTAAGAGTCTTGTAGCTAGACTCATAGTCGTGCTCCTACGTTTTCTCACCACCGCCCTCTTGATTCTTTGTTTTCCCTTCATCGAAAGGGTGCAGACGCTTTATGCTCACCGTGGATTCCTTGCCAATGCTGTCAATTATGGCGACGGTTTTATCTTTTAAATTGGTCTCCTTAACTGTGAAAGGCCCAAACCATCTTGGTTTGCTTCTTCCTCGTAATGCCCTTATCCGAGACCTATACAAGAGCACTTTTTCTCCCTTTATAAATTCCTTAAGGTCCTTTTGTACCTTAGGTAATGAGGTAGGATTGCTTCTTAACTTTTTATCGGGTTTCCACAATGTCGCATACAATCCTTGAACCATAAAGTCTCTAAGCCCTTTTTCCCAGTCATTTTTCTTCTTCTTAACATTGTTATCCGGGGCTTTTCGATTTCCACCCGTAATCATTTCCATGATCTTAAGAGGATATCGTGGGACGATGGGTATTCTAGCGTACCCCTTTCCGCTTTTGAGTATCATGATGCCTTCTCCGCATTTAATGGTTGCCTTGGCGGTGGCCAGGAATGGCGTCCCAAGAATGAGAGGTACGTTTTCATCTTCCTCAACATCAATGATCACGAAATCCACTGGATAAACGATGTTAGCTACCTCAATTAGAACATCAACAGCTATTCCTACGGGATGGACATAAGTATGATTAGCTAGGGAAAGTCTAAGGTCGGTTTTTGCTGGTTTCTCATTAGTTAGCTTATTATAGATTGACAATGGCATTATGTTCACATCGGTCCCTTGATCGGCCAAGGCATTTATATTGTCCATGTCACCGATGCTAACTGGTATCACGAAATTCCCTGTGGTGTTTCGTTTTCTTGTTAACGGTTTTTTTTATGACCAACTCATACGTAGGTTCCATAGGTAAAGCATCGTATTCTTCTTCCGTCATCTTTCCTTCAAGAGCATCCCTAAGAACTTCATTGTACCTAAAGTTGTTTACTTGGTTTGCAATGGTTTTCTTGTTAATTTCATGCTTAAGGTAGTATTCAATGGTCTCAGGTTCATCATTAGGCATGGACTCATCCTTCGTGCTTTCCTCAGTATTCCACATCTCAACCCTTGCATTCTCAGGCATGATGGAAACGGCGTTTACGAATGAAGTGGGAGGGCAATCATTGCTTCTTACGAGCACTTTTTCGGGAGCCCTTGTTTTGGTAAATTCAATTACCAAATCCATCATTTCTTTCATCTTTGCTTGCATTTCCTCTCTCTGCCTATAAACCTCCTCTTCAAATTTGGCTAATCTCTCTGTATGAGCTGCCATATACTCCCTCATTTGATCTTTGAAGCTTGGTGAAAGTGGTATTGGGGAAGTAGAACGGAAACGCCTTGCGGAACTTGGGTTTTGCTCGCGACTTGGAGATTCCGAAAGAGGTGTGGAGCGGTTGGTGGAGTGGGCGGATTTGACGATCTCTCGAGGAATTTGTACAGGTGCTCTTTTCTGCCTTTCCATCAGATAATCAATTCCTCTCTCTATAGCACTCAATTGCTCTTCGAGTGTATCGGAGGATTCAGGAGGAGTGGATATGGCATTAACCACGTTAATTGGAGTTTCGGGAGATTCACTCCAATCTTCGTAGTTTTGATCGGCGAGCTCCTCTATTATATCCCACGATTGCTCTGCATTAAAGTCGCTGAGTCTTCCACCGGCAGCTCGATCAATGGATCGTCGAGTAATGAAATCGGTATGATCATAAAAGATTTGGATTTGAAGCCAAAGATCAATGCCATGGTGTGGAAGTCTACGGAGTAATTCCTTAAATCGAGTCCATGCTTTGTAAAGAGACTCACCTTGGAGCTGCTGGAATGTCAAGATGTCTCGCCTAAGCTTAGTAGTTCTCCCCGGTGGGAAAAATTGAGCAAGGAAGCGAGAAGTAAGATCATCCCAACTTGAGATGGAGCCGGCGGGAAGTCGCTCAAGCCAATTACTAGCTTGGTTCCGTAGAGAGAATTGGAAGAGACGCAGGCGCGTGGTCTCCCGAGTAGTAGCATCAAGGTCAATGGAATCGACGATTTTGAGGAAATCCCTCAGATGCTGATTTGGATCTTCGGAACGAAGTCCATGGAATGCACATCCGTTTTGCACCAACCGGATGGTGTCGGATCGCAGGGCCGTAGTTTGGGCTTGGTCGGGAAGCTCAATGGTGTTCCTATAGCCTAAGTGGCTTGGTCTTGAGTATTCACCAAGAGTACGGGCTCTTGGCGGGTCATTTGGTGGTATGTTGATGAATGGTAGTGGGTTATCACCTTCCATGATGAAAAGTGATGGAATTACTAACAAAGGTTACGAAGAAGGGGGATAGACTAAGAGAAATCTAAAAATGAGAAAAAAGTTTACTTGATAGGAATCAAGCAAAGAAACCTACACGAGGTGGACTACTAACTAGCTATTCTATTCCCCGGCAGCGGCGCCAAAAACTTGATAACGCTACACGCGTCGTTCGGGGTCAAAGGAACTTCCTTTTCTTCGAGCAAGTTTTATAACACCCTAGGCAGTGAACCTAATCGTTGTAGTGTAGTAATTAGGGTAAGCCACGGGTATTGATATCGTTCTCTAGGGGAATAGGAATGCTAGTAGGGAGTTACTACGCTAAGGTTAAGGTTGAGGAAGATTATTTTTTATATTTTTATATTTTATGAAAATGGAAAGGTACGAATCTCGGGTATTGGATTTGGGGGGTTGGTATTTCTACCGATTACTCTACTATTATCTAATTATCTAAACTAAGGTTGTGGGAGTCTATGTCTAATTAATGTGTGCTCGTATGATAGTTTAAAGATGTGTTTACTTAGTTTGTATTACTCCTTAATTATCTCCTATTGATGGTTGAGTGTCACGTCTTATTCCTAGTTGCGTTGTGTTTCTAAAGTTGTAGGGTATGCGTTTCTCCCTAACTCTTTGAACTTACCAAAGGGTCTTGTCTACAAATCCACTTAGAGATTATAGACTCCTACTCTAAGGCGCTCTTCGGATGGTTTAGACTACAATCACTCAGGTAATCATACTCTAGGGTTCACAAAGATGAATCAAGCATTAAGTACACAACGAATGACCTATCGCATTACTAGATCATTAATCAACTAAGATAAGAAACAACCAATCAATATTTAATAATTAAGTTTCATACTTCCTAAGCAAACACACAAATAAATTAGCCGGACATGGAGAACATGCAAGCATACACACAAATAATCAAAGACATAATTGAATTAATGAAGCAAAGACTTATCTTGGTGTAAGATAGGGTTAAAAACCCTAAAATACTGTACAAGACACCTTAGGTTCGGTTTTAGGTTTTTACTCAAAAGACTCTCCACATAAAGACTGAAAAATTCGGATTCTATATATAAGATTACAATTGCGACGGCGTCACCTTATGTTTAGTGACGCCGTCGTGTCGCCGCCATTAGGGTTTCGTCTTGGCCACGTTAACCTTGCGACGGCGTCACCTTATGTCCGTGACGCCGTCCTCTTCAGCTTCTGACGTCGTCTGGATCGCATCTAGGCCGTCTGAGTAGCGACGGCCTACTCTTTCACAACTAGACGCCGTCTCTTGAAAACACGAGTTTTGAGTTCTGACCCGTCACAACAATTCTCCGACGGCGTCGCAAATAGCTCCTGACGCCGTCGCCTTCTTCATTCAGCGACTGTGAGTGTCTGATTTCGACTTTGGCCATTTTCTTCATATATTCGCGCCTTTCTGTCCAAATAAGTGTCATTCCAGCATTTTGCCTTCACGAGACCTAAAAAGTGAAAAGGAACGATATTAAGCAATAACGGATACAAAAGTGATCAAATAAGGACTTAAACGACCCCTCAAAATGGTACCTTTTAAAACCTTATCATATGTGTTCCTAGTCAGGAAGGTAACCTGACCGTGTCATTGATGCACCAATGGCATGACTCCAGTGTGCACGAGTGATGTTGCACACCGTCCCCATTTTGATATGATTATGAGCTCACTATATGTATATGATTTGGCCATTATATGTTTTGGGGGGCGTATGGATGCATCCTAGATATGATATGTTTCGAGGGATTTGATCTGATTGGAGCTTTGTCTGGTGAATGATGTCGGGTGCAATCCGCGTCTTCACAATTCTGGGAGCTAGCTACTCCATTTCTTACTGAGGTCTCCCCTCCTATTATGTATGGTATTCCGAGGTCACCCCTCCGAATACAATGGCTACATATGATATGATATGATATGTTTCTGGGCTCGGGTAGATTTCTGATAACCCTTACACTTTTGATAAACCTATATTGTACCTTCTGTATTCCCCAACGCACCATAATCTGTATTACGTGTTCATTACTCAATACCTTATATGATTTACTCGTACCAAGATATAGATACTCCATTGCATTGATATGTCACGCTTTCTTTCCGTTACCTCAGACTATGGTTCCATTCACGTACCGGGTTATTATATGCTTTTTGAATTTGATGATGCTATTCATGTTTTATGTGACCATTTGATTTATCCTGCTATGATGTGATTAATATGCGGTCATCTGAGTTACCTGTTTCTAACTGATGATATGTGATCTCACTATTATGTGACCCTCTGTATTGTCTGGTGATTATACTAATGTGTAATCGATAGTTTTGTCTGCTTATTATGTGTACTACGTTCATTTGATCTCGTGGACTATGACTATCCGTTGTATCCTTATCTACTTGTTGTTGACCTGCCATGTTGTATATCGGTTTATGCTACGGTTTGATTGGGTAAATGGTTCAGCTTGTGATGTCTGGCTTGTTATTTGTTTAGTTGCCTGCTATGTCTTTAATTCATTTAATTATATTGCTCATACTGTATTTCCTACTGGTTACGTGTGACTGCCATGTTTTTGACTGCCGTTATGATACTGATTATGTTTCCAACTAAGGATTTTGACCTGTGTGAATTGCCATGCTCACTTATTATTAATTGCTTCCGCTTTTCCTGTAGACATTTGTTTGGCTTGTATGTCTCCTGAGTTCTTGATTTGATTGTATGACATATATGTTGTGTGGATGCTACGCCTGCTATGTTGCTTATGTTTCAGTACTTGTATGCCTGGGTTGTATGTGCTTGTATGCTGGTCTTGATGCTTTGCCTGGCTTCGTTCTCCTTGTTTATGTGCTTTGGATATCTGTATAATTGTGTTCTGCAGGATCCTCATTGACTCATTCTTCTAATTTCGCTGCGACTTTGTTATTCGTTCCCTTTGTTTCGTTTCGCACTTCAGATTTTATTTAGCTTTCGTTTTGTTATATCTGTTCACTGGGCTTTTTAAGCTCAGCCGCATTTCTTTTCCTGCGGCAGGTGTTAGGTTTGAAGATGGGCTTTGATTGGGCTGAGAGTTGGATTTATTTGAGTGGACCAACCCTAGATACCTTATTATTCGGGTTTATTTTGTTGGGCTACTGTTTGAAGATTTCATTTTATTTTAGACATATTGGATTTTGTATTTTTCCTTGTAAGTCATTCGTCTATATGACTTAGTATTTTATTTCTTAAAGGTTTTCGTTTGTAAGGATTTTATCTGTATGTTCTGATATGACACCAGAATGTGACACTTCTACCCTTGTCGGGTTGGGGTGTTACAATAGGAGTCATCAAGACCCATAAGAAATTGCATTAACTTGATTAGCTGATTATGTTTGTCAAAATGTTTTGCAGCCTCACAAGTGCAGGGAGGCAAGTTGATCATACAATCAAATTGTTTCCATAAAGAGTTAAGGTTGTTATAATAATCAGCAAGAGAGGACCCAGTTTGACTAAGAGAGTTAATATTTTTATGCAAATTAAAGATAGCTGAACCATCAACCTTATCATAGGTATCGTTAAGATCATTCCACATTTCATAAGCAGTTTTAGCATATATAGCACCAGGAAATAGTTCAGGGCTGAGAGAATTAAGAATCCAAGTAACCACAACAGAGTTACAAGTATCCCATTGATTAGCAAGACTAGGGTTCGAATCATCTCTTATGCAAGTGCCATCAATAAACCCTAACTTATTATGATTCCTTAAAGCAAAAGTCATGGCCATATTCCATATTTTATAATTTTCAGTTCCAGTGAGTTTAATAGAAATAATGGGAGTACCATTGGTATTGTTAGGGTGTAAATACAAAGCATCACCAAAGGATAAGCTTTTCTCAGTGGAAGAGCCACCAATATTATCATCACCAATAACCATAATTCAAGCAATAAGACAGACAGATATAATAAGACAGACAAAGAGTCACAGACAGAGATAATAATAAGACCAAATAGACAGATAAATAAGACTTTGAATTTAAGAAACAACAAGCACCAAGCCTGTGGACTAGGGTAAACCAGAGCAGGTATTCATACCACTCAGAGGTGGCAGATCAAGATGTTAGTCTACCCGTTTGCACCCACAAAAACTTAAGTACTGTATGTTTGAAGAAGAGATAAGACTTAGACTTACAGAGAAATATGCAGCGGAAGAACAGATCACAATTACCCTAGATTCACTTAGTCTAGGGCTAATTGTAAGTGGAAGATAACCAGTGATTACGCCAGTAGCAATAACCTCAAACCACCAATTTGTTGCCGAAGAGAATCAATGAGCCTGAAGCTCTGATACCATGTACGAAAGTATAGGCAACACAAGATGAACAATAGAACCTTTATTCAGATCTAAGCAGCAATAGTCAGCTTAGATTAAGTTTACAATAGTATCCAAATGTTACAAGATTAGATTAATGTCAATGAGACAATAATCATGTAAATGTAAAGACAAGACAAGATCAATGAAATGAGCAGAAGGAAGAGTAGAGAGTGATACAAAAGACTGCACCCTCAAG
The DNA here is from genome assembly GCA_019973895.1 of Chrysanthemum seticuspe. Lineage (NCBI taxonomy): Eukaryota > Viridiplantae > Streptophyta > Magnoliopsida > Asterales > Asteraceae > Chrysanthemum > Chrysanthemum seticuspe. Next base: position 37,888,581 of record BPTQ01000007.1, read on the forward strand.
TGTTTGTAACCCTAGATTAAGGGACTTATTAAATAGGAGATTAAGTTACACTAAGACCCCTCTAACGGCTATAAATGACTCATCAGCAGAAATGAGAAAACTTCAGCAGAAACGAGCTTCTTGGAACTTTAAACCTTTTATTATTTGTCCATGATTAACCCCTGTAGAATCTTTGCAATGAACATAACTTTAAAGCCATTAGAAATTGATAGGATGATATGTTTCCCACAGATTGATACTCCAAAATTTAACACAATTTTATTAGCCAATTATCATCTTATCACCTTCCAATGGTATATCTTCTTTTTGTTATAACAAGACACATGAAACATAAACTATAAGCTAAATGAAAGATATACTATTAATCTAAAAACTTTCATATCTAATGTAGTTACGTGAATTTTTATATACTATATACCTTAGCTTTAATATATTAGAGCATAGAGTGTCGTAGCTAGACACTTCTTTTCATTTGGGCGCAATTTGTGCCACATCACTACCACATCACACCAACACACTCACTTAAAAATAACTCTCAATCACAACTAACTCAAACATCTTCATTTAGGCCCCACCCACTTAAAATAACCCCTCTTCACAACTAACCCACTTAAAAATTCATCACAGTCCACCTGCTATCTGGAAAAAAAAATTTGTCGTTTCTACTTTGTTTGCACGGCGAGAAGCACAACGACGAGGGGTGAAGAAAGGGAGGGGTGTGGCGGCGAGGGGTGACAAAGGGTGGCGAGTGTGCCACGTTGGAATGACGAGCTCATCTAGCCGTGATACTCCATGCTCTTAGATATAGTTTTTTATTTTTTACCGTAATAATGTTTTTAACTCATTTTCAGCAAACATGTGCGCCTTCTAAAGAATTTAAGGGTTAAAAAGTCTCACTCACATATGCACATGATTTGAAAGTGTAATGATAGACCAATCGAAATATGTCCTTGCATTGAAAGTTGTGTATAAATTAATCGACTTTCATGAGTTTTATTGTGGAAAAAGTTAAATTTGAATCTTCAAAATGTTAGGGGGCGTTTGGTTCATAAACAATACGGTACCAGCTAAAAAATATTATGTCGGATTTTAATTTGAGTAAGATCAACAGATGATAGATCCTCGAACATAAAAAAAAAATAAAAAATAAAAAAAGCAAAAATCATATATATCCTTCTCAAAATGAATAATTGCGTATATATTTTTTGTACAAGTTTTTTATCCATATAGTACAATGATTTTTATGCATGATTTTGATATATATGCAATTTTACATTTTCGGCAAAATATATATGCAAAAGCCCTAAAAATAAATAACAAAATAGACTAAGGATCAAATAAGAAGAATCCTTAAAATAAGAAGGATGAGAAATAAATATAACTACACATTAAAGATGCAACAATTTAAATTAGATGCATCCCTAATCTTTTAGATGCATCATAATATATTTTCTAGCAAAAAATTAGATGCATATACATATATTAGATGCATTTCATTAAATTGGATTAATCTTATGTATTTTTCGTCCTCTGCGGGTCAAATTTGTTGCTAGTACTAATTCGCATCGTTTTCACTTCAAAATCACTTTTGAAACTAATTGTGGTGCATCTAATTCAAGTCGATGCATCTCAAATATGCGATTATAGTTATTTCTCATTCTTCTCATTTTAAGTTTTCTTCTCACTGAATCTTTACCTAACAAAATATCCAATTTCGGAAATATGATGCCGTAATAAAATAGGTTAAGTGAATCTAACCAAGTTAACACAAATTAAAATAATTAACATGCGCATTATTGGTTGTAAACTAGTCAATATACTTACACACCAATCTCAAAAGTGGTCCTTGATAACAAAATAATGGATAAAGAAGATGTTTGTTTTTAATTTAATCTATAAGGGGGTGGCAGTCATGCCATCATATTTAATCCATACATAATCACCCACCAATAATATCTTTCCATTTCATCTCATACATAACCATAGTTTTTTAATGACAACTATGCCTAACCCATACCTAATCTAATTTTATTTTTATTTTTTTATATTTATAATTATATTAAACAATTTAATAATAACACAATATTTTATTAATACTTAAAAGAAAATTACATAATACTTATTAAAAAAAAACACTAGTCATCAAGGTATGGTAAGTCTTGAGCCGCTACATACTCTCGGGTATCGGTAGTGCTTGAGCTTGCCGTGTCTTCAATGGCATCGCACACGGCTAAAAAGGTTGACAGAGTAGAACCTGTGGAAAACAATAGTTCAGAAAAGTCGGAGGAAAAAACTAACTCGTCATCGGATGAAGAAGATGAAGATGAAGCCATTTTATTTGTGAAATAGAGATGTTTTTGTTTGAGTAAAAATAAAGATGTTTTTGTTTGTGAAATAATGTTAAATGAATGGTGTTTAAATAGGTAAAAAAAAAAAAGAAATATATATATATATATATATAATATATATTTCTTTTAAATGTCCCCAACGGTTGGATTTTGAGCCGTTCAACGGCTAGTTTGGCTTGTCCCTCTCCCACACCAATTCGGGGAACTATCCTGATTTGCCATACACCCACACCACACCGATTTGGTGGTATTGGTGTTACCGATCGGGGTCAAGAAAACCGAAGCCACACTGAAGACGATTGCCAGTCCCCTAATCTAGCCAAAAAAAAAAAATCTTGACCGAATAATGTTGAATTATTAAAATTTGGTAGTAGGATGATGATGAGAATCAGCATCACAAAGAAGTTCTTGAAAATAGTAGAGAACAAAACCATTTATAATATCTATAAATCAGAAATGGTAAAAGCGAAAAGTGAAAAGTTAAGAAAACCGGGTTGACTCGGGATGCTTTAAATCCGGCAAGTTGATCCGGTTTAATTTGACTCATTTTTTGATCCAATCATTCAGGTTGACCCGGTTTAAATTGACCTGTTTTTCAGCCAGATCGGTTCAACCGGGTGAACCACCCGGTAATGGTTCAACCGATTTCAAAACATTATGTTTAATCCCTAAATCCTCAGACTTTTATTATTTTTCGTTTATAACCCATAAATTTTTTTTATCACTATAACTATATGCCACTATAAAATATCGTTGCTATGTACGGTTTAATTTGACTCATTTTTAATTTGACTCATTTTTTGATCCAATCATTCAGGTTGACCCGGTTTAAATTGACCTGTTTTTCAGCCATATCGGTTCAACCGGGTGAACCACCCGGTAATGGTTCAACCGATTTCAAAACATTATGTTTAATCCTTAAATCCTCAGACTTTTATTATTTTTCGTTTATAACCCATAAACTTTTTTATCACTATAACTATATGCCACTATAAAATATCGTTGCCATGTACGGGTACCCGTCCAGTATTTAATGTTTTCTATACAATTAAACTAATGATTATATTTCTAAATTTCAATCATTTATGCATGTTTCACCTAAAGAATTATATATAAGACATAAAAATGATAATGGAAGAAATAAATGTACATTGTTCATTAACTGCTGTTGAAGGCTCAAGCCACCAGGGTCCGATGGCTTTACAGTAATTACGCATATGTGGGCATGCTTCAAAATGGGAATTTGGTCAGGTTCTAGATCAATTCTCAAGTTTTGCCAATTATCGTCTAGTTGTTGTTAGCAACTTGTTTGACAAAGTTGTTGATGCATATTGTTTTGCCAATTATCGTCTAGTTGTTAGCAACTTTAACGTGTAACTCTGAAAACAATCACAACGAAAACCAACATATGGAACTCAAAATCGTAAATGATAACGAAAACTTTTGCACCAATTTCTCTATACCAGCCTAAAACAAAAGTAGATCATCAAATATTTAAAATATTAGGCATGCAAAGTTGGTTTCATATGATGAATAGTATGACTTATGGAACAAACTAAAACCCAAAATATTTAAAAGCAGTAATCAAAACCACTTAAAAAAAAAAAAAAAAAAAACTCAAGAATCTTTCATAAAACAGAGAAATTATATGAAGTTAATTGGTGCTTAACAATTATTACTGTATGCAATGTTGGTATTATCTATTTGGACATTGAAAAAAATTGGTTTGGTTTTGATGTTCATCTAGGTTTTGCACCTAATTTTGTTTTGGCCTTGTTAGGTAAGAAGAAAACTGGTTATGGGATTAAATAATGGTGGTTAATTTTCTAATGAACTGTAACAAAGGATTGATAATTGTATTATAGGTATTATATTTCTCATCAAGCTTACTTTTCTTTTTGTAAAGTCTAAAGTGGATCGGATCAGGCTATGGATGCATGGAGCTGTTTGAATCGGACTTTCAAATACTATCTAGGACCAGTCTTTTTAGAGTTCCGGGCTTAAACGGGGCGTATCCCCGTGCTCGGCACGTGTCAAATATAATCCGGGCTCATCTAAAGCGAAGACTATCTACGTTTTTTCGCGTTCATCCTAGGACTTTTATCGGGCCACCGTGCCATGCCCGTTTGTGTTCATAAATGAAGCAGGCGACGAGAGTTCTCATCAATGGTAGGGGATCTAATAAAAAGTCATCTTTTTTAAAAAGTGTAGAAAGGTACTCTTAAGGTGACATGTGTCCACCATCTTAAATTATAAAAAAAATCTCGTCAGGGGTAAATTAGTTATTTTTCACGTTTTTTACATTTCACACTCAAAATTCAAATGCATATAAGTTTTAAACGAAAAACTTTTAGAAACAACCGATTTCACCAAAATTTCTAAAATTTAATCCTCTTTAAATTGGTATAAATTTTGTTAAATATTTCGAAACTTTTTTCTTTTTTGCATATTCAATTGGTTTTGATTTTCTTGATATTTTTGCATTTTCGACCTTATTTGCGACCTTCGAAACTTCCGAATCATGAAAAAATTAAACCACAAAAGTTGTACAGTTTGGTTCACTCTTTACTCAGAAATTTGAATCACTCAAATCTGATATCATATGAGTGAGATATGACACGTTAAAGATGACGTTTTAGTCATATTTGTTGCACATAAAGTGTTTGATAAAATATCTAACTTAGACTTTTAGTGTTAAAATTGCACTAAATGCACAATTTTTTGTACCACAACGACCCACTAATCATTTTATTAATGTAAGATGCAAAAACTGATGTTTTTTAATTTTTTTTAATTTTGTACAAAAACGTACGTATTGTCTTTTATTGCGTTTTAACTATAAATTTGACCAAAAGTAAATTCAAATTAGAAAAGTTGTAAAACATAAAAGTTATAGATATTGGGCCAATCTTTACTCAGGTTTTTGAATCACTAAAATCGGATGTCATATGAGTGAGATATCACACGTTAAAGATGACGTTTTGTTCTGTTAATACAAATAAGTCGTAAAAACGTTTATTTATATTTTACGATCTTCTAATGTTTTGTCAATAACAAACGTAAAATCATTTTAACGGAACAAATAAAATACGTAAACTGTTTGAGCCAATAGTTTTCTAACACACTTACGTTTTCACATAAAACACTAAAACAAGTATAAGTGATTTTATGATATACATATGTACAACAACTAGTGTTTACATATTGGGCTAACACATACTTAACTAAGTATATACTAAAATGGGTAAAAACAAGTATATACTAAAATGGGTAAAAACTAACAAATGGTATTGACCCATAACCCATGGTTTTGTCCAAACCACTTAACTAGGTTCATTGTATTATAGAGGTACATTGTATCCAGAAAGAAACCCATGGATCAACCCATAACCCATGACCCATGACCCATAACCAAAAATACCCATGGGCAAAGAGGAGCGTCCCACGGATCCCTAGCTTTACGTTAGCCGGATCCCTTGTGGGAGGGATCCGTGGGATCCGGGGAACAATGAACTTTCTCCTCTATAAATAGTGAGTTATTTCTTCCTTTTGGATCACCACTTTTATACATACTTTCTCCAAGTATTGTACTTCTCTAACTACTGATCCTAAGGGATCTTTCTATGTAGTTTGTCTTTTGTTTTTGTGTGATTCTCTAGGTTCCTCTTAAAGGCGAGATCACCACTTCTTGAAGTCGAGCAAGCTCAAGTCCATGAGTTGCCATACTTTGTCATCATCAAGACAACTGAGGTTCTCTTGTTGATAGTTCTTTCTTCCTCCGTAGATGTTGTGTCGAAGGCATTAGTGAAGGATGCCGAAAGAGTAAAGACGAAAGCATTAATGAAAGATGCTAAACGTCCGTGTCAAAAAGCATTAGTGAAGAATGCTAAAGGTGTCAAGACAAAGGCATTGGTGAAGGATGCCTAAGAATCAAATCAAGTGGCATTAGGGAAGAATGCCTAGGTCGTATAATCGATGAGGTGCATCGTTATACATATAAGTATTTGTTTATTTCCAAGGATGGTGATATCCTTGATGGTGTTGTAACAAGGAGTGGATCTCCTTGAGATTAGGTGTTGTGTTGTGATGGGTAGTAGTTCCTCTATAGTAATGGAACTAGGTGCTTAGCCTAGTACCTAATAAAGGGTAGGCGACATTGTGATAGGTGTGGTTCACCTTGGAGTGAAAGAACTCGGTGGTTAGCCTAGCACCGTATAAAGGGTAGGCGACGTTGTGTTAGGTGTGGTTCACCTTGGTGTGAAAGAACTCGGTATTTAGCTTTCTACCGGAAAAAGGTGTAAGCGACGTTGTGAAGGCTTCTCCGCCATAAGGAGATCGGTGTAGTGTTTACGAACACTCGAGTAGGTGACTCGGGGAGTGGAGTAGGGCAAGGAAGGTGTCCTTGTAGCCGAACCACTATAAATACTTGTGTCGTGGTGATGTGCTTCTTACTCTTTATCTTTCATTACATGCTTATATATCTATCTATCAACGTCCAACATAAACAACCAAATAGATTGACATAAGTCGATCTAATTATCTAAAAGGAAAGTTTTAAATCGGTAAAACTATTCAACCCCCCATTCTAGTTTTCCACAATTGGTATCAGAGCTTCGTTACCAAGTTTCTTAGAGTTGCTGTACTTTAAAAACTTGATACGATCCGTGTATGTTTGAAAACTACAAAGAAATATTTTTTTTCCTCTTTCAAGTCATGTTTTAAAAAATCATTTTGTTGTACATTGATAGATCATCCTAACATATTTGTCTCAAGAAATCTTCATGCTAGGATCTCTCCAAAACCTTCATTTCTATTCAAAGAATAATGAAGTCAACCTTCAAGAAAGGATCTAAAAGTAATCACAACTTACTTACGCCAAATACAAAGGATTACTTTAAAGAGCTCATGAAGTATTTCAAGTATTATGACAAACCAAGAAGCATAGAGGTATGTTTTACTTTTCATTAGATAGCTTACATGAGTATATTGATATCATAATCCTCTTTGTTTTGAAAAAAAATTGTTAGTCTTTTTAAAAGTCTCTTTCGTCACTTTTCCAACTTATTCATCATCGGGAATAGTATTCCTTTTGATTCGTCAAACTAACGCCGTCATCACACATGAATCCTTAATAACTAACTTATCAAACCCCGTCGACAAAACAACCTTTCATTTGATACCTCAAAACCATTTTTTAGTAAGCTAGCTTATAAGCCTACTACAAAAATAATGCTAACCAACCCTTTCTCTGTCCACAGTAGCCGGATCCCCTTAGTTGTACCAGCCGGATCCCAATTACAAGGGATCCGAGGGAACCGTGGAACAGAACTCAGCTATACACATTTAAAATCACCACTTATCTTTTTCCCTCTCCTCACATAACACAAAAATGACTAAACTACTGATTTCATCCTCATTGGACTCCATGCCCTCAAGTATTCCTCTCTAGAACACCATTGTAAGTTTTTATACTAACTTGTTCTAATTTTCATCATCCTCATCCTAGGGTTTATGGTTCACAATCTCTAATCAATTAATCTAATTAGGGTTTTCAAAATTAATCATTAAAAGGGGCTTTTTACATAATTAAGATCACATCGTGTTCACAACATTGTTAATACAAATCAAAACCATAAACCCATCTCAACTAATTTTACCTAATTGGAAAATTTGTGTTTCTAGGACCAACCATGCCTAAAGCCACTCAACAAGATCATCATGAAACCGTCCATTACCTTACTCATTACTATCGAAGTGAGGAATTCTCAAAAACCGACCGTAAGGTCTTCAAAAAGCTTGAAAAACGACTTATTCACGAAGTTCGTGTAGTCAAGGAATGTTTCCTTGAAGATACCGACACTCGTCAAGCTTTCTCAGCAATCAACTTCGATTGTCTTCTTGACATTGATGAACAAATTTGCCCGGTTTTCATCTTTGAATTCTATAAAAGCATTAGGATTATTCGAAACGCCGATGATAACATTTCAATCGCCTTCATCATCAATAAACGAAACTTCATTCTACCTCTGAACACATTTTCTCAAATTCTTCGCATTACTTGTGAAGGAATTTGTATGTATTCTCAAGATTGGGCAATTAACACTCAAAAGCTTGCACTTGATTCTAAACCTATCTACAATACTCCTCTTGATGATCCCGAAGTCATTCGAGATACTATCTTCAAGGTTAGGACCGACCAATCCCGGTACAACCGTAATAAAAAGCTCATTCACCGTAATCCTTTTCAAATGGAGCTTTTCGAAATGCATCCCATGTTTAAAAAATGGGAAAAAATCCTTAGGGAAAACGTCATTAGCCTAGTTGGTAACAAGGATCATCCAAATGCATGTCTTGTGCAAATGATCTATTATCTTATCCACCAAAGCCCATTTAATCTCGCCTATTACATGGTGAGGAGAATGGTCGGGGTATTCAAAGCTTCCAACATGGTACTTCCATATGGTATGCTCCTAACACGACTTTGTAAGTATGTTAGTGCATTACAACCATCTCCTATCAACAATGATCATTTCTTTGCCGATCATGTAATGGTACCTCTTACCAAAATACCTTCTAAACGCTTCATGGTCAATGGAAAGAAACCTAAAGCTCTTTCGGACTCCTCGAAAGGAGAAGAAGAAGAAAATGAAAAAGAAGAAGATGCCGACCCCATAGCCAACATTGAATTGGAACAATTTGATTACTACGAACAACTTCCAACCATTCCAAATGAGACCGCGGAATTCAAACAATTGAGGGGCATGATTCAAAATCTTGCTTACCACCTCACTAAGTCGTCAAAAAGGAAAATAAAGAATTGACGAAAGAGACAATAGGAATATGCTTATTTTTAACACTTGATTTTGTAACATACTGGATTTCACAAACACATCATATCATAAACACATATAGGCGTTTAATATTAGGTTTTAGAGAGAGAAAGAGTTAGAGTTTTGGGAACTTAGTGAGAGAAAATGAAAGTATTATTATGAGCTCCAACTCTCTACCTTGGGAGGTAGAGAGTATTTATAGTATTACACAAATCGCCAGCTTCGGGCTGTGGATCAGGCATACAGTGGGTAAGGACCCGTCCGCCCTCCACGGTGTTACTAAAATAACTACTACAAAACATTAAATAATCTATGACTAGGAGCTTTCTTACGATTATATATACTTGAGGTGACCGACTCTTTAATAACTAGATTTACTAAATCCTAACAATCTCCCCCTAAGGGAGGTCACCTCAAAAATACATATAATACAAACAGATATTACAATTAGATTGTTCTTGGATTCTTGTTAATGTTCTTTGCTCTGTAGCTCGTAGTCATTGATTCTTCATTATTGCATGTTTGGTTAATCCAAGGGGAGGTCTTTAACTGATCCACGTGATAATGAGTTTTGAGCCAGCTTTGAGATCATCAGCTGACATAAATCTCTGACTCTTCCATTGTGGTGTTGGTATTATGTGATGTTGTGACATTTGGACCGACATGCTCACATTCTGGATCATGATATCTTCTCATCAGAGTAGCGGAAGCTTTCGTTGATTCATGATATTGGCAGCAGCGTAGCAGAAGCATGGAGTGAAAATATCAGAGTCATTGATGCACTAATCATGATTTCTTAAGAGATGAATGTGTAGAGTGAGCATGCGGCTATGGATTGACCGATTCGTTCTGATCAGCTACAAACGTCGGGCGTACCTGCATACAACAGTTAGCAATAAAGTGCACGAAAGTGTCTTTGACCACTTTCGTTGAATTGAGGTACACGGCCCATGGTTCCCCGTTGATCAGTACAAGTACTGCCTGTGATCAGGTATAATTCCGAAGAATTTCCTTGACAGGGTTTCGCAGCTGCTCTAGCTGTTCTCAAACCGGAATGTCTCAAAGAAGACATACGGAGTGAGTGAACCAGCGAATAGAGATTCACTAATTGATGAAAAGAGATTTGAAAAACAATCGTGTACCGCTCAATAGAAATTATTTTTGCAATACAACGAAGGTTTTAATGAAAATCAATTATCAATCATAAACACCTTTTATTTTGAAGTATTAGTACACAGTCGATGTGCAAAAGAAAAGAGTTTTTAAGCACAACGACCGGTTTTTCAAAGGTATCCGTCAATCCATAACCTGAACCAGGATTGATTCATAATTATGAATCTCCCCATTATTTCTGTTCAGTTGTCACATGGTTGATCTATTGGATAGATCTCACATGCCACCCACCAGGAGCTTGTTTGATGTTGGCTCCAGAAGGCTTTCCATCTTCATTATGAATATGTTTGCATATCACTCAGATGTTCTGGCAATACCACAAGGATAATGCGTAGGACTCATAAGACATAATCTCTCTTTCCTCATTGTGTGAAACAGAGATTCTTCATTGACAGTGTCCTAAATAGTTTTATATGATGATCTCGTAGCTCTAGACTCAATTGTGCATATTTGGTTCCTATGCCGGAGACTAGGGAGAGGGTCTCCTTCTTCAATATCAAAAAACTCTAAGAGAAAGTCGATAGATAATGTCGGTTCCCCGTGAGAATGAAACAAGCCCTTTTAAGAGGAACTTGAGTAGCTTGGGAAGTTGTAGTACAGTACGTCACTGGGTCCATGACATCTTGTCTTCAATACCGATGTTACCTTGGTAACCACCAGTAACATATGAATTGAACCCGGTTTCTGCCCTAAGGTTGAATAAATGGAGGGCTATTTATTTTCACCCTTTTCTCATTCAATTCTTTTTCATTCTTCAACCCCTTCAGTGCTTACTGAGACTTCATTACTAGAACCTTGTTGGGTTTATTCCAGTTCTAGCTCTATCTCAGTCGGCACTCTTCCCATATCTCACTTTTCTCCTTTTTTCAACATTCTTAACTATACTATCTAGTGGATTGTCCCTGGGAAGATCCCTCCGATTCTGGCGGATCATGGGAACAAATACCTAACCTATCATCCTTATATCATCATACATAAAGTAAATTTGGTCGGTCTATTTGGTATTGTTCATCTGCCATTGGAACTAATTGAAAACCATTTGAAAATCAATCCAGATACTTCTGATATATTATCAAAGCATTTTGTACCTGAATTGATTTTGATATTTTTAGAAAAAGAGCTCCCCCTATACATGTGCATTGTGTATTTGAAATCGTTTTGGCACACGGAGGCAAGAGGAAGAATTAACTTCTTTGATTACCATTTTCTAAAAGATATCAACATCACTTCCCTGATCAAATCAAGTATATAAAGCATATTGAGGAAGGATGAGGTTTTCATAAGTTTGCTCCCCCTTAATATGTGCCTCGAGGTTTCAAAGAGTTTTGCACATATTAGAAGGAATCTGCACTTAGATACAAATCAATCACGTTTCAATTCGTTGTGGTTTAAAATAGATGCTCCCCCTCAACATGTGCATGGAAAATTTTAAAATCGTTTGGCACATGTGGGGAGGAAAGTTTGTTAAACACTTATGAAACCATTTATCGAATTATCAGTTTAAATCCAATTTAAATCACAAATTCTCCCCCGATCACAATTTTCAAATCATTTGAGATTTGTGATCTCTGTAGATTTAAATTGATTTTGAAAGCTTTTGAGGAGAATTGTGACTTGACTATGAAAATATTTTAACTGATAAGGATCGGATTATGAGACTTTAAACTCCATTGAGTAAACATGCATGATTATCTTTTGAAAACAATTGTATGACGAATAACCTTTTGATTTAATTGAAATCATTCTCCCCCTCAATCAATGACATAAGTTGGTGATTGAGAGATAGATATTTTTGACAAACGTTAAGTCCAGATGATTTTCAAAAATAGAGTCCGAGTTATTTTTCAAAGCAATTAGTTTTCATTGGATAGTAAGTAATTGTTTATAGAATCAGAGCATGAGATTTGAAAAACAAGATAAAGCATGGCTCTGTTCTTTCTTTGAAAAACGGGTTACTGCTTGAAATGACAATAAACCATTATTTCACTTTCTCCCAAAATATATATATATATATATATATATATATATATATATATATATATATATATATATATATATATATATATATATATATATATATATATATATATATATATATATAGGGAAGGGTTATTTTCAGAACCAAGAAAAATGCGAGAACTGCGAGAACCAGCATCAACCAATCATATTTTTTCTTAAATTAATTTTTATTATTTAATTCAAAAGGGTATAATGGTAAAATTACTATTTTTTTATATTTGATTTTTATTTTTTACAAAAAACGTTTTTTTAGTTAACGAAATTCTAGGTTTTTTTTTTTTTTTTTTTTTTTTTTTTTTTTTTTTTTTTTTTTTTTTACATTGTGTGCACATGTGTTTTTCATTTTGTGATTATTGTATTTTTCGTTTATGCATAGGTGTTTTGTATTTGCACATGTATCTATAAAAAATATTACAGAAGTATGTATATAAATAACAAAATTTTATTAATACATTTATGCTATACACACAACAAAACTTTATTAAAAAATATTACATAAATATGTTTTATTATAAATAAATGAAGCGTGCACATGTGTGTAATACAATGTCTTTAATAGTTGGTTCATCTTTTAGGCGTGTGCATGTATCACTCGTCTTGTTCAAAAACCCATGAAATCTACACATGTGTTTTTAATCCTTGTACACATGTGCAGTTGAGTTCATTCATATTGCTCATTAATCCTTGTGCACTCTCGATCTCTTTGTATGCATATGTGCAGTTGAGTTCATACATATGTCCTTATATATACGTATATGCATTCTTCATATTGCTCATTATACTCGAATCTGTAATCACAAACAAATAGTAGAGGAATTATTATAACAACTAACAAAACATATATGCACAATCGTTTTATAACAACTAAAATTAAACAAAAGAAACAAGTTAATGAAACTGTGAAAACACATATGCATAGAACGTTTCAAATTCGCAACTGTAAAAACACATATGCACACTCAAAAACACATGTGCACATTGAGACGATAAGAGCAATAAAAAGTAAGATTTGAACCGTTGCCTATTCCACCATCAAAACAAAACAAAACTCACGATACCAAACCAAAAATGTTCGCTATAAGACCTACAAAACAAAAAAAAATTAAACTAAAGAAAAATTAAAACAAAAAAAAATATTTCTATTTCTTAATTGAATACATACATACAAAAAGTTCAATTACTTAAACACATGTGCATTCGCTCTCGATTCATCATTTTCATTACGTAAATACATGTGCATTTGTTTCAAATACTCATGTTCATGACGTAAACACATGTGCATTATTTTACTAACACATATTTAAGAGCAAAATGCAACAAAACTGAATCTATATCTAGTGATGTAAACGAATTTTTAATCATAGAAATTAGCAAAACACATCTTCGTAAATAACCTAACATGACAATTAATCTATAATCGATATATATACAGTATACTTGTGAATCCACATCCTAATTCATTGCATAAAAGAAAATAACCAATTTAATAATATCACATGTACAATATAGGAAGAAAAACAAACCATTAACAGATTCATACCATCATCATCACCAATTTAATAATATCACATCCTAGTTTTATTGTAATTGTTCCATTCGGTAGCAAATTATTGTTATTTTAGATCTCAAAAGCTTTTTTCAAAAGTGAATAAAAACAAACCATTAACAGATTCATACCATCATCATCACCAATTTAATAATATCACATCCTAGTTCTATTGTAATTTTTCCATTCAGTAGCAAATTATTGTTATTTTAGATCTCAAAAGCTTTTTACAAAAGTGAATAAAAACAAACCATTAATAGATTCATACCATCATCATTTTGTTTTTTCGAGATCAGTAGGAAAAAAACCTATCGTCATCTTTAGAGATCAGTAAGAAAAAGACCAGAACAAAGTAGAGTTCGTAAACTATTGTGAGTTTCTTGATCTTCCATAAGATTTATATAGATAACAAAAAAAAATTAAAGTAACCAGGTGTCGCAATTTCGAGGTATCTAGTATTTAGGTATTAATTAGCCAAATGAAAATGGTCAAATGCGTCGAAAGTCGCCAAAATATATTTTTAATGAATTCAAACCACCTCACAAAATTTTATAACCGTAGCTGATACACTCATTGATAATAAGGACTATAAAAAAATATGCCAAAAAATGTTTCGGCTCAATCCACATCTGATAATAACGCACCTCTTGTACTGCGAAGTCATTCGTTTGTGTTTTATACTTTTTGTACAAACTACTCCTTTAAAGAATGTGATGCATAAAGAAAAACATGTAAGAATATAAAGAGTTAAAGCATCTTATTTTTTTAATCAAATATATCAATAACCTTTATTTACCTTTCGTTAGGTCTTCCTGATGTAATACATCATCTCGTTTTTTCGAGATCAGTAGGAAAAAACCCATCGTCACGAAATTGATTTATCAGATTTTTGGGTTAGAAAGAAATACAGATTGTAGGGGGAGATACTAAGAAGAGGCGGCTAGGGTTTGGGGGGAAGAAGAAGCAGATGAAAAGAATAAAAGGAAAAGAATAAAAGCAGTAACTGTTATGGAGATGAGAAGATGCTATTTTTATGGAGATATCAAATTACCACTTTGCCCCTAATTTAATTTTTTCTTTCAAAATAAGTTATAAATATTTTCAAAAATGCCATCTTGCATTGTCATTATATACATTATGCATTATTAGTAGTACAAACGTGGTTCTCGCATTTTTTTTGTTCTGAAAATAACTCTACACTATATATATATATATATATATATATATATATATATATATATATATATATATATATATATATATATATATATATATAGGTTTGGGTTATTATGAAAAGTTTCTTATAATGAAAAAAATGAGAAGGCATGTGGAGGTGACATGTGCCACCTTTGCCACATCATCATGCCACATCACCATACCCCACCCCCACCCCCACCCCCCCTAATAAAAAAATTTTCCCTCCAAAAAAAATTTTTTTTTTTGGGCAAAATTTTTTTTTCCCGCCAATTTTTTTTCCTGCATCACAATTATGAATTTAGTGCATCAAGGTTATAAATTACTACATCACAATCATGATTTTAGTGCATTAATGTTATAACCTTGATTTTAGTGCATCATTGTTGATGCACTTAACTATTAACTATGATGCAGTAACTTATAATAAAGATGCACCAAAATTTATTAGTGCATTAAGGTTATAAGTTATTGCGTCACAATTATGATTTTAGTGCATTAAGGTTATAAATTACTGCATTACAGTTATAAAGTTATTGCAGCACAATCATGATTTTAGTACATTTAAGGTTATAACCTTGATTTTAGTGCATCATAGTTGATGCACTGAACTATTAACTATGATGCAGTAACTTACCAATGGAGCATTAGTCCAATGGTTGGAGCACTTGTGCTTGAGTCAATTGACCCAAGTTCAAGTCCCATCCTTGGCATTTGCTTCATATAGGTACCCACCTCCGCAAAACCTGTGGGTACACTGGAGAGACTTTGTGGAATAAGAGCTTAGGGGTCCGAGTCTTGGCTCGTGCTCACTCCAGTTGGTGCCCCACTAGGCCAGGAGAGTTGCCGGAGCTATTCCTTGTGGGGTGGACAATGGCTGGTGCCAAAAGGCACCCGGGGTCAGGGTGTTCCCGCCAATCTACACCTTTTGTAGAATGATGCAGTAACTTATAATAAAGATGCACCAAAACTTATTAGTGCATTAAGGTTATAAGTTACTGCATCACGGTTATAAATTTACTGCATCATAATCATGATTTTAGTGCATTAAGGTTATAAATTACTGCATCACAATTATGATTGTGATGCAGTATTTTTATAACTGTGATGCAGTAATAAATTTTGGCGGGAAAAAAAAAATTTTTTGCGGGAAAATTTTTTTTTTCCCGGGGGGGGGGGGGGGGGGGGGGTGGGGGTGACACATGGCATGGTGATGTGGCAAAGGTGACACATGCCTTCTCATTCTTTTCATTATAAGAAACTTTTCATTTTAACCCTACCCTATATATATATATATATATATATATATATATATATATATATATATATATATATATATATATATATATATATATATATATATATATATATATATATATATATATTTAGGAACATTCGAACAACATCTAAAGTCCCGTGTCACTCTTTGAATGACAGCACAAAGACCGTAGATATTATCGAATCGAGAAAAACATGACAAAAAGACAATATTTTTCGAAAATTTTCAAGATTTTCAAATTTTTATGGATTTTTGAAAGTATTATATTTTTCTATTTGCTTTTGGAAGGTTTTGTAATTTTGTATTTTGCTTTTCGAATAGATATTTACAAGAGATGGATGAAGAAAGACCTTTACTCCTCGTCTTCCTCTTGAAGACGTTTGATTGTTTCCGGTTGAAGACTCTTGAGACCAAGTCGTGGGAGGATAAACGCAAAACGTTCTCTAGGAAGAGCTTTGGTGAAGATGTCTGCTAACTGGTATTCAGTTCTCATAAAATAGAGTTCCACCACACCATTTTCTACTTGCTCCCTGATGAAATGATGTCGAATGTCGATGTGCTTTCCTCTTGAGTATTGAACGTTGTTGAATGAGAGAGAAATAGCACTTTTATTATCACAATACAGAGGAATTTTGTTGAATTCAAAGCCTTAGTCAGATAATTGGGATCTCATCCATAGGATTTGAGCACAACAAGATGACATGGCTATGTATTCAGCCTCTGTAGAGGAAATAGAAGTACTTATTTGTTTCTTTGAAGACCAGCTCACAAGCTTATCACCCAAAAACTGAGCACCTCCATACGTGCTTCGACGTGTATCTTGACATCCTGCATGATCAGCATCTGCATAGGCTGTTAGTGACATACCGGTGTCCTTCGGGTACCAAAGTCCCATATTGATGGTTCCTTGGAGATACCGAAAGGCCCGTTTAACCGCTTCAAGGTGCTTTTTGGTAGACTTAGCCTGATATCTAGCACACATGCAAACAACGAACAGATGGTCTGGTCTACTGGCTGTGAGGTACATCAGGGATCCAATCGTACTACGATATTTCGTTTGGTCTACCATGATCCCTGAGTGGTCCTCATCCAGTTTAGTACGCTCTATCATGGGAGTGTCAACAGGGTCACAAGAATCAAATCCAAATTTCTTTAAAATCTCATTTGCATATTTAGATTGATTAATGAAAATGCCTCCGGGACTTTGTGAAATTTGTAATCCCAAGAAAAATGACATTTGTCCCATCATTGACATTTGAAATTTGGAACCCATTTCATTGGAAAAACGGTCACATTCACTGGGGTCAGTCGAGGCAAAAATAATATCATCAACATATATTTTAACGTGAATTAAATGTTTGCCTGACAATCTGGTGAACAATGTCGGATCAATTGCTCCTTTGCTGAATCCAGTAGATAGAAGAAACTTTGATAGCGTATCATACCAAGCCCTTGGAGCTTGCTTCAAATCGTAAAGGGCCTTCTTCAAACGATAGACGTGAGTAGGATGCTCTGGATTCACAAATCCTTCAGGTTGGCTGACGTATACGACTTCTTTAAGATCTCCGTTAAGAAAAGCCGTCTTTACATCCATCTGATAGACTACCATGTTCTTACTTGCAACATTAGCCAAGAAGATTCTGATTGCCTCGATACGAGCAACTGGAGCAAATGATTCTTCAAAGTCAATACCCTCCTCTTAACGGTATCCTTTTGCAACCAATCGAGCCTTGTTCTTTAAAACATCACCATGCTCATCAAGTTTTACTTTGAAGATCCACTTTAGAGCAATGATCATTGTACAATCTGGAGCGGGTACTAATTCTCATACATCTAGTCGATCAAACTCATGAATTTCTTCTTGCATGGCATTGAGCCAATTGACTTCATTCATGGTAGTTTTCACGTCTTTTGGTTCGATCTTAGAGTGTACGGAGTTGAAGAAGCACCATAAGGCATCGGTTGCAAGTTGTTTCCATATGGATACTGGACGAGAAAGGTTTCCAATGATGTTGTCCAATGGATGATCATGTGTCCATTTTCTAAGTTGTTCATGTGGTTGTTGTTGAGGAACTGAAGTAGCAGAGTCGATATCTCCTGCTGAAGATGGTTCTGATGATGATTCAGGAGCAAATATGTTTTCAAATAGAGCATCTTCGGGAGTAGCAAAGGGATTATCTCCATCATTGGTGCCAGAAACAATTCCATGATGTACACTCGATGATTGAAGATTTGTTGATGAGACAAAATGATCAGTAGCAGGCGCTTCTTTACTTAATGACATTGAAACTGAAGGGTTAACTTCATTGATAGGGATAGGAGCAGCCTCTGTTGATGGAATTGACAGGTCATTAGCACTTGGCTCATAGTGTTCATCAAACATTGGATCAAATAATTTCTTCAAATCATCTTCTGAAGGAGGTTGATGAGTGTCTAAATACTCATCATTTTATTCCCATTTAAACTGCAAAAACATTTAAAAACACTCAGAAATGCTTCAAAATACAGAAAATATCCTCGGAGTGTGTTTTATGTCTTGCAGGTACAAAAGGATTGAAAACAGGGAAAAATGGACAAAATCGAGCCAAAATCGGGAACAGTGCTGAGAAGCCGGTGCCGGGATGTGATTTTCTACGACTATCAATTAAAGACCCGAACGCGTTTTTAGAGTGAGAGTGAGAAAACAAACCTTAAACCTAACCCGCAACCAAAAATTCCATCTTACCTTTTTCCGATACCTCATTACCAATTGCATTCTTAAAACCAAGAATCCAAAAACCCATTTTAACCCTTTAAACCATTTTTCTTAAACCCAAAAATACAAAAATAAAATAAAGTTAAAACAATTAGCATGTCCATTTCTTTTTACCCACCATCCCACAACATCTGATAAAAATCAATCAAACCCATCCCCTGCACCCTGAGCTCCCTTCCCCATCACCCTTCATTGCACGCTTTGTCTCTCCCCATCACTCTCGGGTACTGAAGAAAAAGCAGAAGCATGTTGTTGGCTGTTTTGTCTCACAGTAGAAGCACGTCAGAGATGAGAAGACCTCAGAGCTTATTAGTATAAATAGTTTGTATGCCAATGTATAAGGCAGTTAGTAAGTTAGTTTTTTTAGTTTTAATTTAGTCTTTAGTTTTCCTTTTAGTCTAGAATTTTCGTCTAGTCCACTTTATTTTAATGTCATTTAAATTCTACAATGTTCTAATTTCAGTTTAATTAAAGTCTTGTGTTTTTATGAGAATTGAGTTTTTTAAGCTTTTTTTTTATTTTATTTCCTGTTTAATTGTTAAGGTTGGTTCAGTTATTGTTTGGAAGATTTTCTTTAGTATAAGAAACTTGTTTTGATAATGAAACATCAAGTCTTGTGTTTCAAATTGTTTTCAAAAAAGAGTTTTCTGCCCTGTGAGGGCTGTTTGGATTTGCAGATGCCTAGGGTCAAAAAAAAATCACTCTTTACCCATGTTGAGTTCTTGAAGTAGCTTTGTTGTTGTGATGATGGTTTAGCTGATTCAATAGTTTAGAGTTAATAGAATAGCTTTAGAATAAATTTTGAAGTTCTTCCTTTTCTGTCCTTTGCAACCCCAACAGTCTCACTTTTAATTTTAGTCCTAGATAGGTTAGACTTAGGATTAAGATTTGATTGTGATTTTATATGAAGTTAGTAGTAGGGATTTGGTATCTCTGGGCTTGATTGGGATTTTAGAGCTTAATCACTTGCTTATTTTTGGCCTTCAAGAAGCCCAAGTGGGCTGTTTTGATGTTCTGTTACAGCAACTCATCAGTAACCATTATCTTTTTCAAGCTCGAATTTAGGGTAGATAGAGTAGAGTTAGAATGCAATTTCTGTTTCAGAGATAGCCTGTAGGTAGACATGGACTGGTGTTAGCTTATTATTGCCTTTAGAGCCCAACTTGTTGCTTATTTTTAAGCCCAAAAAGTCCACCATTTTGCTCGTTTAAGGACTGTAGTGCAGCAGATTAGCAGCAATCAGCCCTTTCTTTGCTTATTCGTTCATATGTTTAGTCTTAAGGTCGCCCTAGATAGCTTATCATTGCCAACTGCTTATCCTCATATTTTTAGCTTTGTTTCTTTGTTTGTAGCTTATTCCAACTTAGGTTCACATGTTAGCTATATCTTCTTTCTCCATCCAAACTGTTTTTCATGCTTCATTTCGTGCTTAAAACCTGCTAAGGGGTGTTTGGTTATTGTTTTTGCAAAGAGATTTTTGCCAAACTTTGTGGAATTTTCACAGATTCGTTATAAGTCCATTTGAGCTGAAATTTGGGATACAAGATCTTTGGTTGGTCGTGGATTTCATGATCATTTTAGTTTATTTTTAGGAATTTTATAAGCTAGCTTAATTAGTGCTTAAAGTAGGGCTATAAGGGCCATTTGGCGTGTCAAGACTTGAAATCTGGTCTCGTGCTTTTTTTCTGTAGCTTGTGCTTTTTAGGTCCCAATCAGTTGCATTAGCTCATTTTAGGTTAGATTTAGGCTGTAGCAGCTTATGGTAGCTTTTGGATAGCTTATTGCTTATTTCAAGTGCTTATTTAAACTGCTTATTTAAACTGCTTATTTGCCTAATTCAACTTATTAGTGAGCTTATCTAACTTTTTATATTTTTCCTAGTATTCTGCTATCATATAGTATTTATAGAAAAAGTTTCATATTTATTAGAGTTCATTTAGTATTTATTAGAATTTTTATTAGTTTTAAATAATTAATAAATAGTAATTAATTAATAATAAATACATAAAAAGTCTAAAAAATATATTTTCAGTTTTAACATTAGTTTTATAATATTTTAGATTTTTCCAATTTATAATTTCATTTTTTTAGGTTAATTTCCTATTTTCATGTATTTTAATGTATTTTTAAATAGTTAAAAATAGTTTTTAATTAATAATAATTAGATAAATAGTTTTAAAAATAATTTTCTTTTTCCAATAATTTTCTAGTATAATTAGGATTGTAAAAATGTATTTTCCATATCCGTAGGTATTTTACTTCTTTATTTTTACGTTTTATTTCGTACGTTACGTAGTTTTTAATTTAAACATACGCGTTTTAGGTTTTATTCAATAAACGATTTTAAATATAGAATTAAAATGACTTCAAAGTATTTTATAGATTTAATTTCCTTAGTTTAATCACTTAATCAATCATAACCCCTTTCCTGTTCAATATCACCCGATCACAGATTCGTTGTATTACAGTTTTCACACCTCGTTGGGACTTAACGACCCGGGGAAACACTATACTCTCCTGGATAATTGCATTGCGTTCTCAAGTGATTGACTCTTGTTGACCATTCACCTGGTTAATTTGGGTTGACCGTTTGGGACCAATCAGAGGTACATAAGGAGTTGCTGGTGAGGGATTCGAAACAAGAGTAGAACTGATAGGACTACTTGATAAAGGTTGAAATGCGGGTCCAGAACTGGATTGTCCTTGAGCCATTTGACCAGTCAGCTCATCGAATGTAACGTGAATTGTTTCCATGATATTTCGGGTTCTCTTGTTGTAGATTCGGTATCCTTTTCTGTTTGGTGCATATCCTACAAATACTCCAATGTCCGCTTTAGCTTTTAGTTTACCTAAATCTTGACCGTCATTAGTTGGGTAACATAAAGCACCAAACGCACGATGGTAGGATAGATCAGGTTTTCGTTTATGGACAAGTTCATATGGAGTTTTTCCATGAGAGGTGTGAATAAGGGAACAATTTTGGGTATAGCAAGCAGTGGCAATGGCTTCAGCCCATAGAAACATTGGAACCTTTGAATAAATTAGCATTGTTCTTGCGGCTTCCACAAGAGTTCGATTTCGTCTTTAAACTACACCGTTCTGTTGAGGAGTTCGTGGAACACTTCTTTGATGACTGATTCCAACACTTTCATAAAACTGAATTAAGTCTTTGTTGACAAACTCTGTGCCATTGTCTGTTCGAACAATTCTAACAGTATTGTTGAGTCGAACCTGAAGCTGTTTGATGAGTTTGATGATGATATATGGAGTTTCATCCTTTGTCCTCAAAAACTTTACCCAAGTAAATCGAGAGTAGTCATCAACAACTACTAGAATGTATTTCTTCCCATTTATCGTTTGCACTCTCACTGGTCCGCACAGATCCATATGAAGGGTATGAAGAACTTCCATTACAGAGTTTGTGGGTTTTGGTTTGTGGGCATATTTCGTGCTTTTTCCCAATTGACATGCTGAACAAAGATGATCCTTTTCATACTTAAGTCTAGGTAGTCCTCTTACTAAGTCCTTTCTGGAAAGATTGTTTGAGGTACCAAAGTTCAAGTGATTGAGACGACGGTGCCATAGCCATGACTTAGTTTTAGAAGCCTTTGACAGCAGGCGGATGGGTGAAGATTTCATCATGTCTTCGATAGAGATGGTATATAGGTTTGAACCACGAGTTTCTCTGAGAAGTTCCACACCATCAAGTTCTCTAACAAAGCAAGTATGTTTTCTGAAGGCCACTTCTAAGTCAGAGTCACAAAATTATCCAACAGAAAATAGATTGTGTCCAAGACCTTCAACATAATATACCCTGGAAATCACACTATTTCCTACCACATAGTCTCCATAACCCATAATTGCACCGAAATGATCATTCCCGAATCTAACAGTCCCGATGAATTTACTCACAAAGTTCATGAGCCGTGACCGGTCTCCAGTCATATGCATGGAACAGCCTGAGTCCAGGTACCACAGAACGATTTGAATGATCTGCAGTTGAACACAGACAAGAATGGATAACTGGATAATTGGGAACCCCATGCAATAATGGGTTCCACTTGGTTAGTAACAGTGATTGGAACACCCACATCAGAAGTAGAAACAATGGGATCATCAGAAATAGATGCAGTGCTAGTGTCCGTATTTGACCTATTCAAAGTATGTTCACTTCTTAAGGGAATAGTTCTACCAGTAGGCATCCATTTTCTAGTGGGCATTGACTTAGCAAATTTAGGGCACAACTCATTAATCTTACGACCAGTAGGTATCCATTGATAACCTATATTACTAAATTTCCTTCCTGTTGGTTTCCACTGTTTTCTAACTTTCTTTCGCATTTGCCTTTTAGCCTTCTTATGTTAGGAATTGGAAATTCCATATTAAAGTGTCGGTCACCCCAATTATTGTCTAGCATAAGTTAGCTCGTAGACTTTTAGTTATTTACGTTATTTAGTAGTTTATTAGTTAGTTTGTAGCGTAGAATAGTTTAGTGTAACACCGTGGAGGAAGGACGGGTCTTTACCCACTATATGCCTGATCCACAGTCCGATAGGAGGACGTATCTTGTGTAACTATAAATACCCCTTCCATCCATGGAAGGGGTGGTGCTTTCAATCTAACATTCCATAATTTTACAAAGCAATTCTCTAGCTTGAACACCCCTATCTTTACTTTGTCTCTTTAAAATGTCTAACATGTATTTTGATCATCCAAGACCACCCGAATCATCAAACACATTAATATTTCGATCCTACAAAATGGTACCAGAGCCAAGTTTATTGTGTTGTGTTGATTTGTGTGGTTTCATACCATGGTTATTGTGTTTGTGATGTGTTTTAACTGCGGATTTTGTATTAGTTTGAATCCTGAGTTGTTTCGTACCATAGTTTTCCTTATTATTGGTCATGAAAATGTTTTCTTTATGTCATAAATGGGTTTTATGAAACTGTTGTGTATCTCAAATGGTTAAACTGGTTTGTGGTCAATTTCTTGTTAGCGAGTTGGTTATACTGGGTCTTAAAACTGGTCAAAAATGATGTTCTGGTCAAGTTCTTGGTCTTAAACTGGTCAAAAATGATGTTCTTTTACAGTACTTTCTGGGTAACTTTGAAGCTGAATGAATAAAGTGGCCGGAAAAATTAAAATGGTCAAGTTTTTCTAGTTAGCGAGTTATCTAGTTGTCCCTATGTAGCGACTTGTGTTTGTCAAAACCTTTTAGCGACTTGACATTTTTTAATGTCAAGTGAGTTGTTTACAGTAAGAAGTAGAGACTTGTACCAAGAAAAATATTGTAGCGACTTAACTTGGCGATTTGTTATTAAACAAGTAGCGACTTGACACTAAAAGGTAGCGACTTGACCTGGCGACTTGTTACTTAACAATTAGCGATTTGGTTCACTTAATGAAGTTAGCGACTTGGACTAAGGGCTAGCGACTTGGACTAGCGATTTGACTGAAGCAACTTAACTGAAAAGAAGAAGATGAAGATCCAAATCGACTGTGACCACAACAAGACCACGACCTCAACAACACTAATTACCAACGAGACTCGACCACAAGACCAACCTTGTACCATAAATACTACTCGACTTCAGTTGAAACATCATCAGTCCAAGGCATTTCAATGTAAAGCATGAGCAAAATATTGACATATCCTGATTGAATCCAAAACCAATCATTCTTCCTAAACTAGACTCAACCCAAGACCCTTACAAGCACTCCTCAACTCTCATTCAACCATAACTCAAAACATAAGTCGAAAACAGAAAGATCTCAGGTTTGTTTCTCATGTTTTTCTCAAGCCTCTAAGGCCACACACATGAAAAGAAACAGTCAACGTCATTGATCGACTCAAATGTACATCATAGATCTTAGACTCATTTCGTGTTATTCAAAGAATCATCAAGACGTTTTTAAGGTCATATACACGAAATGAACATCATCATTGATCTACTTTGTTTCATATACTATTCGAACAACAAAAGATAAAGAAATTAACAAGTTTGTTAACCCTTTGTCTTGATTCATTTTTTTTCCCATAACAAAATCAAACTCATCAAGATAAAACCTACCTTTAACACCATCTCTGTGGCTGTTTCTACCACGAGCCATCCCTGTGGCATATCAAAACCTTCACACCAATGACCTTCGAGCCATCTCTGTGGCGAAGTCAAATTGATTACAAGGATGATTGTTGTTATGTCTCTCCAGAGTGCAAGATAAAGTGGCGTACAGGAATAGGAAAGGGAGGAGAGAGGCGGATTTTTTTCTCTGAGATTGATGTTAGGGTTTGTGAATATTTGGTGGAAGCAGAGATTATTTTGATAGGGGCGGAAGTTTGAGAGGATTTAGGGATTTGATAGTGATTAGGGTTAAAAGTGGTTGTGAGAGAGGCGTTTTATACCTAATATTTTAGGGCATACCATGTGACGGAAAAAGAACAGACTTTGGACATGTTGGGCTATCGTGGGCCAGTTGAAATCCATGTAGACCATTTAGTATAATACTTTGTCTTTATACCTCATTATGGGCCGAGTAGTATGGACCAGGCCTGTATTGATTTGAAACTTGGACATTGGATATAAAATCGGCCGGGTATACTTGTATGTTCGAGTAATATTAGGTATGGGAGAATGACATAGTATATGATTTGGGTATAATAAGGTCTTTGTAAGTGTTTCTTACACGGTTGATGTTAGGGTATGAAAAATATGGGGATTTGAATCGGATTGTATGGTCATGGGCTTGAACGGATGTATTAACTGATTTATAATGTGTTTGTAAAGTTTGTGTTGGGACAAGTACATGAGATTTGCGGGCTTGTGTTGGACCAATCGTATTGTTGAGTGAGTCCGGATGTTATTCTAAGATTCTTGAATCAGGTTTTATTGTCTTATTCATGAGGTGCGAGTTGATATATAATGAGATTTGATTTGAGAGATGTGAAACTTGATGATGAGATTCTTTGAGTTATACGGTTTGATACTTTGGCTTATACACTCTCACGATGAATATTATGTCTCGGCTTGAATTGGTTATTGAACAAAATTGACTATGGGATTGATTGGACGATATTTCGTATTTGGATTTGATGTAAGGTTTCTGGGCGCGTTTACTTATTTTATCTTCTTTCTTTCTACCCTTCCGCGAAGATGACTTGTTTGGGCGTTTACTGAGTGTGATAAAGACTTGGCTATTTAGTTACAGTTGTGATTCTTTCTCGCTTAACCACAACGTAGCTATCACTTCGGTGTCTCACTCAGTTGTGGATACGTCAAGAGGTTTTGTACATTGGGTGCACCGTTTCTTTTTCACGAGGATTAGTGCAAGCTTAAGTAACAAATCCGGGGAATGTTACGTCTTGTTCAAGTTTGGCATATCGGGTCTATTTCTCCATGTGGTCACTAAAATAGCCGACAGAATGCGTGATTGATGTATTTACCAGAGTATTTATTGGATGGTTGATGTTGTTGATGATGTTGGATAATGAACCGTTGAAGAACCGCTGCATGTTCCCCTAAAACAGATATTCACCGAAACCAAAGTTGTCATAACACTTTCAAGCTGACATTGTTTACGGTTTTGTCTTGATTTTATAAAATCCCGCGAAAGAATCTATTTCTCGGTTTAAATCATAGACTTGTAAAATCCCGTGATAATGGAAACATCCTGGTAATTGTAAAGTGCATTTCCGGATCTATCTTACGGTTTATTCTTGGTTTTATAAAATCCCGCGAAAGAAACTATTTCTCGGTTTAAACCATAGAGTTGTAAAATCCCGTAATGAGGGAACCATTTTGGAGAAAGGAAAGTGTATTTCAGGATCTTATTTGATGTTGGTGCTACGGTTTCTGTTTCGAAGAAGAGATAAAAGGGTGTACTTCATGAATTGGATGTGTGTTTGGATATTCATCATGGCAGTTTGGTTATTACATGGTTTTACGGGGTTATGTGCTTATAACCATGGTCAGGATGAAAACCATTATCATAGTTCACTCAAAATGTCAAAGAAGGCTAGATTTGAGCTTTTAACAAGATGTGACAACGGGGTTAATTTACTATTATTTATTTGAGGTTGAAGTGAAATATCACGGGCGAGTGTACTTAGTATCTGAAGGTATCAGGGATGGATGGATGAAGATTCTTCAAGATCCTTGTTCGAGCTTATTATCAAAAAAGAAGACTTGGAAATCTAGTTATTGTTGGGTGACTTTTACCTTTTCTTTTTACCACTTGGGGGAATTGGGCTCTTATCATCTAAAAATAACTATCACTTTAAGGAGTTACGTTGTAGTGCTCAGTGTCACATTCAATTGTGGATTTTCAAGAGGTAAAGTACGTCTATTACTTGATGGTTGGTTGGATGAAGAGTATAGAGTACTTAGAGATTACTTAAAGATGCTAATGGAAATCGACACCGCTCTTTGTTACATATGTGCAAGTATAAGTCACGAGTTCGGGTTAGTTTACTTCAGGGTTAAATTCATCATATTGGGTTATCTCCATCAGCTGTCACTGCAAAGAGCCTACTGAATGATAATGGTGATGATTACATGTTTTGCTAAGAGAGTTGAAAAGAGAGAGATTATGATGTATGAACACAACAGTTCATGCCTCATACTCTAAAGAAAAGAAAAAAGTGTATGTTTCAGTGCGCTTTATCTTCGAAAGAAGAGAAATCTTCTAATGACGTCTGTTCACATCAGTTCAGGCCTCGTACTCTAAAGAAAAGAACAGTGTACGTCTCAGTGCGCTTTATCTTTGAAAGAAGAGAAATCTTCTTATGACGTATGAACACAACAGTTCATGCCTCGTTTCTCAAAGAAAAGAAATGTGTACGCTTCAGTGCCCATTATCTTCGGAAGAAGAGAAATCTTCTTATTATGACCATTCTCATCAACATGCTTCATGCTTTTTCCATGCGCTTCAGTCATCAAGTGAACCAGGCTACTGTTGATTGTGTTCTTATTCCACTTGCTCAACTATAATGAAGATGGAGACATCATGTGCTAATATTGCGGGGGAGAAGTGTGAATAGACTACATTTGGTTAAGATATTCACTTATTCAATCAAGAATGGCAACTCCGTATGCAATTCTTGAGGGGGAGAAAAAGTGTGAATTTACTGCATGGTTGATTGATTTCTGAGATAAAATGGTCAAACGGCTCCAAACTCATGTAAGAACCGAGCTTCTTCTTATCGGGTCATCTTTACATGGAGTTTTCTTCTATGAGCTGTTGGTTGACATCTTCACACCGGCTGATATGATTATCGACAAAGTGCTTCCGCTTAATGCTTCACGTACACATCAACATGATGATTCCGAACGATCTCTCTGTTCTTGTTTGATGTGATTGGTAGTTTGGTGTTACCATCTTATGTGTTCGTTGCGGCCTGATTGCTGATTTCCTTGATGAACATCTTTTTGTTCTTGTTTGATTGGGAGGGATTTTAGTTAAGGGGATTTGCAAGATGTAAGTTGATTGGGATGCTTTTTGGTGATGTTCTTGTTTTTGGTGAGATGAAGATGTTAACTATCTATTCCCCAACTGGACAATCTTAAAGAAGGTCGAGTCTACAGTCGGTTCTACATTCTCTACTACATGTTAGAAGACTAAAGATGTGTTGCTTTTAATTATCTAAAGACTTCTTCTTAATCTGAGCATTTATCAAACAGATTGTCGGTTTAGGGGAGAGCACTAATTGGGGGAGAGTGAAATGTCGAATTTAATCCCCAATTAGACTTTCTCACAATCTGCAGCAAGTTGATTCTCACAGATACATCTGAGCTAATGATGTTCTTCTCAAATGATTTCTAGTACATGGGCTTATAATATGTTGCTGATTCTGAAGTGTCAAAACCAGCAAGGGGGAAGGAGACAAGCATCTAAACGTGAGTAAACATTGATGAACTTAATACTTCTAAGTGATTGAAGATATCCCGGGAAGACGATTGTCATTACCGCAGAGAAACTCAAGGTTTGACTCATGGCGCTTAGTGTTCTTATTCCAACTACGTGGGGGAAGTGATGGAAGAGAAAGTTTCTGAAGATAAAAGAGGTACACAAGTAAGACATATTCAGGGGAGATAAATGTGTAACATGAGGGAGGTGTTATCAGTTATTCTCTCGTTGGGAATGTGTGTACTTCGGATTCTTGAGCTTCATACACACTCATCAGGGATGAAAGATGTGAACATAGGGGAGGTGTTCTTCATTACCCTCATGATGTGTATTCGGGAGAGTTCTTGGATATTGGTGTACTTCAGATTCTTGAGCTTCATACACATTCATCAGGGACGAAAGATGTGAACATAGGAGAGGTGTTCTTCATTACCCTCATGATGTGTATTCGGGAGAGTTCTTGAGCATTATACAAAGAGACTGACTGCATCAATTCAACTACTTGGGGGAATTGTTCTCTTGATACCTTTTGGAATGGATCACTTCGGACTTCAGTGGGTATGGAATTTGAAAATATTATTTAAAGGTGGGATGATACGTTGCTGTTGTTCTATTGGATGATATAACCTCGAACGAAGAATCACGGTGATTATTCTTAAAACGAGCAGCAGGATCAATGATAATGGTGTGCTTCTTGGTGCACCTGGATATTGGAAGCTTGAAAGAATGCTTTGAATCTGCTCAGCTAAAGGATTTTCGATTTGGGGGGAAGCTGCCAAAGTCTCACTTTCAGATGGTTCAATTTCTTTCTTCAACGCAAGAGCTTCGGAAGCTTTGGTGGTGAAAGTTTAGGGATGATGACTTCTGATGGATCTGGACACACTCCTCGTGTTAATGATATTTTGTATGATATTATTAAGCACACGGAATTTACTTAGTAATACTTAGAAGATGGATTATATGATGTATTGTACATAAACACAGATTAAACACAAAACTTAAGCTCCAATATTATTGATGAATAATACGAATGATCTTAGCTTATCACTAGGGTTACACCTTGAAGCTTTTGTGAGTAATACATAAAATTAACAAGTACCTAAGACAATGACCTAGGACCTCCTTTTATACAACAAGGAGTCCTTTACAAGATAAGTATAAAGCTCACATAATAGAATATACACAAGATCTATTCTGTACTTATCTAGACGCGTCTAACTAAACATAAACTGATAGCAGTGGTAACAAAGTACTGGCAGTGGGAATACGTTTCCACTGATAGTGTTAATTCAAGCAGTGTAAACCACAACTATCAGTGGTAATGGATTATTCCCAACAATCCTCCCCTAAACTTATGATTTCTCTGCAAATCAGTAAGTTTCTTCAATATGCATTATCTTCAAGGATTTGGGAATTCAACCAAACACTTCACTTCTTTCTTAACTTCTGAATAGCTCTTGAACATTGATCTTGAAGCCTTTGTAACAATGCTCTGACCTTCTCAGTGTCTTCATGAACTCTTATTGGTAAGCATAACATTACTGTAAGAACTCCAGCTCTGAGTAGATATTCTTTCTCAGCAAGCATGAAAAAGTCTTCTCCATTAGCTGTAGAGACATGATGAACTTGACATGAATCATAGTAAAACCATTTAGTACCAAAACATGTGAATAAGGTTTTCCAGAAGTCATCATCAATATTTGGTTCATAGAGCCTTCTAAGATTCACCCATAACTGCATCTCCTTAGTATCTTTGAGATCTTGAGCATTAAACCTTTCTTGAACTAACCTCCATAATGTATTAAGGTCATCTCTGTCAAAAGCTTTAATAAGATCTTCAAATGTCATGAATGATGAAGTTTCACCTCCCAGCCTTGTGATCTTCCATGATGGAGCAAAATTGCTAGCAGTGAAAACTTCCCAATCAATAATAGGATGTCGAACTTGCAGTGGTTCTGGATAAAAATCTCTTTCTTTAATCACAATCATTCCAGTCAATTGATCTTCAGTGAATTTCTCATTAGGAATTTCGTTCTCAGTAGACATTGTTTGATCTTCATCAACTTTAGTCTTCTTAACAGTTTGAGAATCACTTACTTTGGCCTTTCTCTTCAATCTAGGAAATCTTCTTGCTTCTTCTTCAGAGCCCATTGCAATAAAATCTTTATCTTGTTTTTGAGTTCTGTAGTAAGCCTTTTCAACTTGATCATCAGACATTCCTTTGAATTGATGCATCTTCCAACCACCAACATGACAACAATAAGTTTTCATATATGAAAGGATTTGTCTCTTGGTAGGTTGTCTTGATTTCTTTTGACCCTTTTTGACTGTACTAATCACATCTTCAAGTGCTTGATTGTTCTTCATTTGAATGAAATCCTTCAACTGAGCAGTTCTTTGTTCCTCAGTTAAGGATGCATCAGCTACTAGGTCAATTGCCTTTTTCTTGATTTCTGCATTATTAGCAATCAAGAATTCAATATCTTCTTCAGTAGGAACATAACTAAACTCTGGAGTCTTCTCTCTAAGAACTATAGGTTGAATAGTGGAAAGTGGATCTTCTTCCATTCTATCCAATCTTTTAGCCTCCATAAAGCTTGCAACTTCCAATTCTTCAAGCTTTTTCTTTTCAGCCATTTGTTCTTCAGAGATCTTTACAGCAATTTCTCTATCAAGAACAATCTGTTCTTGTCTTTTCTTTGAAATCTTTCTTCCAGTTTGCTTTACATCTTCCATAACTACTTTACCCTTGTCTTTCTTCAATTTATCAAATTCTTCACTTGCAGTGGCAAAAGTTGGCTCTGCAGTGGAAATAAAATCAGTGGTAAAATCAGTTGCAGTTTGAAAAATGTCTTGATCTTCAAGTTGCTCTCCATGAGTTTCAGCTTCCTTCGCTCCTTTACTTGTATCTCCTTCATCTTCAAAATCAATTATCCTCCCTTCAGTGTCAGCACCTTTTTTCCTCCCCTGTTTGGGAGAATTTCCCAAATCATGATTAGCTGAATCACCATCAGTAGGTGAGGATGAAGATGAAATCACCAGCTTTGCAGACCTCTTGTGCTTGTTCAACCCCTGTATCTCTTCCTTTAAGGTCTGAATCTCTTCCTTTAAATGTTTAACATCCTTGGCATGCTGCTTCTTGACATATGCCAAATCCTTCTGTAGAGATTCAACCTGCTTGGCTAATTTTGTACACATAACCATCAATTCCAATTGGTTCCCACTGCCCTCATCACTTCCAACTGTGTTACCTGTTAGGAGAGGTGAATCATGGGGCAAAGGTTCAGATTCCTCCCTAGTTGGACTAGGTTGAAGTCTAGAACCACCACTGCTTGTTCCTAGACCATAAGGTTCAGAAACTTGATGTGTTGTCATGAGAGGAGTTGACTGTTTAGGCCTTCTCTCATAGGTTCTTGAAACTGGTGGGGTATAATCAATGTTTGGAACATTAATTATGGGTGTGTTTTGTTCAGTTGTAATTTTAGCAAGCATTTGGGGTAGGAGAGGTGTAAAAATCATATTGCCATCTTTGTTCAAATTTTGAAAAACTTTAGGCTTGAGGCAACTGATTTGATAAAAATTTGTGTGGGGTTGTAGTTGAAAATCATTTAGCACTGCTTGCAGAAACCTTAGATACATTAAAAATTTGGTTTTACTCTGTACATTGCCTTTCACACTTGTAAAAATATAATTTGACCAGTTGAAAATCTTTTCAGTGACTAGACAAACCAAAGGGTAAGCCATGGTTGAACTAAATTGCTCATAAGATGTTTTCTTTGGACTGAGACAATGCAACAAAGTATGAATCAAAAATCTCCATTGGGGACAAAAACCACTCTTTTTGAAAATAGCCTTTTTGTCAGTGGTATCATACCCCATGGATGATAAAGTATCATGAATTTCAGGCATAGGTAATGTGATGAGACCATTGAGATCACCCAATTGGAGTACTCTCCTCAAGGATGCCTCAGTAACATCAATAGTTACCCCATCCACAGTGGCTCGTAGAGCATCCACTGTTTCATGTGTATCTCCAATCTCAAGTGTTATGGACTTAGCAGATGTCCAAAACTGTTTGATTTGAGAGATATAAATTGTGGGTTTTAAAAGCAAAGCATACCTTATATGAGAGGTATAGAAAGTCCACAATTTGATGATAAACAGGGCCACTCTTCTCGTTAGACTTTTGTAGATAGGCCACTAGGTTGTGCTCATCTGCAAAGTTTAAAGATGCCATAGAAACTTTTGATGAAAAGTAATATTATGTCAGTAAGAATTGAAAGAATAACTAGCCAATTGAGAGAGAAAGATATATAGGGTTAGGGTTTAGAAGTATTGCGCAAGTAAAATTATCTTTAGAAAGTATTTATCATAACATGGAAAGAAGATAATTTCCTTAATATTTTAACCCTATATATATGACAATCAGTGGTTACTTTCAACGGCTAGTAAAAAATTAGTTACTGACACAATCAGTTGTAACGGCTAGAACAACAGTGGTAAAATAACATTGTCAATAGAAACTGTGAACTAGCAGTGGTAATTTTTCACAAAAATTTCAAAGAGCAGTGGTAAATAAAATCATGTGATAACAAGACTGCTCTTATCATAGTTTTTAGCAAACTACCAGCTATCAACGGATTTGATATGTCTTTACCATGAGCTGTTTGCTATGGACTAGGCAACACTTAATCATAAAGAATATGGTGAGTTGATAACCATATAGTTTTTGGTAAACTATCAACCATAAACGGATTTGTCAAGTCTTTACCAGTAGCCGTTTGCTCTGGACTAGTTGATTCTTATGTGTGTAACACATGGTGAATCAATAACCATTTGTTGTGTATCTCAGATATACACCTTTTAAATTCAACTCTCATCAAGAAAGCATATACAAACTCATACAACAATGTCAGTACCCAACAACCTCCCCTCAACACCAGAGAACATTTTGACAAAAAGGTTATGGATTAAGCATCCCAATACTTGTCACCAAGTACTGAAATCTCCCCACATCAAGGCCTTTTGTTAACAAATCAGCATAGTTGTCATCAGTATGAATTTTGACAACTTGAATTAGGCCCTTTTCATAGCAATCTCTAATGAAATGGTGTCTAATTTCAATATGTTTGGTCTTTGTGTGTTGAACAGGATTCTTAATGATGCAAATGGTACTACTATTGTCAATATGAATGATGGTATTCATGAAATTGTACCCATAGTCCAAAAGTTGATTCTGAAGCCATAGAACTTGAGCACAGCAACTAGCAGCAGCCACATACTCTGCCTCAGTTGAAGAATTTGCCACTATAGTTTGCTTCTTGCACTGCCATGACACTAATCTGTTGCCAAGAAATTGGCATCCACCTGTTGTAGATTTTCTATCCAAGCTAGCGTCAGCATAGTGACTATCTAAATAAGTAACCAGATCTAAAGGAGAATCTCTGGAGTACCACAATCCAAGAGTACGAAATGCTTTAAGATATCTGAAAATCTTCTTCACAGAAGTCAAGTGAGAGATCTTGGGAGTAACTTGAAACCTTGCACAGGCACATACTACAAACATGATATCTGGTCTAGATGATGTAAGATACATCAAAGAACCAATCATAGACCTGTACATGTGTACATCAACAGCTTCACCACTATTTTCCTTCAGAAGTAGATGTGTAGTCTTATCTGCAGGGGTGCTGGATGACTTTGCATCAGTGAATTTAAACTTCCTAAGTATCTCAGCCACATATTTATCTTGATTAATGAAAATACCATCTGGCCTCTGTAGTACTTGAAGTCCCAAAAAGAATGTGAGTTCACCCATAGAACTCATATGAAATTCTTCTTTCATCACTTTCTCAAATTCTTTGCACATCTCGGTCTTGGTAGATCCAAAAATGATATCATCAACATACACTTGAACAAGCAAGATATCATTCTTGTCTTTCTTGATGAACAAAGTTTGATCCACTCTGCCTCTATGAAACCCATTAGAGAGAAGATAAGTGGTTAAGGTTTCATACCATTTCCTTGGTGCCTGATGCAAGCCATACAAAGCTTTAACTATCCTGTATACTTTGTTAGGATATTCAGGGTTTTCAAAGCCTGGAGGTTGTGAGACATAAACCTCCTCATCAATCTGCCCATATAGAAAAGCACTCTTTACATCCATTTGATAGACTTTAAAACCCATAAAGGATGCATAAGCTAAGAATAGCCTAATTTCTTCAATTCGTGCAACTGGGGCAAACACTTCTTCATAGTCAATACCCTCCTCTTGAGTGTATCCTTGAGCTACAAGCCTAGCCTTGTTCCTGATAACTATTCCTCTTTCATCCTTCTTGTTTCTGAACACCCACTTAGTACCTATTACCTTCTTGCCAGAAGGCAAATCACAAAGCACCCAAACCTTTTGAAGCTTAAATTGGAGCAATTCTTCTTGCATTGCTTCCACCCAACTTTCATCTTCAAGTGCCTTGTAAACATTCTTTGGCTCCATTTGTGACAGAAAACACATGAAGAGACATTCATTCTTGCCTTCATGAGTCTTAGATTCATATATTTTACTAATGAATCCATGGACATCAGGCAGCTTAGTTTGCCTTCTAGTCTTTACAGGTGAATAGACATCCCCAATCACATTTTCAAGAGGATGTGATTTATGAATAGAAGTGTGGGGAGTCTGAGGAACTGCAATCTCATTGGCATATTTGAGATTTCAACATCATTGGCTTGAGCTTCCTCAGTAACTGGAGTTGTGATTTCCACATCTGGTGTTGCAGTGGAAACATTTTGCCTAACAGTGGAATCTGAATTTCCACTGCTTTCAGAATTTTCGGCATTCAAATTACTATCTCCTTCCTTTCCCAAATCACTAGAAGGATGAGCATCTCCAGTTTTTGATATATCATCATTATCTGCATAGTCCCAAAGAGGTAGACTGAATTCATCTTGATCATCTGCATGATCTTTGCTTGGTTCATCATCATCAAGAAACTCTTCTGAACCTGCAAAATCAAAAGAAGATGTTCCTGTAGAAACAGGTACATAATTCATAGTATTGGATAGAGTATCAAGATCAAACAGCCTTTCTTGTCTAGTTCCTTTGAGATTGACTTTGTTTTCCAGGAATTCCACATGCAGATTCTCTTCAATCTTTTGGGTTCTTAAGTTGAATACTCTGAAAGCTTTACTACACATGGAATACCCAACAAAATACCCTTCATCAGCCTTTTCATCAAACTTTCCCAGATAATCAATGGTATTGAGAATAGATACATGACACCCAAATGGTCTCATGAAGTCAAGGATAGGTGGTCTACCCCTAAACAATTCATAAGGTGTCTTGTTCTTTGTATTTACCACTAAAACCCTGTTTTGCACATAACATGCAGTGTTAACTGCTTCAGCCCAAAAAGTATCGGCCAACATGGTTCTAGCAGCTTCTATCAGTGTTCTGTTCCTCCTCTCAGCAACACCATTTTGTTGAGGAGTTCTAGCCACACTAAATTCTCTTTTAATACCCTTATCTCTGCAAAACTCATCCATAACTCTATTCTTGAATTCTGTTCCATTGTCACACCTAATGATTTTAACTTTCATATCATATTGGTTCTCTACTTCTGTGATAAAGATCTTTAAGATGCCAGTTGTTTCATCCTTGGTTCCAAGAAAGAAAACTCATGTAAACCTGCTAAAATCATCAGTCACCACTAGACAATATTTCTTGAGATTCAAGCTGCTCACTAATGTAGGACCAAATAAGTCCATATGTAACATTTGAAGTGGGTGAGCAATAGAGTTAACCAACTTTGACCTGCAAGAAGCTCTGTGTTGTTTGCCTTTAAGACAAGCCACACAGGTTTGATCATTTTCAAATCTTTTCTGAGGTAATCCTCTCACCAAACCATCTTTGACAATCTTGTTGATGGTTTTGAAGTTAACATGACCAAGTCTTCTATGCCATAACATGGATTCATCCACTGTGGCCTTTGCAAGCAAGCAAGTATAATCATCTTTAGCTACAATGTTGTTCATATCAAAGCTATAGAGATTGCCTTTTCTAGGAATTTTAAGAAGGATCTGACTGTCATCAGGCATCTTAAAATCCTTAGAGGGAACAAAGCACATATCTCTGGTAAAAAGAACATTGTTCATCTTGTCACACATTTGTGACACACTAAAAATATTGTACTTTAGCTCTTTTACATAGTACATAGGTTC